>JBAMBJ010000197.1:0-65533 GCA_037043495.1 Drosophila recens
TTTATTTTTGTTACTTTCAAATCAATTTAAGTCTTCATTTTCTTATTTCATGATAGATTTATATTCTGGTATAATTAATTCTTTAAAAGTTAATAAACATAAAATTAAGTATGCTACTTAAGCTCTCAATTTTGTATATATGAAGAAACATTTGTTTATGAAATAAAGTGAGTAAATCGCAGCGCACTGAAGCACTCGACACTTGTGTCAATAACAAATGTCCAAAAAATTAAATGCTGTTGAAGCAAAAATAGTTTGTTTATTTTTCCAATGACCTCTTTTAATACCCTGTGGAATCAAAAGAGTATTTTAGCTTTATGCGGAAAATTTATATTATTTTTATTTTCTGTATATATCCATTTTTTTGAAAATAGTATATTCCGAATAAGTCTAAGTATTATTATATTTTTCATATTCCCAAAATCACCCGTTTTTGTAGCACAAAGCCTTCACAACATCCATATATATTTTCTGCTAACGTTTAACTTTTGTGATTATATTGTTGACGCGATAATTAGTTTGTTTACTATCAAATTCAACATATTTAAATTGGCTGTAGGGAATTCCGTAGCCTGCAGTCTGCTTAAATATTTTCTGATTTGTTTTACCAGCTGCCGCTTTCCATGCTTGGTTTTATGCGTTGATTTACTGAAATAGCAAAAACATGCCAAATAATTTGCATTAAAACCGAAAGTTCGCAGTGTTTAACAATGTTACAATGAAATTGGCACAATTGAAATGCGAAGTGTTGATGATGTACGCGTGCCACAGCTAATTGAAGAAATTATGCGTATTGAGCATACGCAGCGTATGCCGGCAAAGTTTTCGATGGGTCAGTCGTGCTGCACTAATTGCAAGACAGACAACTTAAAATTTATAAAACTCAATTTGCTAATTGCTATCAAAATAATGAAGTCTGCCTGTGGGTCGACCTGGGAGGGGGCGATCTGAGAGAAGTCTAGGAGTCTGGGTCTGTTGATTGCAACCATCAAGTATCATTCGAGTAATTTAAAGTGCACTCGCCTCGGCCAGAGAGCGGCTCTTCTGCTTGCTTGAGTCTGAGTTCACAGAGAGCTGCGGATGGTGCAACTGCAGCTGAAGTTACTGCAGCAATAAAATCAAGCAACAACATGAGCAACAACAAATGAAATGAAAGCTGGCCAAACTTTGCTGCTGCACACGGAGGGGACGAGGAACGAGTCATACAAATAAAAGTTCAACTTGCGCTTCAGCTTGATCAAAAGTTTACCCTTTGCATTGGGTTTGGGGCCATGCCATACTTGAGGTGTTTGCCCAGAACTTAGCCTTATGTGTAGTGTTCCCCTTTTTCCCCCCAACCGCCCTCTTGAAGTTTTCAGTTATTTTTCTCTTGGTGCATTGTCCGTTTATGTCTTGTTAAGACTTTTATATGCTTTAGTCCATATTTAGTTTTATACCACACAAGTTTTCCTAAACTGCTTTGCTTACTAATCTTTATTTTGTATTCTTTTTACTCACATGTTATGTGGGATAGCCGCAATCCTTTAAGCTTTCCCTTTGCCTGATTAATTTCCAACATACATTTTGGCACTCGCTCTACTAATTTTATTTGTAATTTAAATTTGAGAAGAATTTTTAAATAAGCTTCAAGCATTATAGATTACCAAACAGTGTCAAGAATTTAAGGCGTATACATTTAGCTTTAAAGCACTGTATGTTAGCTCGTATGTTACGCTAATTTGATCTAAATTCACGCACTCATTAACTTAAAATATGCACAATGGCAATTTGATTAGGGTAATTTGGCGTTGATCCTCAGCGACGCGTTACCAATGATACAACAACATTGATGTCAATGTCTCAACATGCCAGGACATATAATCTTTAGGGTAATTTGCGAATGAATGTGCTTGCTGCCGGCGTTTATGTTAAATTAATATGCGATGCGGCTGTAGGCAGAGTAAGCAAATTACATCAATAAATTAGGCGGTGACTGGAATAAAAACATTACTTTGGGTGGAAGCGCTGGCAACACTGGCAACACTGGCTAACAAAGTTAACCAAGTTGTCGTCTTCAAAATTATGAGCAATTTCCTAGCACAGAAAGTTCCACGAGAAAGACAGAAAGACTTTGCACTTTGAATAATTGCACGTACGTTGCGGGCCTATATTTAACTGGCTAACTGCGGAGGCTCCTTCGCCACCAACACCCCCACCCCCATCCCCTGCTTGCTCTTGGCGTGTTACGTGTTTTGGTAACTTAAAAGCCAAATCTGTTGTGGCCGCGCAGCTGCCTAGGCCGCAATTACGATAAGCGTCGCTAATTTTCGGCAAGTGAATTTAATTCGCCGTCCGCCAAAGATTCAATTCACTTTCAAATACTGAGCTGAAAATTGCCATTATTTCTATTTTTTTGGAGAATTTTCGCATTATGTTTCAGTTTTCCTTTGTGGCCTGCTCGTCTGGGCGTGTCCTTAATTTGATGCAACATGTTTGTGTTTGTATGCACTTAAGCAAAGCAGCAACCAAAAGTGGCAAATGCTCGACTAAGCGATACCCGCACCAGGCTATTTTTGCTATTTTTCAATGCTATTTTAAACAAAAAAAATAGTATGTAAATCCAAAGCAAGAATTTTGAAATGTATAACTAAAATGCCGAAGGTACCTTTTTAGGCTCATCTGGCTTTTGTGCATAAAATCTAAATTTTTAGAAAATAATTCTAGAGATAACGACTTATATTTTATGGAAATTTTTTTTTTTATCAATTTTAATTTTAGTTATTTTAGTATCTCAAAGATTAGGTTGGGAAAACGAATATACCCTTGGCTATAGGATTAAAATTAACAATTTCAAAAGCCGACAGAGATGGAACAGAGAAATAAATGAGTCAGCCAGAGAAAGAAAGAGAGAGAGAGAGAGCGAGAGAGCGAGAAAAAGAGAGAGAGAGAAAGCACCGCAAAGCATAAAATGTGGCAGCCACAGTGGCAGTTGGACAAAGTGGAGCAGGTGAAGCTGCCACGACGAGGCTGCCAAACCAAACGAAACACAGCTCAAAAGCACAATACATTTCATACAATAAGTACGAGTGTATTCAGCAGTGTGTGTGTGTGCGGCTGTGTGTGTGTATGTATATGTGTATATAGCTGTTTCCTGGACTTGTGAAATACAATTTCGGTAAAGTGTAGCGAAAATATTGCGGTAAATACTTTAAATTTAATACAAGTGGCTGGAAAAGTACACTCAAGGATACTTGGATGTGTCCGTTGCCTGAAAAGTGTTTTGGCCAATATTTTGATAATTAATGGCATGTGCATTGAGTTCCTGAGTACGTAGCACTTACTCAATATGAAGAAAATAATTGAAAGTCTACTTGTTTGCCATCCTATGAGTGTATTTTAAATTATTTAAACGATTGCTTCTCTGCGATAAACGAATTATTAAAAGAGGTGATTAAAGTCAGTATAAAAGAGTATTATTAAATAAACAATTGACTTCGTTTCTTTTCACCATTTAAAATAAGAGCTGCTTTTATTTTTAAATAAGATTATTAATTTATTGAATCAAAGTTAAAAATTCACTTAAAATATGAGCCTAAAAGCCTTTATTAAAATATTATTCAAAAGTATTTAAAGTCAGCTTCGTGAAATCTTAAATTGCATTATTTATAATTCCTGATTTATTATTCAGATAAATGCCAAAACACATTTTATTATCATTAAACATATTTCATAAAACCTTTAATCAATCATAATGAAATTACATGACATTTTTAAAATCGCTTGAAAGCATCAAGTTTGAATCTCAAAGCCCAATTATCTTTTTAAATCTGATGTCATCTCTTGTAAATTTCACACTTCAGAGAGCTTCCATTCTTTCACATTAATTCAGAGTTTTAACAGCAAACGTATTTATGTAATTGAAAGTCAAGTTATTATCGACTTATTTATTTAATTCATTAGGCGTTAATTAAAGTAGCTTAATTGTGTACACTTGCCAAGTTTCAATTAGGCGTAAAATGTGGTATTTATAGTAAGCGATCTCCTGGACTTAACCGACTTTAAGATGACTTTAAATAATTACTCGAGAAAATTATTAAAATTTTATAATTGCCTTAAATGGCCGGCAGCATTCAAAACCACAAGACCAACAAGAACATCTACAATGAAAGCAACCAAAATGGCAGTAACCACAGCAACAACAACAACAACAACCACGAAAAGGACGAAGGACGCTGAGCACAGCCATCGTTGCCGTTGTCGTTGTCGCTTATCTATGTGCATAAGTTATGAGTCAGAGCCTCGGTCGAACGCTCTTCGTTAAAACGTGTTCAGTGTCACACTGAGACAAGCCCCCTCACCACCTCACTACCTCCCTCCCTCCCACACACGAGCACGAACCTTGGCTGATGGCCCAAGGCCGGCATTTGCTGTCAATTTGAAAGACCATTTCACGTGGCGTGTGTCCAACAGGATAACATTTTGCATATTTGAGCGCAGCAACGTAGCGAAATAAAATGTTAACTTGCAAAAGGGAATACATTAACACATCTTTACAATTAAGGACATCAAGGAGAGCAGCAGCAACAACAACAACCACAACTACACTCACTCACAAGCTGCTAAAGTCCCCAATGCACTTACGAGCTTCAAGACAGTCAAGTCGTCATTCGTCCTGTACGAACAGCACTTCGCTTCAAGCAGAAGCTTCTTTCGGCCCAAGGCGCCAGGCCATATAAAATTTAACATACAAAGTAGATAAAGAGAGAAAGACAGTGTGTGAAAGAGAGCAAAAGAGAATGAAAGAAAGCGACTCGCATTATGCAGAGTCGATTCAAGTGACCACAAAACGAGCCGGCGGCACTTATGCATGTAGCCACGCAATGAGCCAGGACTTCTCTGCCTGACCGCATCCCACAACTGCATACATTGCAGATGCATATATACAAACTTATAGATACATATATTTGAGTGTGATTCGCATTTTTGTTGCAGCCAAAGAGGCGTTAAAAATGCAGCCAGGCATGTCATGTACCCCGACTATTCATGCATCCTTGCAGCTCCTGCTGTTGCGTTGGCTGCTCCTGCTTCAGAAACATCCTGCAAGCTGCTTACCCATTTTTCATAGTTTTCTTACTAGCATAGTTAATTTTTTTTATATCTAACGAACATTTTATCCAAGAATTATGTGCAAGTAGTTAAAGTACTTTATGCTTTACATACAACAACAACAACAATTTACGGGACGCAACTGGCTTCAATTCAAGCCCTGGAAAAAATATAAACTGGATGCTAGGAAAAAATACGCTATTTTAACTTAATAGGAAAAAATAACTGGCATATAAAGCTGCTTAAAATATGCTTAATAGAACTTGAACTCTTCGTTGCACATCTTTAATCTGCTTTTGATCAAAAATATAAACTGAGTAAATGGGGTTGAAAAAGAATGAGAAAAATGCATACATTTTAGCTTGCTGTTATTAAAAAATATTGAGTAACTCTTTGTTAAACCGTTTTACTTTTATATTGCTGATTTAAAAATGTTGCAGCTCTTAAAATATAATTTGAATATCTCTACAAACACTTGGCAGTCCCGAAGGTCTGGTTTTAATTTTTTAGAAATCTTTTGGCTGACGCTGACTCTTGTTTTGGTGTTGACCACAACAGCCGCAAGTGCTAAATTGTGCAGAGCAAACTACTTTTAGTTGCCAGCAAACAAATTCAATTAATGCAAAAAATAAAATGGAAAATAGTAGCCAAATATATTCACATAGTTCTAGACGAATCAGACATTAGGGCTTGCGGGTGAGTTGCATTGAAATATCGAATGCTGTCTAACATTTCAGGAAAACTTGGCTGCCTGTCTGCTTGGTTGACCATTTTGGCTATCTCCGGTCAGTTACAGTTTCAGGATCGGGTGCCAGCATATCGATTGGCGTTTGCCGATGGCCACAAAAGTTTGTTTACCGTTGCTGGGACATTTTACAATCAGTAAAAGGCAAAACTTTGCCACAATATTTATGTCCTTTACACACTTAAACTCTCTTACATACACTTGCACATACACATACACACATGCGTATGGGACATAACAGTTAGCACTTTCTAACTAATTCATTGGTGACCTCAATATTCTCGAAATTTGGCTCGTGTTTGTAGCAGATTTCTTTTTTGGCATCAACGTTGACTGAATCTGCATAGAGTTACAATAATTTAACATGAATTTCATTTTAAATAAACGACATGGATTTAGCTTAAAGACGGAGGTAAAACCTTCTCAACATTATTTGTTCCCCAGGCAAGCCAAGACTATCCATTAAATGTCCCCCGTTGCCCTTCCAAATTGACAGGCAAAACATTGATGGATGGTTAAGGTAAACCCCATCGTTCTCTCTGCAGCCCCACTTATTGCCCCTGCAGCTATCAGCTCTGTCTGAACTTTTCAATTAGTAATTTTAATCATGATACCGACCAGTAGCTTCCCTCATACCCACAAACCCTGCATCCTCACCCAACGCACACTGCATAATTTGCTCCACAAATGTGCCGAAATTCGCCAAATTTTATTGTTGTTTCTGTATGTAGCTTGTGTGAATGTGTGAGAGAGCTTTGTTTGTATATTTGCAGGATAAGAGCGCAACTTTGAATCAAACTAGGTTTGTTCAATTTGGGTCAGACAAAAAATTGCAAATTTATTTGAAATATATTTAGCTCTAAGGCGGAAATTCGATTATCGCAAAAATTATACAATATGGTGAAGAACAATTTTAATTAGCAATTTGATCAGATATTTTTGATTTATTGTTTTTAAATATAATTGGAAAGAAATATTTTTGCTGCATTATTAAATTATTTAATTGAAAGCCTTTGAGCTGAAAACAAATGTTTCTTGATAAAAAGGTGAACTAATAATAAGCAATGAGGGAACAAGTGTAAAACTAAACTAAAAGTAATCCATACACAAGGGCTGAAATCTGGTGAAGAATTTTTGGCATGGTATTTTAAAAGCTGCAGATTGTAAGTTTCAATACCATGTCTATAAGTCGGATGACTTTAAATTTGTTAAACAAACTTAACACATGCCTCAGATGTTTCTGACAGCTCCAAGACTGTTGCTCAGATCAAAACCATATAATTAATTCCATATCCATCACCTCACATGTGGCGTCAGGTCGTGGCAAATGCATTCAAGTTTCAATTCAAGTTTTGTTGCCATTGAACAAACTTTTCTTTACTTTATTTTACTTTTGCTGTTTGTGGGCCGCAAAATATTTGCACAAATACAAATTCCATTTCAATTTCGGGCCATTAGTGTCGCCGTTTAAAGCAGCTGAAAAAAGTTTTGTTTTCACGCTTTGGCATTAAAAGAAAACAGTCGAAGCAAAAAAATAGAAAGGAAAGCAAAGAAACGAAACGAAAAAAAGTAGCAACAAAGTTTTTCAGTTTGTCTGCAATACCCCGCAGCTGATTCTGTTCCACCACCGCATATCTCATGACTTGGTTTTTGCGTAGCCATTTTTCAACTTTAGCCATTTTGCAGCTTTTGTTTGTTTGCACAAGAAAAATTAAAGGAAAATAACAGCAGTAATGAAATTAAAATAACCACCGCCCTTTGTCATATGTAAAATTATTTTTTGCTATTCGCGATCAAGCTCAAAAGTTCAATACGCAAGGATAATTTTTTAGTTAAAACTTAATATTTTTTTTCATTTTAATTTAGACCAATTTAGTGATGTAAAAATGCCTCAAAAAATGGACAAATTAAATTGCAAGAAATTTTCGCAAGCTCCTTAACTCGATAATTTTTTTGGCTGTCAATCAAGTTAATAAAAATTCAAAATTTGGAAGATTCCAAAAAAGTAAACTTAAAAATCTATATTTTAAGGAAAAACTTACTTAAACGATATTAATAAAGCTTGAATGCCGAGAATTAAGACAACTCAATTAACAGTTTGGATTTACATCTAGCTTAAAACAATAATTAATAGTTAAAAATTATTTAGTTGCAACCTAATTTAATAAACCTGTTTAATTGGCCATTTAAATTGGCTTTATAAAAATTAAATATTTATAAAAATTTAATATTTTCTAATGCCAATTTAAAAGGCCAATCAAACAGGTTCATTAAATTAGGTTGCAACCAAATAATTTAAAATTCTCAAATATTTTGCATGCAAAAGTACTCAACACTTATTGACATTTTAGCATTCCAGCAATATGAGTGATTGTGATATTTTATTATCTATTTAAATCTGAAAATATTTGTGCTGCTATTTAGACTAAATGATGTTTGCAATGTTCATTTAAGTTTTTTTTTAGATTTTGTCGGCCAGTGCAAAACTTTTGCCCACAGAAGTATGGAACACTTTGTGACATTTGCTGCAAAAGAGTTCCCTAGGAGTAGACCACAAGAAGCACCACACAATGCTCTTTAATTTAATTAAAAATACATATAGCATATACATATATATGCTTTTTTATGCTTTTTCCCATTTTTTGGTTTCTTGTTGTTTGCCAAAAAACTTTGCTATGTAAAAAATATGACTAACGATGAGCAGAAGTGGTGCCACACCCCACTTCTAACGCCCCCAGCGGACACACACGCAGCAGACACGCCTACAATAAGCTCTCTAAGCCAACTAGCTAACTAAAGCAAAAGCTGCAGCTTCCATCTGCCACATAGTTGTTTTAGCTGTTGTTGTTGTTGCTGAGTACAGTGGGTCATGTGGGTCAAGTGGGTGGGTCAAGTATTAGAATTGTGAGCTGGGCAAGGGTCGGCTTACGGTCTCTGTTGTCCTAGCATGGGTTAAGTGGTTTTTAATGAAAGTTAGAACCCGTTTTAATGCAACTTGTTGTTGCTAATTGTGTTATGGAGAGACCACGTAAGCAACTCTCTTACCCTTTCTCCTCCACATAGCCCAACGCATTTTTAAAGCTACTACATTTTTAGCTACTAATTTTTATCATGGCCCAACTAAATGCCAAAGTTAGACCAGGAAAAGTTTAAATATTAAAAGGATTAGAAGTATTTAAAGGTAGCATGGCTAATTGCTCTAAATACGTTCTTTTCGTAATAATAACTGATAATGACTCTGAAAAATGACTTAATAAAGAGCGAACTTATTTATTTATTTATTTATTAAGCTCGTTGTTAAGTATTAATAACTACGTGAAGAGAGAAAAAGTCAGAAATAATTTCGAAATGTATTTTTGACATTGGCCTTTGTTCAATTTAATATTCGTTTGCTTTATTGGGTATTATTCTCCGCCACACAGTTGTAAATATATTTGTTTTCATCTCTTTCTTTGCTGCTCCCCCTCTCTGTCTATCTCTGTTGCTCGTTCTCGCTTTGTTGTGTTGCTTTTATTTTGCATAGCGCGTTTTTTGCTGGCACTTTTTCAGTTGATTTCCTGACCCCTGGCTTCCTGATCGGAATACTGTATTTCCGTTACGTCCATTACGCTTTTAAATGTGAACTCTCGCTTTGTTCAACGTCCTTTTATACAGTTCTTCCCCGTTGTTTATTATTGTGGCCGCTGGCGAACTGAGCTGAGCGGTGGGAAAACTCTAGAAAATCCAATGTTTTGGCGTGAGTAACCAATTGCTTTTATCTACAAAAATAAGTTTTCTTTTTAAATATTTAAATAAATATTTTTGATGGTGTAACAAATTATCAAAAATGCAAGTCTCTCCCATGTTCTTACTTATCTCAAGTCTTAGCTACGTAACCAAGTATCTGAGTCGTGTGGTCCTCTCATTTGGTGTCTCTGTTAACGCTCAACTAACCTGACAGTGTCATAATTTAGACCCAAAATTAATTTGTTTTGCTTTCTTCCTTTCCTCATTCTGCCCTTTGCTTATCTCATCTGTGGCTAAGGCTTTTCATTTCCCAACAGATTTGCTGCTCAACGCTCAGTGATTTTAATTAACATTTCTGATTTTGTGGCTTAGCTGTGTGAGTGCGTGTGTGTGTACGAGTGTGTGTATTTTGCTTTTTATTAGCACACCTGTACACAGGTGACACACAATCTTAGCCAATGTGCCATGGATTTAACTTTGTCTGCGGCTGCCCTTGTCCTTGTCCTTGCCGCAGGTTCTCAGACTAATTAATTGAATTGCTACTTGTTTAATTAGCTGTGCAAGTTTTATGATTAAGTTTTTCGTCAAGAGTTAAAGCCCTAATGAAACTTAATCAATGCATATTTTGAATACGAAATCTTTTCATTGCAGAAGTTGCAGCAAGTTCTTTGTGCTCCCATAAGCTCAAAACAATTTTGAGGTAAGTTTGAATTTCTTATCTTCTTATATTTGATCAGCTTCATTTCGTTTATCATTCTTCAATCAATCTATCCATCTATTTTCATGGCACTCAACTCTTCTGACGGTTGTCATTGCTTTGACAGCTTCATTCAATCATCAATCCTTGCATTTTATATTTATTTTATTTTGAAATATTTGCAGTTCACTTTTTTTTTTGGTTCACATCGTTCTGCATCATTTTTTATTATTAATATTGAGCATGAAATATGCATTTGCTTTGAGCGTAGCTTTTGTTATTTGAGAATATTTTTGTTTACGTAGTTTTTTGAAATTTATGAATGCGTTTATAAGTTATTTGCTATTGGCATTTGTAGATTTTATTTAGAAGCTGAAAAATCTAATGAGGTAAATGATTTTTTATCTTAGATTGAAAATATTCTAAATAAATTTCCTACCACTTCAAGGCAGAAATCTGTAATATCATACATTCGTAGGTTGTATCTTAGTTGCTAAAGGGTAAAATGTATTTTGCAAAAGGATGCTGTAAGCTCTGAGAACATAATTCACCTTTAATGCCAAGAGCCTTAGAAGATTCTTGCTTCTTGGTCAGCAGTAAAAAGGTTGCTAGAAATCAAACTTGTTCAACAATCTGCTGACCATAGCTCAAAGGCAGCTTTCGGACAAGGAAAACCGGAAAATGAAACGAGCAAAATCAAAGTGAAATTCAATCCAACAAGGCAGAAAGCAGCTGCAGGCAAAAAGTCGAGCACAATGTGTCAATGTGTGTGTTAGTTTGTGTTTCGATATCCTTAATCAAACATGAGTATAAGGAATCAAATTATGGGAAGAAACACATGCGCATAAGTATGCTACAGTAAATTGCAACAGCAGCAGGACTTGCTTGCCAAGGACTCGCCTGCTTGCCTAACTGATGAAGCTGATAATGATAAAAAACGGCCAGATAAAATGCGCCTGGAAAATGCCGTGAAATGAATGCCAAAGACGCAAGGAAGGCAACGAGGAAGACAGCGGCAAAATAAATTATGAAAAGAATGTTGAACACGCGTGTGCATAAGGAAATGGGCGAGAGTCCTTGTAAACATAAATACATGTGTATGTATGTGTGTGTGCTACTCGCGCTCTGTAATTAATTTGATTTCATTCATTCAAGTCAAGGCAATGTAAGGGACCCCGGCAAAAGCCAGTTAAATTAATTGAAAGGCAGCCTTTAAGAAAAAAGTTCAGATGGCGGAAGGAAATTCGCGATCGCAATTCATTCATAATTTCCAGCACGTTTAAAGCTTACTGAAAAACAGAGTATTCCTTTTATGGATGTGTGAGTACGAGGAAACTCATTGAACTTGCTGCTTGGCGAAAATAAAAGCTAGCGAACGCCCCATAAAACGAATCGACATTGGTAATAAAGCGCTCACTTGCAGCTCGTATATCCTGCTTAAATTCCTCCTTCTCCTTGTCCTTTTTTTTTTTCTTAGTTCGCCTTCGTCGTCTCCTGCTCCTGTCATGGTTTATGTGGTAGTGTCCTGAACAAGGTTAAGAGCTTAATGAGAGCTGGCTGAGGCTGAGCCAGAGGCAGAGGCAGTCTGTAGTTGACATATGATATTTTTATGTGCCACTCTGTGTTCCCACCAACAAGAGTTTGCTATTAACATGAATGCAAACCGATGTCATACCACAAGGTAAATGCTAAGGCCTTAGCCTGCCCGTAATTAGTGCAAAGAGTTCTTCGCAAAATGTGCCACAATTTTCGGTTCTTTGGCTCGTCTCGTATTTTGGGATTCAAATTATCTAATTGAGAAGTCATGTTGCAGATATTTAACTGGGGAATTTTCGGTTAGCCAGAAAGTAAGGAAAGACACATGTTGGGAGTTTATCAATTTAATATTCAAAGCCAAGTCTAGTTTATAATTAAGAAATATAATTTCATTCCAAATTTGACAGTTGAAAATGTTGCCAATTTGACTGATTTGGTTTAGCCTTTGTTCTTATTTGTTGTATGCATACTCCTTTTACATATTTGCCACTGCTCGGCTCTTTGTCAATTAGTCAAAACAAGCCAACAAGTTATGCAGTTGGCATTGCTGACGCTGATGTTGTTGATTGTCTGGTTGTTGTTGCTGCTGCCGCTGCTGCTGTTGGCACATCAAGCGTCAGGGAGCGTGACAAACAACATGTAAATACTGACAACAATTACACATAGATACGTGCTCACTCCCAACTCACTTGGACTGGAGTTGAGCACGGGATCGTGCTACTTTCGTGACACGAGAGTGCACGACACTCGGTAAAATATTTTCAGAAATATAACTAAAAAATGAATATATAAAAAATAATAAAACACTGCTTAATTACATTAATAAATAATATTAATTACTACTTACTTAAAATTCCGTTTCATTCAATTAAATATGCCTTAAATCATTGAATAGTTCATTTTCCTGAGTGGGAAGAAGTACGTACAATTGAAAATTTAATTAAAGCTCGTTTGCCTTTAAAGACATTTCGTGAATAGTAAATTTGTGGTCGAATAATTTTCAGTAAACTGTGATATGTAAACATAATCTTTAGTATCTATAAAATCACATCAGCCAGCTGTTAATTTCATGCTATTTAAAATGAGTCTGTATTATAAATATTATAGATAATTTGATTAAAGTAAGATAATATTTGTTAATTAATATTACATTTAACAAATTTAATGTGTTTCCTTGAACTTTCATGTCAGTATCTAAGCAAGACACGAAGTCAGCTTTCACCTCTATTTACAGCTACACACACGCACACATACAAACACACTCACAACCACACACCCACTCATATACAAATGTGAATAAACAGAGCTGAGAGTGACCGTTGTAGCATTTGGCTAACTGCAACACTGTTTGGCATTGTGAACCGCTTCTGGCCATTGTTTAGCTTGCAGTCATATTTGCCGTAGTTGATGACATTAATTGTTGCAATTTGCTTTTCGTATTTTTTTCTCATTTGTTTGTCCATTGTGTAATTTTTACGGCACGTCGAGCACGTCGGTTGGTGAGTTTTCATTACCTTTTACTTTTACCTTACCTTTTACCCGTTGTCGTTTAGCCGGATTGAATTGCAACAACTAAAGCTGGGCTATCAAGGGCGACCAGGTCGTCGTCTGTCGTTTTGGCCCGGCATATCAATTTCGTTTATACGCGCTCTTGATTTATTAGTCGAGGAGAGTTACCAGCAGCAATTTAGTGACTGGGGGATTTGCTTAGGTAGACAGTTTTAATTAAATTTTATTTAATAATTCATTATGCAGCGGCGACGCTGCCGCTGGGAGTTCATGAGCTGCCAAAAATTTATGACGAAAAGTGTGTTGCATATTTTACAGACAGATTTTTCGCGACTGGCAGTTGGAGGTGGGTTTACCATGCCACGCAGTGTGGCAACTAAATTTATTAAATGTGGCAAGCAAGCTTCTGCCGTGAGCTTCTGCTTAAGTTTTTGCACTTGCGACAAAGTTGAAAATTTCAAAAATTTTGTTGATATTAAATATTTAATTTTCATTTCACCAAAGCAATGGACAGGTCAAACAATTGAATACATTACAGATATCACAACTAGTGCTTAATTAAATAAGTTTAACAATTAATAGAGCTCGTGGCTGGTGAGTTAATTAAGTACCAAACATGCGAGTTCACAAGTCAATTGCATGTGTCTCACATTTTGTTGCACTTGAGCAAATAAGTTGACAGACAGTCAGACAAATGCAACGGCATTGCAACTGCAACAATGTGTGGCAACATGCATAAAAAGAGAAAAAGCAAACGCAAACTCGCAACATCAACAAGTTCATTAAAAAAGTTAGCAAAAGAGCAAAAAGCATTCAACTGCAACTCAAACAGAACGGAACCCGACAATTGCAACGCTTCACTTGAACTTTGCTACACATTTTTCCATTTTAATTTTTGTTTTTTTTGTTGTTACATTTGTACAAACAGTCCCTCTGATGATTAAACTATTTATGTACCTACATGATATGCAAACAAAAGCAAAAGGCAAATGAAATGATGCGGCTCATTTGTGTGCGACCACAAAATGGCAGGCAAATCGCACAGGTTGGATAAGAAAGGATTAGTGCATATAATGAAATTTGACTGTAAAATACTCTACAAACATGAAAAAAATACTTTATATTTTTTAGTTAGGATTTTATTGAAAATGCTTAGAATTGTCTAAATAAGTTGCAGATCAAATTTAAAAATGACAAAACTATTAGGGTATAATTAAGCTATCAATAGTTTTAAATTTAGTTTAATTTTAAACTCAATACTGCAATGTGAAACGTACTTCATTAGAATATTTTTATATAGTTAGTTTATTTTTTTTGTTGCTTCACCAAATCAATTTAACAAAATAGTTTTTAAACTTTGAGCATTTTAGAAAATAGAGTGTAAGTTTCCTCATTTACTAAACTGAAAGGATTTCTAAAGCTTTCACACTTTACCCTTCTCTCATGCTATACATGATTTGATTGAGGAAGCTTCCCGCAGGTTTATTATGTGTTGGTAACTGCTGGTGTATAGGGGTGTGTGACGGAACCGGATGCGAAGTTGCAATTGAATTGTGAGCACAATTTCTATGAGAAGTAACATGCTCAAACATTTCCCTTTCAAACTTCCCTTAATTTTCACGTTTTGTTGCACTTCATGGCCAGCGAAGTGTGTCGATGGTAGCGAAAGTGAAACCGCCAAAAGTTCAGCCCTTTTGTATAATGCCCATGCATTGTTAACAACCAACGGTAGGTGGTAGAAGCAGCACCACCAATAGAAGGGGCAGTGGCAGCGGACCTCGCTCTTTGTGATGCCGGAAGTTTGTGGTGGGAAATTTCATTTATGCTGACACTTGACTTGGTTTGACTCGACTTCGGACTTCGCTGCACCCCCCTGGATCCATTCGCACTCCTCGTCTCTCCTGTTGGGCATGGCTTTAATTCGCAGCAAATAAATAATGGTAACAGACATTCGAGTCCTGAGCTCGATTTGCTGGCCGTTTGGCCTTGACGGTCAGCCAGTCAGCCAGTCAGCCAACCAGCCAGTTCTATTCAATTCGCATCCAGCGAACTACGTATTATGTTCAAGTTGTGCACTTTTTCCATTTCCTCTTCGACTGCTCGTCAGGGCACATTAGAGCGGAAGCAGGTTGAGTGAGGAATGGACCCCCAGATCGGGTACGAAGGGCAAAGAAACAAAAGACAGTCCGACAGCTCTTCATTGATTTCGTTGGTCTTTTGTGGCTGCCTTTGCCATTGAATTGTCCTGTCCTCTTCTCTCCTGTTCACTGGCCAAGTTTGCTCTCTGCCGTTAAATGTGACAATTTAATTGTTTCGTAATTGTTGGCTCTTTGAAGTGGGCTTTGATTTATAACCAGAATTGAATAAGCACCACTACAAACTAGATAACTTTTACATATTTTTTTTAACTACAAATACAGTTACAGTTGACCTAAATTTACACTCCCGCTTTCATTCATATTTGCTTTGAGCTCAGCGAAATTTGCAAATTCTATTTATATACCGTAAAGCAGCCAACGGCGTTTGAGCATCAATTTGTGAACAGAAATGCAGAACGAGTTGATAAGGTTATAAATTTATTACTCTCATTCGTCTATTCAAATTTAAGTTTAAAAATTTATCATTTATCAAATGTGAAGAAAGTTGAGAGGTTCATCAGTCATGTTGTTACTTTTTGATCTTAAAGTAGTTGGATACCTAAGAGAATGGAATTCCGAGAAATGAAGAATAATATTTATCATGTTGGTGACTAGAGCATAAATTTATGAAAGTTCTTGTTGCGCTAGAAGTACATAAAATTAAATTAATAAATTAAATAAAATAAATAATAATAAAATACAATAATTGAGAAATCTGTAAGCCAATAATACTTTTGTTTAAATTCCTTCAAATTATTAAACTAAATACAATTTTTATGACTTTTGTTACTCTTTGTCCTAAGATTTCAGGCAATTCATTCAATTTATCTAGGCAATTTACATACTCGCTTTGTTTAGCCTACTTCTAGGCGCAACACGAGCTTCCACTTGAATGCCATAAACACGCGTCTGAAACTAAAACTTTTGAAAAGGATTGCTGAGCATGAAATTGGCTGCCTTGTACTTTAAGGGATACCCACAGTGAAGACTGTTTCTAAAGACCCGGGTACAAAAGTTTAGCTGCTTGTGCTTATGTTGGGGCTCAAATGAAGTTAGCAAAACTGATTAACTCTCAGCAGCTCGGCATGATTCTGAGCTCCTTG
The DNA here is from genome assembly GCA_037043495.1 of Drosophila recens. Taxonomy (NCBI): domain Eukaryota; kingdom Metazoa; phylum Arthropoda; class Insecta; order Diptera; family Drosophilidae; genus Drosophila; species Drosophila recens. The sequence continues at coordinate 16,540 of JBAMBJ010000197.1, forward strand.
CTCTTAGACCGTCTGGCAGAGTCTGGCAGGATGCAGATTGCAGGCTGGAGGCTCTTGCTGGATAATTGAATTTGCCAAGCAACGCAACGCCAGAGTCTGATAATAAAAATTTGTTATCCTGCTGCTCTTTGGCACGACCTTAATGATAGTTTTCCTAGAGAGAGGGAGGGGTTGGCATTTGGGTGTTAAATATAATTTTAATGAAATATTTGATGCATTTGCAGTTGCATTAAAATGCAATTACAAATTGTCGAGAGATTTTCGCAAGCAAACTTGAATTTCAAATAAATCTCGCTGCCTTAAAATATTCCATCACTTGGCAGATTTTACTTTCCTTGTGTTTGCTCTCGCCTCGTCTCGTCCCCCGCAAGTCTGTTGTCACTCCATTTAGACTTTAGTCTTGGTGCCGGCCATTTGCTTAGCCACGCCCCCAAGCAAATGGCACGCCCAAAGCTCTAAGAGCTAACAGCAAAACAGTCGGTGGCTGTGCTAATTCCGGCATTTCCCATGATAAATGGCAACCGCAAAACAAATTTATATACACGCGCAGAAATGAGAAAGAATCCGCAGGATTTTACAAACATATTCTACCCAGTTTTACATTTTTTTTTTGCTTTCTGACTTGTCACATCTGTCAATGAAATTTATGCTTTTCATAAATTTGTAACTGACCCTTTGGCACTTTAAATATTTGCCATCCATTTACCTCAGCTTATTTTGCTGTGGATAGCTGCAGATTGGCCGGCAATTTGCATAGCGATGCCTTGGCAGCATCCCTGGGTGCATTGAATGCGACATTTGTGACATTGAAGCTGATGCACAGCCAAGGTAACAACCCAGAGGGCACAGGACAGATGACAGAGGTCATAAGTTGAGCAGGGGTTGGCGGGGTGGTTAGTCGTCTGCTTGTTACACATATTCATATCACTTGATTTCGAAAAGTTTGCCAAGTGTCCTTCTTGGCTTTGGCATAAACAAACTGGCCATGAATTTGTGTGTTCGTCGTGTACTTGAGCTTGATTATGACATGTGTGCGTAGTGTGTGAGCTTATGCAGCTTTAGCTTAACTTAAGTTTAGCTCAAGTTTTGCCCAAATAGATGAATAAATATTAATCAACGTTTCTTGATTTCTTGCAGAATTGTGCAACCATAGCAAAGGTGAGTACAGTTGCTATATTAATTAAATATTTAGATAAACTTATAGATTAATTGTAATATTTAAATATAACTGACTATTAGATCATCTAAGTTAATGTATATCTCTAATACTAAGAGTACTCAAACACCTTTCATATTTCATATGCTTTAAATTAAATATACATATATTAATTTATATTAGCTAAAAATATATTTAGCTTTAAAAGAACCCCAATGGTTAGCAAAACTTTTAAAATTCTCATAAATTCTCTCTCTTCTACTACAACTATATTTTTTAAGTAATTCCAGTCAGGCCTTTATCTTATTTTTATCCATACAAAAATAGTCGTTAATTATGTGCACTGCAGAACTGAAAAACTTTAATAATTAATATTGAACTAAAAATGGAGCATGTTGAAAATTGAATTGAACAATTGTATCTGCTATTGTGTGTGTGTGTGTGTGTGTGTGTGGTGTTTTCCTATTGAATTAACTTGGGTGTTTCTTGTTGCTGCCTGCCTGCGTTCTTCACTTAGAAGCCATGTACTTTGAGGCGATCGGCCTTGGCCAGACCGGCCTTGGTTAGCCACTGACAGATGTTCTCACGCTGATCTCCTTGGAGTTGCAGGACCTCGCCGTATTCGGGGTGCTCAATGACTGTTCCGTTGCAGGCGAATTCCTTTTTGCAGGAGCGGACAATCTTCTTGAGATCGTATTCAGTCGATAGGCCCTGGACAGTGGTTAGAGTCTTGCGACCGTTGCGCTGTTGTATACGAATGTGAACGAGACCGTCCTGGATGTCATCATCGGGTCCCTTGATGGCATCCGCGAATGGATCGCGTGAATTGAGATTCTGAATGGACATACGAAGAGCTGTGCAGGAATTGAACAAAACTAATATGACGATTGCCAAAATGTGCACCAATAGCAAATAGAGGGTGTTTGTTTATTTTAATTTCTTGAACGGCTCAATTTTTTATACTTTCTTCTTTTTTGTTAATCTGATTGGAAACGGAATTTTATGACTATTTATTTTTTTGTAGGACAACCAAAAATAATTACTGCGACTGGCACTGAACTATAGATAATATTTGCTAGAGCTGCTTTAATTTATTTTTCAAACTCGATTTGTCATTTCATTTCAAATTTCCGGTTTACTAAGTCCGTTTCAATTCATTAGCGTTTTCCTAATGAAAACTAATGAAGTCTGGCAAATTATCGCAACTTGAAGATTTTCAAGACTATGCCAACTTAACGGCAATTAGAGCTAATAAGTGAACAGATTTCCCCTCCGATTTCCCTATTCAACCATTTTCCGTTTCTCTCCCACTTGCTTAAGTTCTACTTTTAATGCAATTATTATCCAATTTATGAAATTGAGCAGACTTCTTTTATGACTTTTATGACTTCATGAAATGCTACTCGTTCTTACATAAAATTCAATAAGTGCCTGGCCTGGTTTGGTCTGGGCTCTCTGCCTGTTCTTTGCCCTGGCAATGTGAAAAGTACAAGGAAAATGCATAAATTCAATTTGGGAAATTTGAGAAAAGTGAGGTACAGTAAACATAGCCTGCTTTTAGGCGCTGTTGCGTAAAAACATGTTTTTGCTTGATTAATTTTTTGCGGTTGTAAAAACCAAATCATAACGCCAAACAAAGCAAAATAAAAAAATGAAAGAAGAAAGTGGAAAATAACAAGTATTGGCGCTAGAGCAGAACGACTAGAAATTACCCTGCACTTTAAAGTCTGTCAGTAAAGAAATGATAAAAGGATATAGTATTTATTTAAATCTTAGGCACAGAAAGCAAAAAATAAAAATTTTAAAATTATTTCTCTCCGATAAAAATCTTCTTCTACCTATAACAAATCTGTTTTCAAGTTCTTCAAACTCTCTGTTGTGGCTATAGGGTATGAAAAGGTAGCTACGCAAACACAAAATCAAATTAGAGAATTTGCATTTAGTTAGCTCCCCTGTGTGTGTGTGTGAGCCTGCGTTTTTACGTGTGTGAGTGATGGTGCACAAAAATAGGCAAGAAAAAGTTTTTGCCGAATCACATGCATACATTTGATATCCCAGCAGGATGTAGGACTCAACCACACACCACCGCACTCCTCAGACACCTGAAACCACAGCTGGCAGATGACGATGATGCTGGTGTATTATTTTCTTTTCCAAACTATATTAAAAAGTTTTCCTTTTTGGGAACGACCATTCGACATCTGATTATAATGAGCTTGTCATCTTACCAATAGATGAACAAATGAAACAAGAAGCAGATGCAAAATAATCCGGAAAATGCTAATACACTCGTACTCGTAGCTAATGCAGATGAAACATTAGAGCCATTAGAAACGTTTGGCAATTTGTCGGCTATCAGAAGTCCAAAAATTCATTCGACCAAAAGCAAATTTGCAGTGAACGACTGCATACAGTTTTAATTGCTTTTATCATGACTGGAGGCACTAAATTCCATCCACATGATATATACTCGTTTGGACTGCCATATATTTGTGTTTACTTGCCCCATCGGGCAACCTAAAGTTGCAACAGCTAAATATGATGAATGTAGCGCGGAAACAGCGCGTTGAGCGTGTGGCAAATAATGAAAAATTACCAACAACAACAACAAGTACACACACCCAAATACAGTCACACTAAACAACTAAAACTGTTACGAGCACACACACAAATATAGAGAGAGAGATTTACACCACAGTACTGGATACTTTTGGGCGTTGTAAAATATAAAATTCTATGAATTTGTACGAACATCATTTGAAAATCGTAAAACTTGCAAGTGTTGCTTGTTTAGTCCACACAAATACACCCACACACACAAGTTTAGTGTGTGTGTGAGCTGTCATAAACAGGCACAAAAAAGGTACATTTTTCTCACTGTGTATGCGTTTTTATTATTCCGCTTTTATTTTTGTGTAAAAAGCGCATACACTTCTTTATGTAATTATAATGCTGATGCCTCTGATGAGCATGCTGATGCTAATGCTAATGCTGTTGATGATGATGATGACGATGTTGATGATTAAAATGATTATGCTGCAGAGTTGGAGAGTGGCTAAAGACGATTACGATTACACATTGCAGGGCTGTCGTTGCGTTATTTACCCAAGTTTATGACTTGCGCAAATTGTACAAAATTTTATGTGCTGCTGAGCCATGTGTAAAAATTAATAATAATTTTCACTCAGGCAAATTAAATAAACTCCGTGCATGTATAAAACGAAATATGCAAATTAAAATTAAGTCAAGCAATCATTTGAGTTATTACCTGCGTTCAGATTTGAATTTATTAACATTGTATTTTAATTGGAATAGCTAAGGCTCTTACTAACTATAAATAAAAAACTGTAGTAAAGAAGAAGTGCAAGTTCAAAGAAGGAACTGAAGTTTAAGTTAGTTTATTAAATACTTAAAAAAAATTGTCATTGCGAAGATTTTTGTTAAGTTAAAGACTGTTCTATTTTTATTTCTTAAAAGTTAAAAAATGCCGGAAATCTGCTTCTAGGGAAAATTGCTTTATGCTAAATCCACAGGATACCAAATTACCCACATGTTAAGAGCCCTACCTTTATACCATTTTCTCGGAAAGCTATTCTTTCAAGAGCTTAAAGTCCTTCAAAATTTTACAATGGTAAAAACATGGGCGTTTTTTTTAAAACCCACAGAAAGCTAACAGAGCCACCCAAAACAATGCCCTTAAGCCACACATTGTTGGCTGAACTTGAACTTGGGTCAAATTGTGCGAAATTATTTTTGATTTTGTAGCCACTCGAACACTTGAATACGAGTGTGCTCAGATATTCATTAGGCTCTTGCTCTGTAAGCATTTTGTATTAGTTTTAGATGTGGGCGTTCAATAAATTTCATCTAGGATCTAGGATTAAGTGCTTAAGCCTAAACAACATTCAGCCAACACCTTGACAAAGATTTGCGTGTAAATGACACGCACATTTGCCAATAAGTAAAAATAGATGCTGTGTGCGATAATAAAAGCAAAAAGAGAGGCAGGCGGTTAAATGACATAATCAATAAAGAGGTTAAACTGCAAGTTGACATGTGATAAACGGCGCTTGTGATGTGAGCGACTAATGAATGCCATGGACATCCGCAATCGTTTCCCTTCTCCCAGCTGACAATCGCTCTGTCAACACGCCAGTGCCTCAGTTTGTCATTGAGTCAGTCATGCAAACAAATAAAACCGCTTTTATTGTAATCCGTAATGTCAAAACATTGCAGCGGATGTTTAGCAAAAAGGTTGCAGGTTGTGGGGGAAAAGGTTACGGAATTGGCACATCACCCAACTCTATGGCATGTGCGAGTGCAATTGAATATATCTGTGTGTCCCTGAGTGTGTTTGTGTGTGTGTGTGTGTGACCTACCTGTGCAGCTTTATCGCATGACACGCAGTTGTTCAGCAAATGATTTTACTATACAATTTTTCTCCTCTTTTTTCCGTAGCTTCCTTCCAGCGACACACTAAACCATAAAGTACTTTAGGCTGGGAGGCAGGAAAATCGTTTGGAGTCTATTGATTTTCCATTGATAAATAGCTGCCACTTTGGCGTCGTCTGTGCTTTTTATGCGTGGGAACACACACACACACACAGTTGCTCACAGAGTCACCCACAGGTTAAATAGTTTAAGAATGTCTGGCCCATTAAAAAACAATTTCCGTCAAATCACCTTTCAAAAGAAGAGCACGCGCGGAAAATGCAAAATGAGCATTTTTGTCATTTGAATATCGGCTTGAACGATGGCTTTAAAGCAAGCACACATAAATCTATTGATAAGTCGGGGAAAAATTTAAGGGATTTGTGCTTAGGCCAGGTTACTCAACTGGCCGGTGGCGAAAAGAAAACATGTCGCATCATCCCTGCGGCACTCGCATAAAAAATCTCTAAGAAATATTAATAAAAGATGAGCGACATTAGTGTCTTCTTCTATTTTTTCTTTTTTTATTACTATTTTTTTTTTTTTGTTCAACCCAAAACCGTAAAAAAGAGGAGGGCAAAACACTTTTTACTACTTCCTGCGAAACTGAATGAACAACGCCCCATGCCATTTGAATTGGCTGCCAGCTAACCTCGAGCATTTTGTTGACCTTTTTTTAAGGCTGTGTTTTTTTGTTGCTCTTGGCTCTCTCTTTAAACAGACGCCAAATGCTGAAAGAAGATGCCGTAAATTTGTAACACTTTTTGGGCTAGACGGTTAGCAGAGACACAAGACAGAGACGCTATGCTTGAACTGTCTTTGGGATCGTTGTCCCTCTGAATATGACAGAGCTGGCACAGGGTGAACAAAGCTAACAACAACAACAACAAGAACAACAAACAATAACAACAAGCATCAAAACTTGGCCCCTGGCACAATTTGTCACACATACATGACACATAAATAATATATTTCATGTATATACAATATACACAGCCAGAGTTTGTTTGCCATTTTGTGTGTGAGCAAAAACTGATACACACACATAAATAAGCGTACATTTACTTATGTATGTTGTCGTATTTTGTTGGCCCTATTTTGATTAATAAATTGTTTAGAGCGTCACTGAGCAGTGACCGAAACTTACTGACTTGTGGCTAATAAAATATGAATGCGGCAAAGTTTTCAGCCACAACAGCAGCAGCAGCAGCATCAAAGGCTCGACTTGGCCAAAAGCGTTGGCCAAATTAGTCATGCGCATATAAATATTTCTCGTAATTTATGTCTGCGTTGATGTATGTGTGTATGTGCCACAAATAGAGGGGCACGTTTAACCTCAGTTAACATTTGCATTCCTAAGTTTCGTCGCATATGTCTCTGACTTTGTGTATGGAGTGTGTGGTCTACAGTGCGTATGCGTAATTTGAGTTGCTTTTCTTCGCATTTCATTCGGTTGCTTGTTACCATTTTGGGGCCTCACAGTTTCCGTTTGCCGTCATGCATGGCTATGATTTTTATGCGTTTACACATTTGTCGCTGCCGGGCAACGACGACTTTTGTCCAGTCTCATTTCTTTCTTTTTTTTTCTCTGCTCTTTTGATTACATCTCAATCAATTGGTGGCAGTTTTATGTTTGCACATTTCAACATCTTTCGGCTTTTGAAATGTTCATTTTTTACGATAGCCCGAGGTCGTTCTTCTGTTCAGTTGTTGTTTTTTCTTTTTTTTTTTTGGGTCTTCTCTCATGAAAATTTGTAAGCATTTTAAGCTGTTTTCTTTCTCTCTACGATTTTGTTGAGGGTTTTGTGTTCTTTTTTTTATGTTTTTTCTTGCATAAAACTTGTTTATATCAAATTACAATTTTATTGTATTGTCGAAATGCTTGCAAATTGTCAAGAGTATATTTTAAATCGGATTTGAAATTTTAGCAATCTACTAAAAAACAAACAAAAGACAATGAAAGTGAAAGTGAAGTTTGTGTGGAAATTGATTTAAATTTACAAGAAAGTTTTCCCACTCAAAAAACAATTAGGCAAACACAAAGAAAAGGATAAGATCTATATCGGGAGAAACATCTCTGATTCATAGAAATTGAACTTAATTGTTTTTATTCCATTTTAATAAGAGTGGATTGAAACTTTTTCAGTATTTTGAAGGCTTGCAGCCTTGATTATAATATTAATATACTTAATCTTGTCTGCAGTGAGATCACAATTTATTTTCAGCCTTTAATTAAAGCGAAACCTTAGTTTCAATTACCAGAAAACTAAACTAATTTGTCCTTGGCCCAACTAAACTTTGCAGTGTATGCTGGAAATAACAAAAAAGGGGAAGCTTCGTTCACTCAAGCTGTCACCATTGTTTCTTTGAAAAACTCAACTGGCTGATGGCAACTTTTGGCAGTTTTGCTCTCAACTTGTAGTTGATTTTTGGCAGCGCATTGCTTGCATACCTTTCTTTCCTCGACTTTCACGTCAGTGGACAGGGCTTAGTTTTGGGTCTAACACACACACACACTTTCACACATACTACCTACACGAGTAATACACTTTCAGCATGACGATGACACTTGAACTCATTCATCAGTCATGCAACAACAACAACTGGGGAACTACGTAAGTCCACACTTCTGCATTCAACATGTTTTTGCAATTTACCGATTTAAGCGCTAACTGAATACGACATGACTTGCGTACTCCCTCTCTCTCTCTCTCTCTCTCTGTGTCTCTTTCTCATTCTCTTCTTGCTCTTTCCAGCCCGTACTGAATTTGTGTTCATCAGCGGGCAATTCAAGCGGAATTTCGCGAAATTCGCTTTGACGTTTTTGCATTGCGTATACGCCACGTGGGAAGCGTGTTTAATTCTGTTTGTTTAAGCGAGAGACAAGTATATGTTATTTGATTAGACATGAAAAGGCTGCTAGAAAAAGAGGAAAAAAATGAAGTGCGTCTAAGCTGTTTATTCAGAGTTGAAAGCCATTACAGGCTGTCAGTCTGGCAAATAATAAGTAAACAGCAATCTGACATTTATATTTGGTATTTACTCGTAGTCTACGCACGAGCAACCAAAACGCAGTTACATAATTGTAAGTTAATATTTCTCGGTTTGTGTGTGTGTGTGTGTCAACAGCTTAAATGGTTATACACGGCGTATGAGTAATGCAATAGATATGCCTAAAAATAGACAAAGTGTCTAAGGCAGCTGTCGGCCTAATACCTTTAATGTACTTTCGCCCACCCAGAAACGAGCTAACAAATATAAGAATATCAGCGCAACAGTTTGGTAGAAGAAGGACAGAAGGAACAGCTACAGGATACGCACAGAGGAGACTCGGTAGGAGTCGCTTTTTTATAGATTAACTGCGTCCATCATGACCATAACAAGGCGCACAATAAAGGGAATAGCCAAAGTTAGACTTGGGCAAATCTCGGCCTCAGTCTTTAAATGTTTCAAATTGCCGACAAGGGATTTGCCATGGTATTTACGCTCAGATAAGCGCCTGTAGTTGCTTTATCTTTAAGGATATTCGCATTTTTATGCCCCGGTGCCAGTTCCGTGTGCGCTTAGATTTATTACAAGCCATTTTTCTACACCATCCCTGCCTTTCTGAGCAATTAAAGTGCTTTGCTTCTTTTTGACTGAATAGTTGCCGCATACTTTTCGCATAGTAGCAAAGGCAAAGTGTGGCCTAAAAGTATGCAAATTATTTCGACATTAATGTGGGATAAAAGTTGTGAAAGCTACACTTGAACTCATTGTCGTCATTAAGTTTATACACATCAAAGCAAGACGATATTGTAATGAGACATAACTACGAGTATCGCAAGCAAAAGAAAATCAAGAGAAAGTGGTTTCCCATATGAGAGAAAGTAAAGCGAGAAACCCGCAACAAAAACAGCAAAGTGCAAGAACAAACGTTGCCAAAGGCAGCGGAAAAAAACTTTTACTCGGTTTAGTGAAGTGCTCGCCATGAGAGACATAATTATGCGATTTAACGCTCTAAGTGGAACGACAACCGGCAACCCAACAACCCGACGAACCCGACGACCAAACAACCCGCAATCGCCCCCTTTCCCTCTCAGTTCATGCCACATTTCCCAGTTTTCGTCCTTGCGGCACTCATCGTCATCGTGTTTGTTGTTGTAGTTGATGTTGTTGTCGTCGAGGCGTTGAACAAAGGAAGCGTCTGGCAACAAGAAAAGGAAATTTGTGCGCTAAAAGTGCACTTCCACGTCAAAGTGAGATGAGCTTCGAAACAAAAACAAAAGCTGCATGCTAAAAGTCACAAGTGCCACAATTATGGCATACCCTGTACTTATATACACTTTAGAACTCCTTAGATATGCTTACAAAATAATCAGAAGCTACTAGAAGTTCAATATTGATATTGAAATTCAATAAAACAGATGAGAGTTGATGTCGCTTAAAGTATCTTTGAAATTACTTACAAGTCAGAGATCCCTATAAATTTAGTTATGTGATAGAGGTGAAGTTATTTTTAAGTTCATAAGATTTATATCTTTTAAGCAGGTTATGCCATTTATTTAATAACTCAGCAGATATGCAAACTATCAAATCAAATTATTATGGAAATTTAATTCTAAGGTCGAGATAAGGAACTTCTTTAATTCTGTTAATATATCTTAAGTTTTGCACGAAAGGTGACGTAATCTTAATTATGTCGTTTGGGTAAAGTACAATTTTTTTATTAAATATTTAAACCATCTTTCTTGCTTGTAATTAATTGTACGTTTTAGTTTAAATTTGCAATATTTTGTGCAATCTTTAAAGTTTCAAAAATTTATGCACACCAAGTCCTACTCTAAATTAAAAATATCCTTAATTTATGGTTACAATTTGATTATCATTCCGATTGAACACCTATTCTTAAAGACGTCTTATAATATCAACAACAGTATCAGGAAAATACAACATCCTTTAATTGAAATATAGGAAGCAGTATTATTTTTATTAAAGTGTTCTGCGGCATTTAGCAGTGTTTCAGGTCTGATGCAGCGTTTGATTATGAACGTTTTTCCGTTTCCTTCCTTCCTTCCGTTCTCTGCGCTAAACAAGTCAATGCAAATGATTGCACAAAATGCCTCATTTAGCAGCAAATCAAATGGCTTCATTTCTAAGTGGATAAACACGTAAATAGCTATGAATGCAGTCCGTTTGCCCGCCAGGCACAAAATAGGCTCAGGGCTAGGAATAGGGCCGAAAGCAGTAGAAACTGGAACCGGACCAATGCTAAACGAATGAGCGAAATTGAATGAAAATTATGCTGCCACTCGCCTGGCTGCTTCGACGGGTCTGACAGGCTGAGGAAGCGACAGACCGACGGTCCGACAGAGCTGAATACGCGTTGTAATGCCAGATGAAATTTTATAAAATAACTTGGCCCTTTTTTTCAGATCAGTGAACTTTTTTGCCAGTTCCCCGGGCCACTGAAAGAAACAAAATATGGCCAAAAAAATTTTGCTAAGCAAAATTGAATTGTATTTTGACTGACTGGCGTTCCGCCCCGTCCCCGCCTGCAGCTCCCAGAACTGAAGGTTGTCGGTTGCTTTCGAGCTCAGGCTGCAAAATGACAGAGGCATTCAAGCGGCCTTTTTATAAGCACTTCTTGAAACTTATAATAAGTGAAAACTTTTGCAAAAGTCAACCAAATGTTGGGCAAATATTTTAATTATTTTTATTTAAATAGAATTATTGATCTGTTAAACAGAAAACAGACCCTTTGAAGTCCTTCTGCCCTTCTGTCTGTGAGAGCACATAAATTATTTACTTTCAAGCACCAACGAAATTGAATTTTTAATCATTGTTGAATGTGTGAGGAACTGTGTGTTGGAGTCATAAAATGAAATTATACGCATTTGAGCTTAAGAAATGTTAACAGCAGCAACGTCAAGAAGAGAGAAAGAGGAAAAGAGAAAGAGGAAAAGGAAAACTATGAATAGTACTCGTAGTTTTTAATTAAGACTGGCGAGGGGAGACCCAGCTAATGGCCGTGCAGGCGAGCTGTTGAAAAGTGTTAACAGTTTCAGTTAAAGGAGCTAACAAACTCATTTAGCTGGCGACCCTAGTGAGTGTGTGTTTGTGTGTGTGTGTTTGTCCTTCCCATCGCTCCCTACTTCGTTTCGTCTTCCTTTTGCTTTCTGAGATTGCAGCGCGCAATATGAACAATGTTGGGGATTTTCATTTAAGCTTACAGCTTTAAGTGTGCGCTTTACCACACACACATACAAACACACACACACACACCAACACACTTAAGTCTTAAGACTTTACTGCAGACACCACATGGCGTATACGCGATGCGTTTGCTTTAGCATTTGAACTTTTTGCAGTCGCTTATCTTTATCGCTGCACAACAGCTAATAAATGTGCGTAAATTAGTTATCAAAATTCCAGGCCAAAAGCTGCTCTTAATCATAAACTCATCATAATTAATATGATTTCTTTGTTGTGTTTTTCGTCTCATAAACTTAATGCACACACACACACATACACACACACACTCACACACGAGTCTCATCGTCGGCTTAGCCCTGATTAATTAATGCTGCAATGCGGCATTCACGGGCTGTTATCGTTGTTGTTATCAGGGATTAGCTTACCAATGGTTGCCATAAAAAAGAGATTTGCATTTTGTTGGCTAATTATATTAATGAATTGAAAAAGCGCAGATCGATAAGTGACAATGCACAATATTTCACTGTGAGATACCCTTCACTATCTGTAGGGTATACAAATGTTGACCACCAATAAATATTTACGTTTAAAACTTAATAAGGCATATCATTAAATTTCCCAATAATTTGCAGTCGATTTAAACGGTAGACTGCATCCAAATAATGTTTATAATTTCAATTAAATTTATTTATTTAGCTTACCCTAAACGAACTGAGACCTTTAAATTGAGCTGTGCAAAACAGACAAAGATAGACCGAAAAAAAAAGAGACAGAAACAGCCAGACAGTCAGACAGAGAGACACTCAAATGTCAAAGGCGGGCAATTAATCATTTTTTATAATTTATGCGCAGCAAGAAACTTTGCCGGGCATCAACAACAACTTTACACTGCCATCCATAAATGCCAATAAAATGTCATGATGCTTTTTCCCTTTTGCCCTTTTTCCGTTGTCCACTCCACTGTCGTTTGTCTTTTTTTGGCTGTCATTAAAACGAATTTTTCAATTCAACTCAATTGAAATGTCAAAATGCTCATTAATTTATCAATTATGAGGACAGACAAGGGAACAGGCAGGGAGGTGTTATGAAATTTTATTATATTCTATATTCAACTGTGCTGATAACTTTTAATCAATCAACTCGAACCGTTCGTTGTTGTCTTTTGCAGTGATACTCCTAGCATCTTTTATGAGCATTGAAAATATTTGCAGTGTCGCATTCGACCCTTGGAGCAAAGCTAATTTATCAATGCGACGACATTGCAAATATTTTGTTTTGTAATGTTAAGTAATTTTGCTCTCCTCCGCTGTCCTCTCCTCTTTTTTTGCTCCTTTTTCTCCCCAGTGTGCTGTCCCAGGGCCAACGGGTTGAAAGCGTGCCAAGGACTCGAGTCGGTTTTATGTGATTGAAAGCACATTGTGTCGCACTTTAATATTTATGACAAAATGCCAGTTGCCCTTTGGACTATATTAAAACCCCCAAACTGACAGCCTTACTGAGACTTTTATTTTTAATTACGCTCTCAATTTGAAGGATGCCTCCTCACAGCAATATTAGAACTCAACATTTTATATAGCGCATCGCATTTTTTACGACTAACTTGCAGAGGCATTTTTCCATTAAATTTTCTTTTCTATTTTCCGTTTTTTTTTTCGTTCTCTCATTTTGTATTTGGATGCCCTTCTGTCACCCTTTGTATTGACTTTGAAGCACAACAACCGCATTATATCAACCGCAAATACCGCAGCAGGGTACGCCACTTTGAGTATGAGTATGAGTACTCACTCGTATATTGTAGAAAAACTCAATCAAATGGTTAATCGACTTGTGGCGTCCCAGATCCACGCTCAAAAGAATGTGCCCGAGCCTCTGTCTCTGTGTTACCCTTTTTGATTGTTTTTCCTCATGAATTTCCAACCATAAAATGTCAATAATATGTTTGCTATTTGCTCTTTCACAGAGAGACATACATATGTGATATACTCGTTTGTTTGCATTGCGTTCTGTCATCAACCTGCTTAATGTCAATAGGCAATAAAAAAGGTTAAAGTGCGGAGGTTGAAGATTGGAAAATTGAAGAGCAGATGTGGTCTAGAAATATAGGGTATACTTGACACGAAATATGTTCAAAATTAAGCTTTTAAATCTCTACGCTACTTTTCCATCAATAATTCAATCCAATTGTTGCAATCACGTATCTCAACTTACAACTATTTATTTATACTGATGCCTTGACCTATTTAACAGCCTGAAAACATGCACTTAATCTCTATAATTCGCAAATAAACTACAATTTGATTTGCACATTGAATTGACAGTCGGCATGTCTTTGATCTGCGTAGTTGTTGCCTAACTCAATATTATTTTAATTCGTGTGTGCTTGAAGATGAGACTTAATTGAATGCTGTGGCGCCACAAGTGCAGAAAATAAGTTGAGTTAAACAAATCTAATGAAGTGTGTGTGTGCTAGTGTTTGTGTATGTGTGTGTTTGCTCGCTTGATGCATGAGTCCTTGGCGCCCAACTGAGGCTGCCATGCGGTGGCAAGATAGACGACTTAGCAGCGCCAGTTTCAGACACCGCACGTGCCTCAGTTTTGTGGCCAGCTCACACACAAAACGATGTTGTAATTTCTGGCTACCTTCTTTCAAAATGATATAAAGCTGCCTCATGCCACCATGCCACCATATTCCCAGGCAAAACAGGCAACAATGTGGTGACGGCAAATCTAGTCTCATTCTCTCTCTCTTTCACACACTCTCTCCCTCTGACTGTGTGTGTGTGGTCTTGTCTGCTCAGCTCGATTCCGGCTGTATGTAGAAGAGGAGCTCTGAGGCTCTTGGCAGCCTCGAGCCGGACGAGCAAAATGAACAAGCGGAAACAATTAGCGTTGTAGCATTATTTGTAACATGCTGTTTGCCAGCCCAGTAATTAAGTGTCTCATTAAAAAATGATAAATTTAAATGGAAAGATCTCTTACAATGCTGCCGCGTAGACAGTCTCAAGTGCCCTTAAAGCCACATTTTCATTTCATACATTTTCCACAGAAATTTAAAACCCAGTCAAAAAGTTTCAAAACCAAAAACTCGACAAAAAAAATGGGAGTTGAGGCGTTGAAGGGATAAAACTATATGCGACACTTTTCTTAAACTTCTGTTGTTGTAATCTACAAATTGGCGCCTTAAATCCTTTTGGGGGAGCTTCTTTTACTTCGCTTTGCTTCTCTTCCTCCCTCGCTGTCAAATGAAAAAGTTTTGCGACTTGCTAAATTCAACGGTTTGCCGTTTCTTGTTTTACTTTGACATTCAAACTTTAAATTGTTAAAATATATTTCGAAAACAACAAAAAAAAAACGAAAACAATTTTGTATAGCAAAGTTTTGTGCTTCGAGTTTTTTTGAATTGATTCAATTTTCATTTTGGATATAAGAAACCGCTGTCATCATTTGCAAAAGATACTTCTTTATAAAGATAACAACATAAGTATATCTCATGCAATCTGTAACTTATTTTAAGCATTTTCATTATCATGAAATTGTTTTTTGACATAAATAATATTGCACTTAAATTGTCAGAATATAAAATTATTTTGTTTCATGCCCAAAATTTGCATAATTTAAACCAAACACTTTCTGGCAAAGGTTGAATGAGAACTTCCACAACAATTGCAATTGCCAACTGAAAACTGAAAACTGCAATTGAATAAAAATAAATCCTGTGTAATGTGCGCTGTCAGCTCAAGTGGCATTAAATGGCATTAAATAATGAAAGTCCTCCCATACATACACACAAAGTGCATTAAAATATTACAGTAACTTCAGTCAACATATTTTTTTATAAGTCGAGTGTATTTACTTCTTTTTAAAATGTGCTTAACCAAAAAGTATGAAAGTGAAAACAATGCAATTAAAAATTTAAAGATGGGTTGGAAATTTCAAAAATAAAATATATGAGATGTGCAAATAATTTTATATAATTTATCAACCTATTTTTAAATAGTCTTATTAATTAATTAAAAATTTAACTTATATAAAATATTCAATTGGAATTATATTTTACTGGACATCTTTGCTTATACTTGAACTTTTACCAATTCTATTCAAGTTTTCAAGGCCTAAGCTTAACTATTTTTAGTAGCTCATCAGTTAGTAAATGCATTATTTATGTAACGTTTTATCATGGAAGCCACTTAAATATTGAACAGTTGACAGCCATAAACCATTTAGGATCCTCCCTCACATCCTTTGCCTTGGTCTAAATACTGCAATTTGAAATCCACACGTGTCCGCCCCCAAAGAAGGCCAAATATTTTTATCAATTTGTGGAGAAAGGCGGATAGGGAACGGAAGAGTCCTCGGACTTGGGCTGAGGCAGAAGTTGCAGGCCACAAGGTCAGCTATCAGTAAGCTGCCCGGATTGAGCAAAGTGGCAGCGACGCGTGATTATGCGACGCCAGCAGCGACTGTGGCAGCAACTAGATGATAGACACAACATGCTGCATGGTCACGAAGCAGCCTCCACACTGCCCCCTTCACTGCCCCCTCCTTTTGCTGCCACCTTTTGGACCAGGCATATAAAAGACTTGAGCGATTAGTTGCAGAACGTGCGGTGCATGCGAGCTTGCCACGTGCTACTCGTAGTTGCCCCAGGCTCAACTTGGACTAAACCACAAAACACATGGGTTTGTGGTGAGAGGGGGCAAGGGCTAAACAACAAGTTCTAGAGCTTTAAGCCGAGCTGGCCATTGGGGGAGCTTGTGGGATTTACAAGAAAGCAAAATTGTCATTTCACATAAAGGAATTAAACTATTGTTGCCATCGTCGTCGTATCGTCGTTGTCGTCGTGTGGCGCCAATGGCAATTCAATTGCTTTTGTTGCAACAACTGTTGTAATTGTTGTAACATGTGTTTACAAAATCTGGCACGCCCACTTGGCCAACCACTTGTGTAAGCTTTTAGTGGGCGGCAGCAAAAATTTTATTTTCGTTTGATTTATTTGCGTGGGGAATTTTCATGTAATTGGCTCGTGTCGACATAAGGAATTCTATATATATACTTATGAATAGTCAGTGTGTAAATATGTTTCTATATAAATATATATAAATGTGTATGTTACGCCTGCAATCAACTGCAGCTTTTGTCGCTTATTTTTTGGGTCATTTGCCTGGTGCGATTAGCTTGTGCGGCTTTGAGCTTTGGCCACATTTGCTGATGTGACTCCCACTAACTGACCACGCCCACATAGTGGCCACAATATCTCTCTCTGTGTGTGTGTGTGTGTGTGAGTATCTGCCCCCTAATGCGGAAGCGGAAGTGTGCAGACGACATTAAGCTGACACTGGCCAATTAAGCACGGCAAATGAGCAGCAATCTTTTGGCTCAATGATGCCTAAAGCAGATCTCTCTCTCTCTCTCTCTTACTGCCTTAGACCACTGGAGTCTGCAGCACAAAGTTCATTTGAGGCATTAAGCCTGACTGAACCAAAGTAAGTGAAGTCTCTCACTCTCACTCTCTTTTTATCTCTCTCTCTCTCTGTTCCTCCTGTGGGGCAAATAACTAAAGTCTTTCAGGTTGGGGCAGAATTTGCCTTACCTTTAAACAGGTTTCGGTTACGTTAAAGCATCAGACCCTTCACTTACACCGAAAAAAGAAACAAGTGCTTGTGGCAACTGTTTCAGATTTCAAGCTGCAATGAGAACCTAAAACCCGTTGCAAGATATTAATTTTCAAGTGAACCGCCGCCGTTGACGTTCCTGCGTTGTCATTGATCGCGGTTTTCTTGGCTGTCCAACCCGTTTCAGTGTCACTTGCCAGCTCTCCAGTTGTTTGGTTGTCCGGTTGTCCAACTCTTCTCGCTTACTTCCTACCTACCTGCTCTGGTCACGGTCACAACCCCTTTGTTGTCTTTTGATTGCATTCTTAACGCTTCTTGCCATCACATCCACTCACAAAAGCTCCCTTTTCTGGTCCGAACAGCATCGTCATCGCTTACTTTTCCCACTCCTTTTGAGCTCAGCTCAGTTCCATCTTAGTGCCTTTTGCTTTAGTTTAATTGAATTGCAAATGCCAGAGCGCTGTAGAAATGCTTGCAACAATCTACAGCTTGGCTAAGAGGAAAGTCCAAAGGAAAGTCATCCGAGAACTGTTGTAGAGAAGTATTAAAGTACACAATTGATGGTTTTTTTCTACAGGTATATAAACACAAAAAAGTATTTATAGTTCTTACCTTAGTAGTATCAAAGCTACAATATCTTACTTCATAAAAAATAAAAAACTAAATAATGTTTAAATAAATTATAGTTGAGTTAAAATTATAAATGTTTCATTTATTAAATAGAAAGGGCTTTATAAATTAAATTAATTGTACTTGTATAAATTCGTAGTCAGTATGTACTAAACCACATAAGATTAATACCTCAAAATTGGTTAATAAGGCTCTCAAAGATTTTTGAATTTAATTTGCAATACATTATATCATATCTAACATTTTAAGTTGAGTTCCAATCTTAAAAATGCCATAACTATTAAGACTTTTTTTTTTTAGAAATAAATTGCAAACCATTCTCCAATGTCTGCGCATAATTTGGCAATGATTGTGATTTGATTCAAACCCGTTATTCACACGCTGAGCACGCATTACAATCATAAATAAATGTGCAGTTCGCAATATTTTTTGCAGAATTTCCACGCTTTAAAATCACTTGTTGGCCATTAAAGAAAAGCTGTCCTAAAAAAAAGAACAAATAAAAAACACAAATCTACAGGCCGAAAATATATTATATTGTAATATAATTTCTCGAGCGTAAATCTAATTTATCAATTTGTGTATGTGCCTGTATGTAAGAGTGTGTGTGTATGTGTGTGTGTGTGTATGTTTGTGTGTATGGCAAAGGCCAAAGGAAAAAAAAGGAAGCGACGGCGAGAAAGGCGCAAAATCGAATAAAAGGCGGCAAAAGGGCAACCAGAGAAAAAATAAATAAAAGTAGCCGCAACATTTTGTTAGTAACATTTGCTGCCAAATCAGAGAATTGCAAACGAAGAGGATGAGAGTGAATGTGCGTGTGTTTGTGTGTGTGTGAGTGTTGCCAGTTTTGTTCTCTCTATATAAAACGTGCCGCAGGCCCTGTGGTAATTGGCAATAAATGTGTTCATGAATTTTAATGCTGGCTCCTCGGCGGTCAGCGAGATGCCTCCTGACTGCCTGACCCCTGACCCCTGACTCTCACTCCTAAGGAGGCTACAAATCGAGGCATAACTCATATTATTATGCCAGCTGTTTCTTTTTTGGGACCCAGGCTTAGCAGTTGAAATTTAATATAATTTGATTTTAGCCCCGCCTCACAAATATTGAGATTTATTTCATTTTGAATTGTGTGTGCAAAAAGCAAACATGTTTTTACATTAAACCTAATACAATTTAGTTAGTCAAATCAACGGCAAATGAATACGTTTGGCGTGTAACTTAATAGCTCAACGAGTGTGGAGGGGAAGTTAAAGTTGAGTGAGAAGGAACCAGAAACGGGGGTTCAACCACATCCGAATCGGGAGTAACTTTCTGGTTTTTGATTTATCATATTCAATTACAAAAGTAGCGCACGTATTAAATGGCCGCATTCTGGCCTGGAGCCCTGTCCCCGTCCCTGTCCCGCCTTTACTATCCCAAGAGGCGTATGAGTAATTTAGTACTGCGAAGCTTAACCCATCCCACCCAGCACGTCGTATGGTATCTTCCACCTCAACTGCTTCCGGCATTCTGTTTGCATTCGCATAGGCAAATGGCTCGTTGGTTTCTCGAGTGTTTAAATAGCACGAAATGCGAATGGCAACAAAAAGAAATCAAGACGTACGTATGCTGAAAGCTGATATCAACAACTACTTTACTTTTAGCCAAGTGCCCAATGCGGCATCCACTGTCCACTCGTCGCTTCCCACTTCCACTTCGTCCTGCTCCTCCAACTTTTTGGGCCAATTCGCGTGCAATGCCAAGCGACGGCCCAGAACGCAAACAAAGTTTGTCCAAGTCCAAATCGAGCGTGTAGAACGTCAGCTGGCAGTGCTGCCTATGTCTGTGTGTGTAGGGGGCGTGGCAGCCGCCTGCTTACAATTTAGCAGTTTCTTTAACGAATTGGACATCTGTTGACTTTTGGTTATCCGCTTTAAAGTGGCTTCAACTGTACAAACTTTTAATTCTCTTTCCAAAGATTTTAATATAGTAATTCTGTTATTAATTTCAATTCAATTAGTGAATTTATTTTGTTTTTGATTTTGATGACACAAATATTATGAAAAGATTATGTTATCACACTGATGAAAAGATGACAATAATTTGAGATTTTTGCAAGTATTTATTTACAACTTTTTCCATTTTTACACTGTCACAAAAACACTAAAATTAGAAAGTAAATAAACTTTATAATCAACGAATTATATTTCGAAAAGAGTTCTTAGAATTGATCAACGATTTATTAATTTTCGAAAATCTAAAATAAATTCAGAGAGTACCTTAAACTCAGACATCAAATGAGGTGCCAGATTAAAAAATTCCGTCACTAAACTTAAGATTTAACTTTGAGATTTCATAATCATGAAAATGTCTTATTTCACATGGGAAAATGTGAACTTTAAGTGCATAATTTAGTCAAGTTGCTTATTTTAAATGCACTTTTGTAGTACTTTTTATACATTTGTTGTATTCTATTTTTTGCGTTTGTAACTTATGCCACAAGTTAAATTGAGTGTGTTTGTGCGGAAAGAATGGAGCTGAAATTGAGAATATGGCAGAAAGGAAAGCAAGAGAAGGAGTGAGGGAGAGAGCAAGAAAAAGATGAAGAAGTTTTGGGCATAGCAGACGTAACTCAAGAAAACTGTCCCCGTCCATTTTGGGTTTTGTGCGAGAAGGCAGACGCTGCAGCGTTGCAATTTTTCACTTTTACCGCAACAACTTTGCAGAAATATTACTCAGCTGGCAGCCAGCAGCAATATCCTGACAACAAATCCGACTCGCACAATGCATAAGGTGCCGACGATGAGCCGGAAACTTGACAGTTGCTGCCTGCCATCCGGCGTAAAAATGAGAAATATGTTTCATATAAATCCTGCGGCTTTCATACTTTCCGGCAACGTTCGCGACAAAGCCAAAGGCTCCACACACACACACTCGCACACACATCCAAAAGAAAAACGACCAGGGAAATGAAAATAATGTAGGGGGGATTCTTATGAAAATTACATATGCAGCTTGCAATTTGTGTGGCTGCAGTCGAAACGCTTACGCATATTTGGCTTTCAGGCAAATTGAGAATGTTCCCGCGAGCTGCGACATGTAATTCTTTTTTTTGTTTTGTTTCGAGTTTATTTTGCCGAGTTCTTTAGTCTCTAACCGCATTGTGCTGCGGCTAATTTATGCAGAGAGCGCAGAGTGCTGTGGCTGTTGCCACGAGACTACCGCAGTTTATCGCTGAGCGCACAAGTGTCCAGAGATGTTGACCACAAATCACCGAGGACAAACATGGCGTATACGTAACGCATATAACAAACCAAACACTAACATGTGTGTACTACACTACTACTAAAAACATTACTACTGAAAATAACAACAAAAACTCAGGGCAACTATGTCAACATCTGACACCACGTTGATTTCAATTTGAAGGGCTGTGTGTGCGAGTGTGCGAGGTTTTTTAAATAGATTAGCAGCATTGAAATACACATAGGAGAGCTGTGAAAGTGGGTTAAAAGTTGAATTAGTTTTTGGCTGTAGACAAGTATTTAACTGTAGTTAAATCCCACACTAATTGCCACTCAACCAAGTGAATGATGAGAAAAATGAAGAGAAAATCACTGTAACAATTGTTCATGTACATCGTTTATCTTTTGCAGATGCTACTAAAGTGGTTGCTGTTCAGCCTGTGCATAATGCCGGCCCTGTTCAGCAATACGAGAAGGAAATGCCCCGTGGAATGCAGTTGTAGCATGGATGATTTGGATCGCTATCAGGCCGTTTGTACGAAAGGTAAGTGCCGCACCAAATGCAAAAAGCAGCAAGGGAAAAGGGAAAAGGGAAAACTGAGCGGAAATTGTTCAGCTAACTGAAGTGCAGGCAACAAAGTAACTCGACGTTGGTTGATGCCTCTGAAACCCCCGTAGGGATAACATCATAATTACAAAGCATTACTCCGTTTGCAGTTAGTTCGATTTGTACAACACACACACGGCATACCCCAAATGGTACACTTTGTGTGTGGGATACTCCCGTTGATATTATTTTTAAAGCTTTCCCATTCGCCTTGCCCTTAAATGTCTGACAATTTCAATTTGTTCAACTGTCATTTGCCGTCGTCTCCTACTCACAACGCATGCGAGTACGAAAATATATATTCCCACTGCAAAAATCTATAATTTCAATTTAACGCTTGTTTGGTTAGCGCAAACACACACACACTCACACACAGACACACATTGTAAGTCCTTTCGCATTTACTTTGAATGTGATGGTGATGCTTTTGTCGTTTTAATTTCATTCCCAAATGTTGGGCACAATAACTGGCACGACTTAGCAATGCGATCTGCCATTGGCAGTAAGACAACGCAATGAGTCTCTCAACTCAACTTGAAGCTTATTGAGTCTGAATTAGAGTTAATGTCAAAGCAATTTGTTTCAATTGTTTCACATTATTTGCCTTATTCATTTGGCTTATTTTTACTTTAAATTTTAGTTCATATTGCAGGCAGAAAAAGTTCGACAAAAGATATCTTGCTAATTTTTATAAAGAAAATTGTTTGTTTGGGATTTATATGTTTTTGAATATAAGTAGTTCAATTAAATAATTGATGGCAAATTAATACTGATAGCAAAGTTGCTTTGTAACTTTATACCTTTTTTTTCGAATTTTTTGAGTTCCTTAAAAGATGTACAATGTATGGCCATTAAAATGATACAATCTCATGCTCTTTGAAATGTATTATAAAATCTTTAATTAAATTTCACATTCTTTAACTTGCATTTTCTGGCAAGTAGAACTGTCTGAGCATTAGATACAAAAGTAATATTCCGACTGCATAATATTTATGAGTTATTTCAACTGGGTTGCTAATGAGCATAGCCAACACTGCAGCATAACATTTATACGGCATGCAACTGGCCACTCCCTCCATAGAAATGCAACAATACTCGTAAATGCCAACAAAATTGCAAGCGCGTTAAAATATGTTACAATCAGTGTTAATGCTTTGCATTTTTTATGAATGCTTCCCGCAGCGAACTCAACTCCGGTGCCCCACAATACAATGAGAACATAATAATGCAGCGGCAGCCACGCCCCAAAAAAGTACACAGACACACACACACACACACACACACACATTCACATTGCAGTTAGTGAGAATACAATAAAAGGCGACTAGAATTGTGGTTACAAAATTGTATAACCTACTGTTTGGGGGCCAAATGCAGCAATTTTTGTATAAAAATCATACATATATATATAGAAACTGACCCGACATTTGTGTGTAACATTGTTCGCATACAAAAAGAAAAGGGATGTGAGTTCTGTGCAGTTTCTGCAGTTAATGATCTTGTTTGGGCCATTGTTAACCTTTAGTTCTATTTGTTGCATAAATTACAGAGTTTTTATGCTATGCAAAATTAGTTTAAGTGTCGCACTCTCAAACTGACCTCGAATTTAATTGCTTTGCTTTGCAGGCGGGCTGAGCTCTTTATCCTCCAGCCAGCTGGATATTGACGTCAAGGTAATCATTATACGTGGACCACGTAATTCGATAACCATTGGACCGGCACTGCGTCAGTTTATGCAGCTGCAAGTGCTGCGCATTACGGACTCCAATCTGCCAGCAATCGGGCCCGAGTCCTTGTGGGGACTCAAATATCTGCGTATATTAGGTGAGTAATCAATTGTTTATGACAATGGGGCTGGGGTACTAAAAATCGCCGTTGCGTATACGCAACGTATAAAAGTCAGCGCGCTTTCAATTTAAGCAGCTGCGCATAGTTAAAAACACCGCGCGACGCTCTGATATGCAAATAATACAAACCAAAAAAACAGAAAAAAAAAACAAAAACTCACACAGAACGCAGGCAACCGTTGCGGTTGTCCTGCTGCCTCGTAAAAGGGCAAAGGCAAATAAAAGCGCGACTCGCAAAATGTTAAATGAGCGCAGCCTCGATGCGGTCGACAGGGCAATATAATCCCCAGAGCTCTGGGTACTGTAGCTTTATCGAAAAGCTTGTAACTGAAAGACGATTACAGCAAACGGAGTTTAAACTCTAACGAAAAGTAAGGATAACAATTTTGATCTCTTTAGTGATTTGACCCACTCACTTTTATTTAATATATGTTAGCGTATTTAATCATTCGTTGTTGCAGCTTTTCGGTATTTCAGGCTTGTCAATAAAATTGAAATTGATGCGCCAAACAGCGAAAGTCGTCCCAGAAATAAAATAAGATTGTGAGAAATCAAAAACGAAAGGCAACCAGGCAATGCGTCGATATCGTTGCCGCTTTCAACTTGTTTATATGTGTTTTATGTATATGTTCTTCCCCCCTCTCTCTGACCCTAGATCTGTCTGTCTGTTTGCAGAGAGGTTGGTCCTTGGGAATCGCAACGAGGGCAGGATTTGGGAACGGCCCTCCAATTATTTACATGCCCCAATCTTTGTTTTCTCTTTATTTTGTTTTTTTTTTTGTTTCTCCACAGCTCCCAGTTGCTTGCCAAAAGTCAAAAGTCGACATAAAAAACACACAAACACACTTGAGCATGCAGGGGAAATTGCAAAAAAGTTTCTGCTGCAGTTAAAAATAGAACAAATGGCATTTGCTCGCTCGCCCGCCATTTCTAGTATTTAAATTAATTTTTGGCAAATGTTTTAAAATGTTTAAGTAGGCGTGGCGCAGCTCAGTACTCAAAAAAAATAAGACAAAGCAAAAACAAAACAAGCAACATCCAAAGTAAAAGCTAAGGTCCCTCATTGCTTTCAGCTAAAAATGCCACTCATGTTGCCTAGACAAAGGGGCGTATGTGTAATGTATTTGTGCTTTATCTGCGGCAACTTTTCAACTAGCACAACGTATACGAGAGTCAAAGTACTTGTGTCTGTCGTTGTATGCTTTTCCTGCTGTTTGTTTTAAAGTTCTCCCTTTTTCCATCTTTGTTTTATTTGGAGCCCTTTCGATATAAAGTTGCATTTGCCAATCGCATTGCAATGTCCTCATATTGACTTTGCGATTTTTCCATTTGTTTACACGTAACAAAAATATTTACGCAATTGGCATTGAGGTCAAAACAAACTCAATCCATTTGGTTTGGTGGTTATCCGAAATTGCAGTCAGGCGACACAACAATTTGTACATATATCATGTAATAATATTCTTTTTCATTTCATTTTCGCCCCACACAAAAAACTGTTGCATATTTGCCGATGACGAAATGCCATCAATATTCCAAAAAAAAAAAAAAAATACAATTACCGTTCCACAATGGCATGCAAATGGCGGCAGATCTGTCGAAGAATAATATAACAAACATTACGGAGAACAACTTTCGCGGCCAGGATAATCTACATGAATTGGATTTATCGAAAAATAAAATATTACGTATGGCCAGCTCTACATTTCGACATCTGACGGTGAGTGTTTAATACTGAAAACAGCTCTAAAAATTTTTTTGAAAATTTATTTGAAGAGAGAGAGAAAGAGAGATGTTTTCAAATTAATTTCAGAAATTTGATTGTTAACTCAGACATTATATTTTTAATTTCGGGAGCAGTTTGCATGAGCAATTTTCGTTACTAAAAATTCCGAAAACCCTTTAGATTACTTTATACTGCAGTATAACATTCTAATCTCATGCCTGCCGTTAGTAGTTATCCTTTGACATTTTTGATTCCACTTTAATATTCCACGTGCCAGGATAAAAGTAAGAGAACAAGGTTAAATCAAATATTATTGCAGTTCAAGTTTGGTCCAAGCTATGCGTGCATAAAGGGAGTCTGAGATAGCTTGTAATAAATATCATGGAATTTTTAATAGCCGTCGCAAACAGTGTTGCCTACATTTTGGGGCAAACGAAAGTTTTACGTGCTTGAATTTAAGTTTAGTTTTGCTCCAGCTTTTGCCTTGCTGGCTGGCGGAAGTGCCCGTTCTCGAACGAACTTTCGTTCGTTGTCTTCAATTTGCTTTCGATTTTATTTTGCGCTGTGCTTTCCCTATATTTCCCACTCCACTGTTGACTTCCTCCACTCCAAACTCGAAACTATATCTCAATGCTCCAGTGTTTGAAAGTTTTTCGGCAGTTTCCGGTCGTTGTTGCTGCTGAGCAGAGCATCGACTTTAGGAGCATGGAATCTTCCCTGATTTATGAATTATTAGACCTCCATTTCATTCTTTCACGCTCTCTCTCTCTCTCTCTCTCTGTTGGTCAAATTGAAACATTATTAATTTGGTGCGTGGCCATAATAAACTTTTGGTAATTGGCATAACTACTCGGCAGGATCTGCGACGGCTTAATTTGGCCGATAACTCAATAGTGGAGCTTGTGCAGCGCAACTTCTTCATGCTGAGCAGACTCAAGTACCTGGACTTGAGCGGAAATCCGTTGCAGGATTTACAGCCGGATGTGTTTCGCGATGTGCCCGTGAGTATATACACAATAACAACTTACGCACTGTATACTTATCTATCTATCCTCTTCTCTTTCTCGTTCTCTTTGTGCAGGAGATGAAAGTACTGAAGTGCCGCAATTGCCAGCTGAAAAAAATCAATCCGCAATTGTACAATTTATTGCCGCTTTTAAGCGAATTGGATTTGGGACGCAACGAGGTTTGTCGCCAGCGCCTTCCATTCACGGCCCTCAGACGTTTTCCAATTATTTCTTCTACTTCTCCATCGTTTGCTTTCTCCTTTTGGTGTTTTTCTTGCAGTTCAAATTCCTTGACAAGGATGAATTTCACGATGTGAAGCGTCTCACAAAAGTTTTACTCGATGGCAATCAATTGTCTGTGGTCGTCGACCAACTCTTTCGCATGCAGAAAAGTCTTAATCACTTGGGTGAGCCAATTCTGCCAAATTATAGTCAATTTAACTTCTTTTTTCAATATTTTCTTTTTTTTTTGTAAACAACTTTTACTCACTCAATTGCGCCACAATTTCCTTACGATTTCGCTTTTAGATTTATCGTACAATCGCTTGGCCAAAGTGCCAAATGATTCGTTTCTGCAGTTGACCAATCTAACATTTCTGGATCTGTCCTACAACAAATTGGTGCGTCTCGAACCGCAATCAGTGCGAGGCTTGGGCAACTTGAAAGTCTTGAATATCAGCGGAAATGTCCTCATGGACTTGAGAGATATGCACGAAACATTCGAGGTGAGTTTGCTTAAGTTGTGAAACGACTCTCATCTCAACATTGTCTTTTTATTTCTTGTTCTTTTAGCTTATACCAGATCTAACCCATTTGGCCATCGCGGATATGGGTCAGTTGCCTGTGGGGTTGTTAAGGCCTTTCCGACAATTGCGCTATTTGAATATCTCGGGCAATTCATTGACCAACATGGCATTGCAAGTTATCGATCCGTGTCGAGAGAGAGAGGTAAGAAGCAAATTGTTTCCCCTTGTTGTTTACGTATTTATCTGTCTGCTGATAAATTTTTGGCCAATTGTAAAATATTTCAACGTGCAACAATGCCACAATGATACAATGACGACAAAATGACATTGCTGCCTTCTGTTTGCACATTCCGTTGGCATTCAATTTTATTATTTGGAACAATTCTGCCCACACACAAATCACAATTGCAACGACAACATGGCCAAAAGTAAAGGCTTGGCTATATTTACTATTTTTATATTTTGTTTTTGACTCTGCCTACAACAAGTTGTGTCGAGTCTGTGTCCTTGTACGTGCTTCCTTTAACCAATTTCAGTGTTTTTCTCACAGTTGTTGTTGACTGTGGCAAATTTATGGCACAATAACAATCAGTTTATAGCCATTAAGCTTTTCATTTTAATTGAATTTAATTGTGCATCGGTCAACACTTCAACTTTTCTGATTGTTGACCAAATTACACAAATGTTTGCACCATCTGCAGCTAATTGCCATTTGATAAGCAGACAAACACACAAAAACATTTCTATCAAGTGCATTTACTATACAAATTACTCTTGTCTATTTACAGTATTTGGACTTATCACGCAATCAATTATATGGCATCAATGCCGATACGGCGCTACGAATACAGGGTATACGCAATGTGCGACTCGATAACAATCCGTTGATATGTGACGAGTGTCATATGGGAAAATTAATAAATGTTGTGCGACAAGTAAGTGAAATGCGTATACGCCACGCTACCCACTCTGTAAATTTTCAATTTGTTTTCAAAGCTCTTGCTGATTGATGATGCCTTAAAATATGAATAAAATGAAAAAGAGAGAGAGGGAGAAAACATATGCATTTATTTACTTACATTTTATGCGTTTGTGTTTCCCATTTTTACAGCTGCAATGGAAATGGGATACGTATCCCATTTGCTTTTTGCCCAAAAGTTTGCGTGGCGCTGAAATAATTAATTTGGATGTTGGCGGTCTTCACACGTGCCTCGATTACATGAGCGACGAGGAACAGAATGCGGCAAGCACTTCATATAACTTTCTTGAGCATGGTGAGTGAAGAGAAAAATATTTGAAAAATATGTAGTAAAACCAGAGCTCGCAAATAACAGTTAACACTTATTTCTTTTTCGATCTGTTCACTGAAAAAACAGAAAAAAACTAAAAACCAGAAGATTTCTCACTGAGAGAAACACTTACTTCTTTTCGTTTGTGCTCTCTGCTCAGAATTTTCCATTTACAAAATAAATTCTTTCTGTATACTAATAACAGTTAAAAAAAGACTTTTTAGCTAGTGCTCTCGGAATAACTGTTAGCAAATGAGCAAAACACAAAAGTGTTAGTCAAAAGTGTCTTTTTAATATATATTCCGGTATGTGAATGATGCAGCTGTATCATTCCTAAAGTTTTTACAGTATCAGATTTGCATTCCGATTTATTTAATTTGCCATCATATTTAAAAAAAGAATGAGTTTTGTCTATTGGACGACCCATTTTACGCAAAATTGTAGCAAAAAATAAAAAAAAACGTTTTAAATTTTCAGAAGGCACTTTCGATTTTTTCTCCAGACGAAACAGTTTTTGAATGACACAACAATAAGGAAACAAAATTAAATGTTATTTCTTGACTGATAAGCCTACTGAGAAAAAAACAGAAATTAATCAGGCCTGTTTCGGTTTTCACTTGTTTTTTGCGAATTTCAATCCGCAAGATTTGACCGAATTTCCCTTAAAATTCCTTTACATTTCCTACGAATTACCCTCCGAATTTCCCTTCCACATTGTGTTGAGTAATTTTTTGCAGAACAGTGCTGGAAAATGTTCTAAGCGAATCAGACATTTGCGTCAAAAGAATTTTCGCCTGTTAAAATAATTATTAATTATGTAATTTATTCATTAAATATTTATTTAATCATAAGTCGAAACATTTTTCAAAGGTAAAACCTACTTTTGTTATAACATTTGTATTTTTGAAAGCGCGGGTTGATTTCAGTGCTGGAAATGTCTTTTTGCAGAGTTGTCAATTGTTGCACAGTGTTTGTTTACATAAATAAGCAGTTATTTTTTGCATTAAATTACAAACAGTTTTGTCCAAACTTGCATTTAAAAAACAAGAAATTTAATTCTTCATTTTACGCAATACATAAAAACACCTAAATTGTGGTTTAAAATATGTACCAAAGTATTTACTACTTTCTTCATATACAAAGGCAGCCCTTATAAAGTTGCCATTCATTTTCACAAATATTTGCGGAAACCAGAACAGGTCGAGCAAATCCGACAAAAATGTTAGGTTAGAGTCTTATCGATTTTGGGGTATGATGAAATAAAAATTATTTAAAAATCAAATAAAATATTTTTTTTTTATCTGATAATGTAGTAATATTCCCAAAACATTGAAGTATTTAATAAATATTTTATTTTCACTTTAATTTTATGCTAAGCATGCCAAAATCATCGATTTAACCCTTCCGAATTCAAACTCACTTGCTCAATGTCACGTGAATTCAATTCGCAAAATCTTGCCGAAAGTGAAAACCGGAACAAGTGAGGGAAATTCATTTTCGCAAAATCTTGCCGAAAGTGAAAACCGGAACAGGCCTGAATGTTCTGTTTTTATCCCTTTTATCATTCTGTCAGCTAATAACTGTTATTTTCCGACACACTGAAAGTGTTAACTGTTATTTGCGAGCTCTGAGTAAAACAAATGTATTTTATTTTTGAAATATTTTTCATTAGACTTATTAAAATAAATTTACCTTTTATACTTAAGTGCATTTTATTCTTGTAAATTAATTAAAATATTTTATTGTTCAATTTGCACATTTACAGGTGGTCTTAATACCTTGGCCATTTTGGGCGGCATCATCTTTGTGCTAATTGCCGTCATCATATTGTCACTTGTGGCCTGTTTCTCCAAGAATCGAGCACGCTACTATACGAGAGAGGATCATCTGTCTGGCAGTAAGTACAGCTCTTGCAATTACCCCCTAAATATTTGTCTTCTAAGTGCAGTCTAAGACATCGTCTTAGTTTGCTTAACATGATGAAATCCATTTGGGCAATGCGCCAACTGCAAATAGAACGGGCCAAAAGACAAGGCGTTGAAATGAAAAACTGTCGGTTTGCATTACAGCCAAGACAGCCAACTATTTATGTGTGCTTTTAAGTCTTAGTTTGCAATACCCTGTAGCCACATAACTGGTAACAGAGCTGTCGCAATTATGCATTAAAAGTTTAAAATAAATAAATAAAGTGAATATCAGTTGAGGAAAATTCGAAATTCATTTTTTTTATTACTATAAATTAGATAGCATGCAGATTTACTTCAGTTTATAGGGTATCTCAGAGACCTACTTCCGGTGCCATAATTCAGATTGCCTGTATCTTTCAAGCACGTACATTTTTTGGCGAAATTAAAAAGAAAGTACCAGTCGCACTTAATTAATTACAAGTACGTGCTTCATTATGTTCAGAAGGAGGATTTTTGTATGCCCATTCCTCTGTCTAATTGAGGAATAAATAAATTTCCAACTGACCTGACTATGTGCCCTCGAGGTCGACGTTAATGTTTGTGCACACACCTGCCTAGCTTGGTTACCTTAGCACAAATTGGCCCTGGGGCCCGTCGGCGTGGCCGTGCCATTCACCAGAACGCACTCGAGGGAAACGCTCCCACGGAAAACAAAGAAAACTTCTGAATTTGCGCAATTGTTGCTTTTTTCTTCCTTTTTTGCCAAACAATAAAATGGTCGCCAAGGCTGCTGGCAAAAAAAAAGAAGAAATATGGAAAACTTTTACCAGAGCGAGAATTCGATTCCCTCGATAAACGAACAGCGCACAGAGCGTTAAAAAAAAAACAAGTTGTAGTCGAGCTGGGGCAAAAAAGTCACAGTCCAAAATTCAAACGCGTTAACTGCAGAATAAACAAACCCGACAAGAACACGTGACTGTCGACCATGGACATTCAGTTTTAACCTTTTTCCGGCCACTAAAACGATATTTCAAGCGGTTGCAATAAGCAGTAAAAGTTAAAATATCGATAGTATTATCGACTACAGGGAAATATCTTGATCTTGACAAAAGTTTAATAAATTTATTACAATTATGAACTATCGATTCAAATCATTTCATGCCGAACTTATCTAAACAAAATATCTCAAAAATCTGAGAAATTAAATACAAAAAAATATATTTATTACGTTTCCTGGATAAAACTATAGTAAAAAAAAAGTATTCAAAATGTGTAGATTATGTGCAAAGATTTTATATTCTTGTCCATTTATCTATACAATTTTAACTATCGTAGAAAACACAATATCATTATTAATCCACACCAAATGCTTTATTTAAACTTCATACACTTGTAACATCCGTGCTCATCTCCGACTGCTGTCGTTTTTCTTCCTCAGGCGATAGCAAATGTTTGGAAAAGAATTTGGAGGCAACCACAGTAACAACTTTGGGCAATGGCGGCTCACCGACAACGACAACCACACTGACACTGGCCACGTCGCCGGCAGCGACAGCGGCAGCAGCAGCGGCGAATGCTTCAACATTGAATGGCACAACGAACGGTCAAGTCCAGAGTCCTGCCAATGGCAATGCGAACTCTCAAGGATTGCACAAGTCGCACAACGATGGTGGCAAGGAAATCAACTTCACATTTCCCATTGACGATCGCGTTTGCACTATCGATGAATTGGTATTGCCGCCAGCACCACCGCCACCAGCAGCTGCTGCCGTGGCTCAAGTGCATCATCATCCCAGCATGGGCAGTCTGATGTACAGCGTATCGCAGTCACCCAATGGGGGCTCAAGCTTGGGGGGCAATGCCACAGTGTTGGCCGCTGCAGCGGCTGCTGCAACTGTGATTCCTCCTGGCGCGCCGTCGCCCGCTGAGGCTGTGGTTGTGGTGCTGCCACCGCCGCCACCGCTGCAGCATCAGCAACTACAACTGCAACACCAACAACAATACCAGCAACATCAACAATACCAACAACAGCAGCAACAACAACAGATGGGCAGCTTGGCCAGTTTGCGGGAGGTGCAGCAGCAGCTGGTGCATTTGAGCAGCACGCTGGAGCCGCTGGTCAGCGTTAACTGACCCAGGGGCACAGTATTGGCCACCGATGGGGAAGCCGCGGCAACGACCACAGCATCAGCGGGTAAGTTTGCCAAGCAAACAGTGAGCACGACACCGACGTAAGCCACAGGAGACATGGGAGTTACAGCCCAGTTTGCAGCGGAGACGGGGCGTATAATTAATGACAGTGCGATGCGGTGGCTGCATTGTTTTCGGGGTCAAATTGAAGTGAAGTAATTAGGATTTGAGTTTGCAATTAAGTTCATTTATCACAGCAACGAATGTGCTACGAAAATAGCACTCAACCTTTTTCTCTCTCTCTCTCTCTCTCTCTCGGGGTCTCTCTCTGAGTTTAATAGGCATAAATAACTTAAGAAATGCAGCCACAACATCGATTAATTTTGGAGAGAGAAAAGTGGCATTTTCTAGCACAAATGGACTCGCATTTCTACGTCTACATACTGCCATTTTCCTGCGCATTGCGCATACGCAGCGTTTCATTAAGTACATTTGTAGTTTTGATTTATAGCATTTTGTATTACTCTGCATCTGTGTGTGTATATACGAAGTGTGGACCTAACAGCACACAATTAATTAAATTTAATAAAAAATACAACAACAAAATCAAGCGGTTAAGGCATCCAAATTTATAAGTATAAAAACAGAAACACATTTAAAATGTGATAAAAATTTTGTATATAAAAAAAGGAAATTAAAAAGAGCTAAAACGAATTCTATAAAAAACTTAGCAAAGAAATTATGCTAAGAAGGAATTAAAATTAATTTATTATGAATAAATGAAAATTGTATATTTGGCAAATTGCGAATTGGAAATTGAGCAGCCGCTGTTTTGTTTAGAAACTAAAATTAAATTAACAAATTAAGCATAAATTATACGGAAAAGTATAAATTAGCACGTAGCTAGTTGATTAGATTTTAAACACATAAAAATTTAAAACATTTAAGTATAATCTTAAGATAATAGAAAGACAAAAAAAAAAACAACCAACTAAAAATTAAGATTTAATAAGCAATCACAATTCAGAACCCAACCAGAAAGCCCAAACGATATATTTTGTTCTCTAACATTTACTCTCTGTATACACTTAAGAGCATTTGATTTGATATTTATAACAAACGATAATAAAATAAAACTGTATTTATTTACGAGTACTCGTACTCATATGTTCAACAAACAACAAAACAGTTTAAGCGCTAAAATCAGTAATAAAGTGTGACAGTTTATGGAAATTACCAAGAAAATAAAATGAAAATATACACTCGTACTTTAATTTATTGCAGCTTTAATGGAGACCACAAAATCGTTTAGAAATATCAAATGAAAAGGAAAATAAAAATAAAAATAAAAATCAAGCAAAATGGCAGAAAATAAATGAAGTAGAGGACAATGCGAATCACCGCTGCAATTTATTAAATAAAAATGCGCATTTGCAGTGCGGCACTTGCAACGTTTGCGGTTACTTCGGTGACGCCCCACTCTGCGGCATTGTGTGGCAACTGAAATTATGCTTGCAACATGTCGTGAAGCATGTGGAGAAGCTGTTCTCTCTCTTGCTCTCTGTGACCACAAACGGGCACCATTTTAACTCAACGCAAATGAAAATTGCTTCCGTTTCCGTTTGCGGCACACTTCCGTGGCGAATGTGGCTGCGAATAAGGATACGGAATACGGATACGGATTCGGATTTGGTATTTGCTATTGTTGCTGATTCTGATTGCGTTGTGAACAAGTTGCTTCTGTGGCTATTACTTTATTTTTGCCTTTGATTTACAGAGTTCTGCTGAAAGCTGTTTCTGACAGGCAGAAAAAAATATAATAAAATTCTGCTAACAACTCTCTCGAAGTAATCTTCAAGTATCGCATTATTTTGGGTGAAAGGCAGAAGAAAAATGCAACCATTTGTTTTGGCCTGCCATGAATCTTATAGACAATTTGGTTGGGCAGCCCACAGCAGATTCGCTTTTCTACTCGCATTGCACTTGAGTGGCTGGAAAAACATTTGAATTTATGCATGAACATGGAGAACAGGGCAGTCAGTTTGCCGTTGCATAGAAAATGCATTTGAAATTGGCGCAGCAGCTGCTCAAGTGGCTGACTTGGACAGTCCGAAGTCCATGCAAATTTGGAGCATGTGGTTCTGCTCTACACTTGAGATTGCCCATCAATATTGGTGCACTTGACA
Source organism: Drosophila recens (assembly GCA_037043495.1). NCBI lineage: Eukaryota > Metazoa > Arthropoda > Insecta > Diptera > Drosophilidae > Drosophila > Drosophila recens. Next base: position 51,233 of record JBAMBJ010000197.1, read on the forward strand.
CTTGACACTTGACGAGCTGCAGAATGAATGTGGAGTACTCAGGTTCGATTCGAGAGCGGCATTTGATTAACATTTGTGCTGTGCCAAAATCAAATTAAAAACTCAACATGTACTACGGGAATTGCGCATACGCAGCGTGCGCTTGTTTTAAGTTTGTTTTTATGGAGTAACGTATAAAATTTTACAACAGCCACTTACAAGCAATTGATGGAAGACGTTGCCAACTTATTTTCCAGCTGCTGCCATCAATTGACTTGCTGTCTGGATTTCCTGTCTGACACACAGATGCTGCTTGTCCTGCAGCTGCCGTTGCATACTCCTGAGCTTAGTTCAAGCCTGCCAAGGATGTAAGTATTAAACTTACATTTACCTTGTTTACTCTCCCACTCTCTATCTCTTTCTCACTTTCTGGCTGCCAGTTTTTATTAGTTTTTGGTGCAACAGTTGCGGCAGCATGTGTAAATTTAATCAGGCAGTTGGCTCAAGGATGCTGCCAGCCTCCTGTTTTTATGTCTTGCATCACTTGAGCTGCACAAATTTCGAAATTTAATTGAGTGTATTGGCTTTCAGCTCGATTGGGTTACTAGTAAGAGATTCTCTAGTGACTCATCTGCTTGTCAGTTACGATTAATCAACATTATGCAGAGTATATGAAGGGCTTGTACTTAAGATTTAGTTAAACTAATTAAGTTGACGCAGACGCTGAGCCGATCAATCAGTCGCCCTGTCGGATGGTTATTAACCCTTGCATGACAAATCGCTTCTGACATGACAGGCAATATCTAACATACACTCACAGTTCCAGCTTCTGAACACTAATTGCTTTTCAAACCAAACTAAACTGAAATGAAGAAAACAGAATGAAAACAAAACAAAGCGTGTCAACAGTTAGGATTTTCCTCGACAGCTAAAGAAAGACCATAAGAAAGTGTAAAGTAAAATTAAAAAAAAAAAGAAAAACAGCAAAATGGAATTACCAAACGCAGACAGAGAAAGATTTCATTTGGGCATCGACACATGTGGCACGGAGCATGTTGAGCCCATGTCTGAACAGCATTTTTATTGGGGGCAGCTCGGTGAGTTGCCACTGCTGCTGCTGCTGCTGCTGTTGCAGCTTAAACTCCCAGCAAAAATGAAATCAAAAATCCCTTTTTTGTATGTGGCTTTTCCCAGCGTTTTCCTGCACAATCTCTTGCAAAGAGTAATGCAAAACTATGCCACAAATGTTGCGGCGCTGCACGTTGACAGTTCCCTTGGCAAGTGCTTTGGCCAAAGGCGTGTGGAAAGTAAAAGTGAAAAAATTGTGAAAAACTCTCTCAAAGGCAGCCGCAACGGACGCTCCATGTGGCAAGCAAAATTTAGGCTTGCTTAAATCTTCAGAAAAAAAAGAGACAAATGAATCGCCACAAGCTCTCAAATGCCACAGGAATTCCAGCTTTAAATTTAAGATGCGCACCAAAAATTAGGCATCAGAAAATATTCAGAATTTCCCATACAAAGTTCTTAAAGCCTCTCACTTGAAAGTAGAAGATATTTCCAAGCTGGATGAGAATGCAAATTTATAAAATTGTATATATAAATTTCTGCCTATTTTGCAGCTAAATCGAGAGCAATATATTTTCGGCGATTGCCGTCATAACGTCGCCAAAATCTCTCACCTAAAACGACCCCTTGGGTGTAGTCGAAAACTTTTCAAAATGCATAAATTTCTTGTTTTTTCGTTCCAAGTTTTTGTGGTGTATTTGGTTTTTGGTTTTTGGGGCTTTTCGGGTTTTTTGGCAAACAATTTGCTGGCTGCTGAACGGAAAAGTTTCAATCATTTTCTGGCCATTGTCATTTATGTGATAAACTCGACACGTACATCATGGTTATTACTTAAGCGCCAGACTAATTTGATCGCAGCTGTTGAAACTTTCTGCAACTTTCCACAATTCCGGCCATAATCACAGTGCTAAAGACAATGCATAAATCCATACAGCAAAGGTAAGCAAAAGGCATAAATATCCAATATGAGCCTATATATATCACATAAAAACTCTACACTTTTTCTTCGCCCACATTTCCCGCGGCTTTTCCTTAACGCTCTACCGCAGACAGTTGCTGGGGGGCATCATTTCCCGCTGGGCTGCCATCAGATTTATGATGAGACAAAGTCGCGCGCGTGTGTGACTCCATTAAATGTGTTAATAGGATAATGTTACAGCGCAAATAGCAAAAAAAAAAAAAAAGAAAAAAATATGTTTTACTTTTCTTTCATATTTTTCTTTATTGTGCTTCAGATCCCCCGCTGACAAAATATATATTTAAATTGTGTCGCACTTTAAAGCAATGCTAGACAGCGTATATTAAACATACACTGACAGAAATGGCTTTCTAAGTACACTGAAGAAAATTAGTTCATAACTTGTTGGTCAGTATAAAATTAATTTTAAATTTTAAAATACTATTATTGCTTTCAAAAAAAGAAAGAAAAGATAAAAAATTACAATTAAATTTTTCTTTAACCAGTCATTAACTTACTCTCTTTTCTGATCGTATCCAAGTTAAAGTGGCAAAACAGTAAAATATTTTACCTGCTATAAATTATTATTTTTGAAATTTTTAAGCCGATCAAGCACCTGAATCGAAATAGATTTGAAATTTTGAGTAGATTCAAGTGGAAGGTGTTTGCTTGGAGTGTATGACAAATGGGAGCAGACAACGTTGCCCAAATAGCTAGCCAACAAAGGGTGTAGCACACACACACACACACGTACACATACCATATGGGTAAAGGTAACCAAAGGACAAACCTAAACACGTGCTGGGAGCAAATAAAGAAGGGACTCCATGTTTCATACGTTCTCGTACATATAACAAAACAGACGAACGAACTTAAGCACGCAGCTTTGTGTATTGAACATGTCATCGGCAAAATTGTGTCAAAAACCCACCGCAAATACCAAAAGCGTATGACAAGAGAGAAAGGGGAAAGGAAAAGGAGAAGGAGAAGGGAAGAGGGGGAACGGCAAAGGGGGACAGACAGGCAACATACCTTGCAGCTATTGTTGTGCATCAGCCATTTTCACAATATTTTCAGTTATGTGTGGCCCATCAATGGTGCAACATGGCTTGTCACTTTCGGCCACCTTTGCCACCCTGCCACCCTTGCCACGCCCATGCCGCCCAGTCAACATGGCTGCCTCGCCTGCCTGCCTCGGCTATACATCAATTTAACAAGCAAGCATGCACGAGGGAAATTAGCTAGCAATAACCGTATTTTTGGGGATGCAGCGACAAAACTGTGCTTGCAGCACACACACACACACAAATACACACACAAATACCCACTCAAATACACACTGAAATACACATACATATATGGAGAATAACATCACCAACTTTGCGTTGCTCGATCCACAAATTGTTGCACATAGTATCAGGAACAAGTCCTTTGGCTTTGTCAGCATAACATTTTTGCAGCTTCTGCTTTTGCCGCTCCGCCTTCCTCATTCTATCTTGGCCAAATTTATGCAGTTTGGCCAAAAATATTTATCAAGTGTGCAAAATACGGGAACGCATTAAAACATTGCACTAAGTTCAGTCGTAAATTTCGTAGAGCGTCGACTTAGATATAGACAAATGGCTGATGCACTAAGTAAGGCGAATGTGTGAACTCGATAGAGTCTTAACTAAGTGTCAACATGCTGAATTAAACAATAAACAACTACATGTGTGAATTACCAGTAATTTTTAAATGAAACGAACAAGCTGACACGCATAGAGTAAGTAGCACAGCGAGACAAAATGAAGGCAGTCTACACAGCTTTAATTTAATAATAAAAGAACAAAATTATTATAAGTAATTATACCTAATTTTAAAAATTTTATTTTAAAATTAAAACTTAATTTTATTTTTAGTTAATCTGATAATGCAACAATATTTCGAAAACATTAAGTATTTAATAACTATTTGGAACTCACTTTGATTTTATGCCAAGCATGCCTAAATCATCGATCCCTTGCGAATTAAAGTTCCCCAGCTCAATGTTAAGTAAATTCAATCCGTAAAATCTGCGCGAAAGTGAAAACAGGAACAGGCGAGGAAAATTAATTTCCGCAAAATCTTGCCGACAGTAAAAACCGGAATAGTCCTAATAAGTAATGTCGCTTAATTATAAAAACTTTGTTTTTAAAATTTTTAATATTAGCAGTTTGTTTTTTTATTTTAAATTCTTATTGATTTAAGTTCAAATAAGATTGATTGACTAAAGTCCTATATTACATAGATGTTTATTTTAAAAGTTGTTAAAGAAAATTAAAAAGTAATTTTAATGTTGTAATTTTAGTTTTAAAACTTAGTAAATTTACGTTTTCTGGATAAAGCGAAATGAAATTTCCTCCAAACTGATACCTTCAACCACAAGCGAGCGATTGCTTGCTTCGCTTTTGACCATTGCAGTTAAATTTGATGTAAGTATTTGTAGCTGAGCGTCAACTCATCAGCAATAGTTGGAGCAACTTGCCACAACCTCAGTGGCAACAAAAGCAGCGGCAGCGACAGTGGCATCAGATTTTGCTTTTTGCCTTTGCCTTACGCATCAATGCAAGTGTCAAAGCAATCATAGCATGACCATGACTTCGAGGGAGGAAAGAAAGCTCAGCGAGGGTAGCTGGAGTAGTTGCGTCAGAATCCATGTGCAATTGAGTGGCGTCAACACGAGGCCCGAGCCAAGTACGCTGCCAAGGTCCAAAGAGCACACCTTGAGCCACGCACAAGCTATGTGTTTGGATATATATTTATATGTATACATATATATGAATGTTTCTGTAGATATGTATATAGTGATTTGTTCACTCACGATTAGTTGACGCTGGCGTACACAGTTTCCGCGCCATTTGCTGTCACTTCGCCAGTTTGCACATCGTCAGGCACGAGGATGACGTCGACGGCGATGGCGATGGCGATGGCGATGGTGACATCGACGTTGCCTGCCAAGTTCGCTCATGCAGCACTTGAGCATGTTTTTTCTCTTCCTCTCTCTCTCTCTCTCTCTCTCTCTCTGTCTCTGTCTCTGTTTTGGTAAGGACACCCCCGCGATGCGTCAACAGGATCTTAGTTCTTCCTTCTGCTAATGGTAACTGGAAATGGAAGCGACTGCGGCAACAACGTTGATTGCCGTTTGTTGCTCTTGGTTTGTGCCCAATCTTATTATTATTGTTGTTGTTGCTGTTGTTGTTGTTGCCTTTGCTGTTGACATTTGCGTTGGCGCCAATGTTGCCAATTTTGTTTGCCTTTTTTTTTTTGTTGCCTCTTCGTTTGCTACGAATTTTTGTTGCTGTCTCACTGCAATTTTACGTGCTGTTGGCCATGATAATCGTAATACTATTGACAATGTTGATGTTCAATTTTTGCCCAACTGGCCTATAAATTTTCAGCTACTTGGCCGCACACTTGTCAACAGCAGCTGCTGTCGCTGCTTATTTGTTCCATCTCGACTCGACTCGAATCGTTTATCAAGTTAACTTAACCAGTGGCCATTGGCTTAAACGGCTGGCCAATGCATCTACTTGAGTGCAATGTTTTGAGCCAAAAAGCCGTCATTGTTTGCTGCCCTTCTGCCACGTTACCAGCTACCAACTACCAGCTGCAGTTGTGGCCAGCCAATTTGGCCAACGACAAAAGCAGACTGAGTTTCCAACTGAGCCATCTCAGCCAGTGGCTGAGACCGAGACCGAGTCTGTGCCTGGGCCTGAACCGTAGCCAATCACACTGATTGCGCAATGCAATTTGGCTTTCGCTTTTGTCTTGCAACAGGCAATTGAATTTCCCAAAATTAGCAGCATGCTATGAAGAGTTGGGGCAGCATTCAATCCACTTTGATTCTATAGACAGACCTCAGTTAATCTTCTCCTTTTTTAAGCTGCGCCACTTCCCATGGGCTTAAAGTATGAAATATAAAAATTGATTTAATTAAAAATACGTTAATGTGTCTGCTAAAATTGCATTATATTGTAAGTACTTTTAGTTATCGTTAACAGCTATCAAGAAACTATTGTAATTTTATCACAAAATAAAAAATGATTACATCTTTCTAATGATTTAATTTAGAACACCAACGAAAGACAAATTCATATTGGGAATGTATTGTTAGATTTTTTTCAGATTAAGGCCTAAACCTAAATTAAATTTCCCAAATGATTGAAGTTTAGATGCTGCATTAATGTAGAGGTTAAATAATGACAACGACATGTAAATCTGTCAGGTTTCGAGAGTTTCAGTTGTGATAGCTTTAAGTATGCCATAATTTGTATTGTCACTTATTCTGATGCTGATAAATTGGACTGCACTTTTCAAAATGATATCTATTCATCAGAGTCGCTCTGCCTGCTCAACTGGATGCCACTGTAATCAAAAGAGTCCAATATTTTAGAGCTACACTTTTGAGGGTCATATCTGCCTAAGCCCACTCATGATACCTATATTAACTATCTTCAATATTTACAGGGTATATACGCTGCATGAACGACTTTCACTATTGAGCAGTGGGTGGAGTAAAGGAAGACAGGGGACGATTAGTCAGTGAGACTGCGAACTTGCACAATTGCGCGCAAATAATTGAAGTTGGCTTCGCTGTTGTTGTTGCTGTTCTTGGCGCTTTGCGGTTGTCGTCGACGGCATGTGGCTTTACATTGTTGTACATGAGTGTGTGGTGTGTGTGAGTGTGTGTGTTTTGCTGCAACAACTCTAGTATACTAACGCAGTAGTTGGTCTGGCCAAAAGCACTTTGAATGGGTCTTATAGCTGCTGTGGTCTGTGGGCGCCTGGTTCTTAAACTTGATTGATTTTAAGTGGGCTTTAAAGTCACGTTGCAGCAAGCTTAACATACTCACACACACACATATGCACACAAATATTTGCAGTAATTTCTAGTGCCTTTAATGGTACTTATAAATCAAGCAGTCGTAATTGTCCATTACTCGCCAGTAATTCCACATTTCTTAGCATATTGCATCAGTACTGAGACTGGACCCCGGCAACATGATAATATCTACGCCTCACTTTGGTTCAATTATAACCCAACTAAGGCATTTAAGGGAGGTGTGGCCATAGACACGCCCAATACCAGCCTACACACACACAGACACACACATACATTGTGTAAGTGCGAAAGTTTTGCTATTATTAAAAGCATCGCCTCATTGTCGGTTTTGTTGGACCCTGGCGACTCACAACATACACACACACATATACGCCCACACACATAACTACACAATAAAACACAATATATGCCAGACAACTTTGTTCATATTTTTAGTGTCAGGAGTACAATAATTACGTTCATTGACTTTGCTAAGTAGCCAACTTTGCGTTAATGTCATTTAGTTGTAAAAGCACCAGAGAGTGTGGCCAAACTCTGTATATATTTTTGCATATTTACATAATTGAATGTGCGTCTTAAATATGTGACCTTACATTATACAATTTAATGAAGTCATATATAAAGCTGTCAAGGCTTTTATAGAATATAAACTATGAGTATTAAATTAACATAAATTAAAATATGGATTAAAAAATAAATTTGGCAATGATTTAAATATTAAGATGTATTTGTCTTAAACCTTTTAAAGTAAATTCTTCTACCTACTCAGTAATATACATATGTATGTATAATGTACATTAGCTTTTTATTCACAATTTAATTAGCCAAAAATATGAATGAAGTCTCCTGCTCGTTTTCTCTCTCTCTGTCTCTCTCTCTCTCGTTCTCTATATTTAAGTATCTTATTCTCTATCTCTCTCTCACTTGCTTAAAATATAAGTCTTTTAAGTACTTATACTTACGCATTAAAAAACATTCTTGACGTCTGCTAACAATTTAATTAGTAAGTATTATGGAACAAATAGTAAGTCTCTATTCTTCCCTCTCATTTCCTTTTACACTCTCTCTTTCTATTCTAGCACGTAATAATTTTCCCATGCGTCATTTAGAGCACAAACAGAAACACAAACATAAACAAAATCCGACAAAAACAAGGAACTAAATCCACGGCAAACAAAAGGCAACAATTGCACGCACGCTTTATTGATTTTGTTAGTTATTTTTGCATTGCTAATACGCCATGTAGTACGTTTATTTTATTGTTTAATAGGAAAACATCGATTTTTTTTTTTGGTAGTCGCAACAGCAGCAATGTCAATATCAAAGGCATAGCCAATGGAAGAAGCCCTAGAAAAGCCATTGCCAGCAAATAGTTTAGATTCTAAAATAAATGCAACACTAGAACACGCTCTGTTCAGCTAATTGAATTTGTCGAGTCCGTGCAATGCCAGGTATAAATGACGGATTGCCGTTGACCGCTAATTGAAAACGACCCGAACAACGCAACGCGGCGTAATTCAAATTTTATAAGAAAACAAATTAACAAGAAAACAGATCGCGAGCGCGAAACGCTGTTTATTCGGAATATATTTTAAAGAACTTTTAATAATTCAAAGCAAAGACTCGATATTAAAAATGGTGGTCAATTTCAAGGTGTTTAAAAAATGTTCGCCGAACAACATGATCACGCTGTACATGAATCGGCGTGAATTCGTGGATTCGGTGACACAAGTGGAGCCCATTGGTAGGTTCTCATGAACGTGGAATATAAACAATGGTTGTGTTTTGTGTGAATGAAAAATGAGGATAAATAAAACTATTGAAAATTTCGGTTACAAAGTATCAATACAAGTTTTAAGGTTATTCGAAATGTCTAAATAAATAAACAAAATTTTGAATGAACAATTACTTTATTATAATAGTACGCTGATATGATATGATTAAAAAATATATAACTAAAGTACGCCAATAAAGAATTAATTTAAAAAATTCTATAAAATATCTTTGTCCATTTTTCAAGTTTGATAAAACTGTAAAAGACTGAATTAAATAGAAATTATTAATTACACTGCGATTAGAACTATGTTTAATTCTTTTTATTTAATTGTAATTAGCTACTGAAGTTTTACATTCAATCTGACATTTATCTAATAAATAAATTGAAGATATCTCTATACTCGTATATGCATAAATAAAGTAAAATATCTAAAATGCTTGCTTTAATTGATAACAAATTTTTTATATTAACTAAAGCTATTTGAATTCTTCAAAGACTCAGACATGCGGTAAATTAAGCAACAATGTTTCACTTACTTAATCGGTCTGTCTGCAGGGCTTTAATTAAATTAGAGCTTAATTTGTGCAAAGCCAGAGAGTGAGAGCCATAGCGAGCTAGTTACATCGTGCACAAAGCTGCTTATTAGTTACGTGTTAATTGGCCAAGCGTGGAATATGGCCAAGACACGTGTCTAGCCACTGGGCTGCGATTGTGATTGCAACACTGACCGTGAATAGATTTGGCTTGGTGTTTGATTCAATTAATTTCACTGGCTATTTGCAGATGGCATCATTGTGCTGGACGATGAATACGTGAGGCAGAATCGCAAGATTTTCGTGCAACTCGTTTGCAACTTTCGGTATGGCCGCGAGGATGATGAGATGATTGGATTGCGTTTCCAGAAGGAGCTGACTCTGGCCTCGCAGCAGGTTTGCCCGCCGCAGAAGCAGGACATTCAGCTGACAAAGATGCAGGAGCGTCTGCTGAAGAAACTCGGCTCGAACGCCTTCCCCTTCGTCATGCAGATGCCAACAAGTTCGCCGGCATCCGTCGTGCTGCAGCAAAAGGCCAGCGATGAGAGTCAGCCGTGTGGAGTGCAGTACTTTGTGAAGATCTTCACAGGCGACAGCGATTGCGATCGTTCTCATCGTCGCAGCACCATCAATTTGGGCATACGCAAGGTACAGTATGCACCCACTAAGCAAGGCCTGCAGCCGTGCACTGTGGTGCGCAAGGACTTCCTGCTGTCACCCGGCGAACTCGAGCTGGAGGTGACCCTCGACAAGCAGCTGTATCATCATGGCGACAAGATATCCGTCAACATTTGTGTGCGCAACAACTCCAACAAGGTGGTCAAGAAGATCAAGGCCATGGTGCAGCAAGGCGTCGATGTGGTGCTCTTCCAAAACGGACAATTCCGCAACACGATTGCCCACATGGAGACCAGCGAGGGTTGTCCCCTGAATCCGGGCTCGAGTCTGCAGAAGGTCATGTATCTGGTGCCCACTCTGGTGGCCAATTGTGATAGGGCTGGAATTGCCGTCGAAGGCGACATTAAGCGCAAGGAAACTGCACTGGCATCCACAACGCTGTGAGTACTTAAATCTAATTCTCTTCTATTTTTGCTTATATAATCTATTTGAATTTTTGTAGGATTGCCAGTCAGGATGCTCGCGATGCCTTTGGCATTATTGTTTCCTATGCTGTGAAGGTGAAACTCTTTTTGGGTGCTTTGGGTGGCGAACTGTGCGCTGAGTTGCCCTTCATACTCATGCATCCAAAGGTAAGTCTACACATATTTCAACAGCAAACTGTCTTCCTATAATTTACCTTCAATCTCTCTCTCTTTCGTACATGCAGCCAAACCGCAAGGCTCAATTGGAAACTGAGGGCTCCGTTGAAGCTTAAACAGTTTGTTACCTCAATACAGAGTGCATAATATATATTTATACAACAAGTTCTAATCAAAGTGCTATGATACCAAAATCCAAAGCTGATGTTGCTGAATTGTTCTGAACTGCAGTCGTCGTATTTTTCTTATAACAAATCTATTTTCAGTCTATATCAATTTATGTGTGTATGTGTATTATAAACGCTTAACAATTTATGTAATAACTAACAAAAATGATTAAAAAAAATGACATGGGAATTGACAACTATATTTGTATGTGTTTTAAATACTTATACAATAAGCTAAACTAAAAAGCTGGGAATTAAATACAGTATTTCGACTTGTTTTAAATAATTTCAAATCTCATAGCAAGCTGCAGCTTTCATAAATGCAACAAGACACTTATGCATTATTGTACCACACAGATGCCACACGATGCACCAGATTCCAGCTAAGGAACCAGATTATGCATTTATTCAAGTGCAAGGCAGCAACCAAATGTTGCATGTTGAATTTAATATGCCTACCACATTTGGGTTTCGGAAGGGAAAATCAATATGTTATATGCTAATCGCAACGTTTACTTTTGTGGCTTACTAATATCAATTAATTCCAGGCCCAAGGCATAGTAACAGTGTCTGCAAGAATTAATATACATGCATACCAAGTGCATAATGCATTGCGTATACGTAATGAACTAAATACATACGAGTATTGTTTAAATGCGGCCGAATATTCTTGAAATTAATTTGAATATTCTGTCAGAGATAGTAAACTTAATAACAGCAGGGCAAGTATTCTATTAAATGTGGTGAAGAACCATTAATATTATTGTGAAGTGGATATTCAATCTAGAAGTCAATCGACATTTTCGTCTCTAATTAATTTCTTGCCACTGATAAACTTTTGTAAAGTACTTAAAGTTTCCCTATATAGACTTGAAAAATTATGTATGACTTTTAACAGCACTTAAGTGCTTTGTAATAGACGGCTGTTTATTCTTTTGATTAGATTACTTTATCTTAGTCAGACGAGCTCCCGAAATGCACGAGATTATCTTAGAGGAAATAGAAGTTCAGGCACAAGAAAAAAATAATTAGCCCCACTTAGTCTAGTGAACATATGACAATTAGTGATAATTTTAAATAGATTAATAAACAATTATCAATAAGTAAATAAACTATAATCAAATGATTAGTATTGTACTTGTTAGGGGTCGAAATTACTATAAAATTATGAGAGTAGTAAATTGAAAAAATTAACAATTAATTGGTCAAAGATTCCAAAATGATACAGATATTTTTATTGAATGGAAAATAGATACCAGCTAAACTTCAAACTTTAGTTTTTCAAATTAAATAAAAATATCAGTTTCATTTGAATAAAATTTTAAACACAAAAAAATTAACTCTTTATCAATCATTCGTACTTTAAATGCCAGTTATGTGTGTATGCAGTGTTACTAGGTAATTTCCAATGCTTTACAATCACTTGTTTGATAAGACGTAAAACCCTGGAACGCTATCAGTTTTCTCAAGCCGTATTAAGTGCATTGTGCATAAGTATTTATGTGGGTGAAGCTAAACGCAGCCATATAGCCTGATAATCATGCAATATTTATAATTAAGTATACGACCATATGGCGTTCGAATTGATTGAGAGCAAGCAACAATGCAAAACAAAGCAAAACAAACGGAATAATGATTCCGATTAAGCGACGATTATCGCATTTATAGAGAATAAAATCCGCGACGATGAAGTATTAATGGGTTAGTTAGCTACTGCGACAGTCAACGGAACAGACGTCCCTCATCATGTGCTGCCGTTGCTGTGGTGTTACCCAACAAAAGGTCTGGGTATTCGGCATTGGAACGCTATTTGCAATATCGGGTCTTCTGGCTATTATATGCTGGCCCAGTTTCATTGATAAAATGGTATTTAAGGTGAGTAAAGAAATGCTTATTAATATAAAATTGTTATTGTATTGTTTTAATTTTCGTAGTCCCTGCCTTTGACTCCCAATTCGAACACGTTCGACAAATGGATAGAGCTGCCCATACCAGTATACATGAGAATGTTTCTCTGGAACTGGACAAACCCCGAGGAAGTTGTGCTGCATGGCGCCAAGCCAAATTTTAAGCAACTTGGTCCATATACCTATCGGGAGGAACGCTTAAAAATGGATCTTGAATGGCACGAGAACAACACGGTTACTTTTAAGCCACGTCGAACTTGGTTCTGGGAGGAAGAACTCTCCGGTGGCAAGCAAACCGACTTGATAACAGTGCCCCACTTGCCATCTATAGTGAGTTCTAAAATGTACGCTTGGGAATGCAAAATTAATACCCGTTTCCTTAGGCCGCAGCGAATAGCATGCGTCACAGTCCAAAGCTTATTAAAATGTTCTTCAACGCCGCGTTGAATGAAAATGGTGGTGCACTTTACGTAACCCACACGGCCCGAGAGTGGCTCTTCGAGGGCTTCTACGACGAGTTCTTGCACTATGCAATGAGCTTAAATAATCCTCTCATACCGCCCATAGAAACAGATCAATTTGCATGGTTCCTCAATCGAAATGGTTCCAAGGAATTTGAAGGCGCTTTCACGGTACACACAGGTGTTGGTGATATTAAGGAAATGGGCGAAATTAAATTCTGGAATGGTGTGAATCATACTGGTTGGTATGAAGGCGATTGTGGTCGTCTCAACGGTAGCACAACGGATTTGTTTGTGCCTGATGAGCCTTTGGAGAAAGCATTGACTATTTATATAACCGATACCCGTCGCATAATTAATTTGGAGTTTACGGGCGAGAGTGTAGAAATTGAGGGCATAAAGGGCTGGAAATATGAGATTACACCGAATACCTTTGACAATGGACAGCGCAATGCGGATATGAAGTGTTATTGTCCGGTCAATAGGCAACCGGATGATTGCCCCGCCTCGGGTGCCACAGATCTGGGACCCGGTGCCGATGGTGCCCCAATGTACTTGTCTGCCGACCACTTCATGTATGCTGATGACAGTTATGCCAGCACAATCACTGGTGCCGAGCCCAACTATGAACGTGACAACTTCTTCATCATCATGGAGCGTAAACTGGGCGTGCCGCTTCAAGTGAATGCAGCCGTCATGGTCTCCTTGTTCATCGAGCCGGACGAGGATATCGAGTAAGTTGCCGACTCGCTTAACAAAACAAACCATAAAGAAGTTCCCTTTAATACACAGCATACTTAAAGGACTGACCAGCTTCTATGCTCCACTCTTTACATCTGCGAGCCAAGCTGTTATTAACAAGGAGCTGGCCTCCGAGCTAAAGGTCTGTCTTTCTAGTTCAAGTCCAAGTCAATTCCAATCTATTTATTGCATATTTTTTATAGCTGGCCCTGAATCTACCTGCAATTGGACGCTACACAGGTGTGGGATTTCTCTGCTTGGGCTGCATTCTCATCATTGTTGGCATTGTTCTCACAGTGAAACGCAAATGGCGTGGACAGACGGCAGCTGATAGGGCCAAACTTATCAGTCAGGAAAACAAAAATGACGCAGTAGAACAAGAGTAATGCATTAATGATTCTACTCATTTATTAACAGAACAGATTGTGATAGATTCATGTATTCTTATTGAGTAAAATACGTCTTAAAATGAATTGTTTATTATTATCATGAATGCTCTTCAAAAAATGTAAAATTTATTTGGATAAATACATTTTGTTTTTGATTTAAACTATAAATATATGTTCATATTTTGTATTATTTGGCATTTACAA
>JBAMBJ010000198.1:0-167139 GCA_037043495.1 Drosophila recens
CCGGAATCCCACTACCATTAGAAACAAAACATTGTCAGTATTTTTAGTATTTAGCTGAAAAATACTGAAGCTGTCAAAATGTGTGAAATTTTCTATCGCTGCAAAAAATGTATATCGATAGTCCAATTGATACTTTAATGTGCTTTATGTTAATAACAGCCCCCAGAAAACTGTTAAATCCGAGCGCTGTTAAAAAAGTAAACAAAAAAGATAACCTTTAGAAAATTATTACTTAATTGTAATTAATAGGACACAATCATGGCAGGCAACGTTGCGCGAAACAGTTACAAGCTCTTTGTTGGCAATCTGCCATGGACAATCAGTGGCAAGGAGCTGAGGACATACTTCTCCCGCTTCGGCCATGTGGCCAACGCCGAAGTTGTCTTCGATAAGCAGCTGGGACTCTCCAAGTACTACGGCTTTGTGATCTTCAGCCAGCGGGACGCCTACAACAGTGCCAGTAATCAGAACACACACTTCTTGGAGGGTCGCGTGCTCAACGTGCAGCGAGCCAATGAACATACTTAGTATGATTTAATCCAAATATATATAAATATATGTTTATGTTGAAAATATTATCAATGCATGCATGTATATCATTACACTATGTTAGTTATAACAGTGTGGCATATTAACATTAACAGCCGCACACATTTAACATTGCCAATACTAGCAATGTAAAATAGTCGCAAATTGAATACAAACGGACGTGTTCTATGAGTGTCTTTATTTCTTTTTGTACCGAGATCTTCCCTGTGAACAATTCCGTTCAATAGTTTATGTACACACAATTTAATTGTCTGATTATTTCGAGGGCAGATACTGCTTGTAGTTGGAGCCCACGGCAGCGCGAACATTGGAGAATCCGCGTTCCTTAAGCTTCGCGGATAGCTGCTCCTTAATCCGCTCGACTACGTCGGGTCCCTCGTACGCGAGCGCTGTATAGATTTGTACAAAGCTTGCGCCCGCTTCGATTTTCTCGAATGCATCCCGGCCAGAGGAGATGCCGCCGACGCCAATGATGGGAATGCTGCCCCTGGTCAGCTCGTACATCTGGGCAATCAGCATGGTAGACCGTGCCCGCAATGGCTCACCACTTAGGCCGCCCATCTCGTTGACAAACTCAATGTCTGTGACATTATCGCGCGCCACCGTCGTGTTGGACACAATCAGGCCATCGACGCGGCAACTCTTCTTGTTGAGCACCTCCACAATATCCTTCATGTCATCCAGTTCCAGATCGGGCGATAACTTCAATAGAATTGGCACCTTTTCATGCTGCTTGAGGCCGGCACGTGCGTGATTCACCGCCTCCAGGAGTTGCGTCAACTTGGCCTTGCTCTGCAAGTCTCGCAGGCCGTGGGTATTGGGACTGCTCACGTTCACAACCAGATAGTCGGCAACGGGACCAAATGTCCGGACGCCCGATACGTAATCGTTGATTGGCGTCTGAGTGTCCCGATTGCGTCCCAAATTGACGCCAATGACGGCATTGAAATCCTCCCGTTCGCGTATTTTGTGCAGACGCTCAGCGACCACCTCGTGCCCATCGCTATTGAAGCCATAGCGATTAATTATGGCCCGATCATTGATCAAGCGAAAGACACGCGGCTTGGGATTCCCCGCCTGAGCCAAGGGCGTCACGCTGCCAATTTCAATGAAACCAAATCCCAAATCCTTCAGTCCGCAAATGGCTTCGCCGTTTTTATCAAAACCCGCAGCAATGCCAATGGGATTGCTAACGAGGCGGCCAAAGAACGAGTTGTGCAAATTCATGTCGTCCATGTAGTCCGAGGCGGGATAAAGGCGATATTTGCACGCCATCACGGCCAAATTGTGGCTCGTTTCGGGCGGCAATAAACGCACGGCCGGCATTACAAATGTGCGAAAGAGCTGATCCCTGTTTTGGTAGACTGTCATGCCGAAGCATAGCGCCGTCGCGCCCGCTGTAACCACGCCCAGGGACCGCAGGCGACTCTGTAAGTGCAAGCTATCATCAAATATATATTTGTTATTTCATTTAATATTTAAAGCTCACAAGTTTTTGCGTCTTTTGCAACATTATCTTCAGGAACGATTTGAACTGACTCGTTGTTCAGCCAGTGGTTCCAGGTTCATAAATTTAAACTGTATTAAGTTCCGGATGGTATTAATTCTGGGTTTATATCTATTTGATGTTCTGAACAACTGACGATTTAATATATTTGATTTGATTTGATATACAAGGGACATTTTTCAGTTTGATGCATAGCTTTAAAACTATGACACTATTTGCAGATATATCGAGTGCTTTGTCACTATCGATAACGCTGACTGTTCCGACTTGGAACTAAGCAGCAATGAACTAGCTCGAATGATGAGTCAGTGTGTTGTTATTGCCTTGTGGGCAGCACATATAAACACGGTTGCCACTTAAAAATATTTGAATTGAGCCAAAAAGAAACAAAAAATGAGCCAAATTCAAAGAAGGCGCCGAATGTTAATTAACATTGCACTAACCTGTGCTGCCACAGGAGTGCCACTAATATGTTAAAAAGAGCTCTGTTGCTTAACAGTGCTCTGTTGCTCGACAGCGGAACTGGAGCGAAATTTCAACTGCGCGCTAAAATTTGAAATGGAAAAACGTGAAATTTTCAAAAATTAATTTAAAAAAATTGAGAAACAATTTCAAAAAAACAAAAACACCCAAAATTCGGTAAAATAATTAACTTTATTTAGAAATTGGTTTTGGTGGCAAAATCGAGAAAAAAGCCCAAAAACATTGAGAAATAACAGGAAATTTGAGAAACGAAAAATGTCAATAAATCGAGAAAAATTCTGTATGTCTCTGACACAAATTTCAAAGCTCTAGCTCAAAAAACACGTTTTCGGCCGAAAAAAGCAATGTCCAAAAATTGACATTGAAACACCACTTTTTTGTTCACGTTGGTATCAGGCGCGCAGAAAAACGCCAACATAGCAAGTAGATTACACGAAAAACGTTTTGCGTTTAGCGGGAGCGAGAGGGCGCGCTTTGCAGCACATTGCAATGCATTGGTGTGACTGGTGCGGCTATCTTGGTGTATGTCATGTATATTTTCTGTCATTTTCCCTCTTTCTCTCTTCTTTCGTCATGTATATTTTCTGTCATTCCTTCGTTTTCCCTCTTCTTTCGTGTTTCAGTTTAGTAGAAAAAGTGCGTTTGACGTGCGCGGACCGAGCGGAACAGCGCGGACGAGAAAAACAAGCAAATACAAACAATACAAAAACGTAATCTGAACTGATGAAAAAAGGAGCCAAATCGAAAAAATAAGGTGCCATTGCGCCAACAGTACAAAACAGAGCCAGTTTTGGCGCAAAAATTATCGCCAATTGTGGGCAACCGTGCATATGAAACATAAATAACAGTTTTGACAATTGAAAAGAAGATCGATTGACATGAAAGGTGGCACATTTCGAAACACACAATGGGACCCCACACTGCTGACGTCACAGATTCTGTCGATGCAATGCTGCGTGTACTTCTCCCTCGGCCTGCTCGTCTTCGTAGCCAACAAATTGGCTGGCGACAATTACACGCTGGATCACATATTTGAGTACCATGTAAGTGGAGCCTTCAATGGAATATATTTATATGTGCTTAATGCTCAACCCTCTGCATTCACAGGAAATACATATATACGATCTGGGTGGTCGTTTAGTCATTGGTGCGTTTGTCGCCAATGCTTTTGTGGCATCTTTGGCACTGTGGTGCATTGTGCGTCGCGCCAAGTTGTGTCTGGACTTTAGGTAATTTATCCATTAATCTGCTAATGGGCGTTTTCACAAAAAGGCTCACCGTGGGTAGGAAATGTATTTAAAAATTAGATCTTGTGAAGAAACCAGTGCATTCAATTTGACAAACTACGCATAGTTTTTGAGTCCAATTTAATCGCTACTCGGATATTAGGGGTATCGCCGAAACAGATTTCGATGATCAGCTGCAGCTGTCTGAAGCTGCTTTCTAGAAAACGTGTAGTACGCCCAGAACAAATAGGGAATATCTGGTCACCCTAAAAGTTGGAACCATAAATCGCAAATTTGAGAAACTGAATAAAGATAAGATATTTACATTCAATTTTTATTTTTCAACTTATATAATAGAAATTGCAATACTTTTTATTTTTAAATAAAACTAGAGGGATAATAATTATTTTAAATTTTTGTTTAGACCGAAGAATAAGAATTTTGTTTACTTTTTTTTATAAAAATCAACAAACACTGAGGTAACACTTTTAATGTTTAATAAAAAATATAAGAAATAGTTCCCACTTTTTTCTATCCTTTTGTGCCTCCGCGCCTTTTCAATTCATTCCGAAAACTGATTTGAAATTGTTTTTTTTTAATAAAATTAACCTTTTTGAAGAATATCCTTATTGAAAGAACTTTTTAAAAAGTGCAACTGACTTTTTTGTGTTATTTTGTTTGTCCCATTTTTCCGTACGATTGTGGAAATGTCTAAATATTGTTCATTTTATTAACTTTCATTCGATTTTTCTTTGCAGCTGCACGTTCCATTTGCTGCACTTGCTCATCTGCTGGTGGTACAATCGATCGTTTCCCGCGAACGCCTCCTGGTGGCTACTCAACGTGATCACTGGCACCATTATGTGCATTGGCGGCGAGTTCTTGTGCCTGCAAACGGAGATGAAGGAGATACCAGTGGGCTATGCGGCCCTCAATCAAAAGTCGGACGTCTGAGACGAACCAATCTCATGTGAAATGTGATGCTAGCAAAGCCACCAATAACTCTAAAACAAAATAACATACAGACGTGTAATTTACATTTATTAAGAATAAGAATACATAATACAATAATACTAGTGCAATATTTGATATATAAAAGGCGCGCCGCGTTTTAAATTCAGCTCCTTTGGCACCGGCTCCGGTGGCATATAAAACTTAAGTTCTGCAGCAGCCGTCGCCTCACTGCCATTGTTTCCGAAGAGGGACCACAAGTGCAGCTGACGCGGCACAAAGTGCCAGTAGCTAAGCATCAGCACGAGCGTGACGATCAGCGAACCGATCAGAAGCAGCGTCCAACATTGCTTGCGTTGTGCCTTTTGCATGGCGTTTAACTGGCGATTAACTGAGCCGCAAGACGGTAAACAGAACAACAGAACCACCTTTGTAAACAACAAATAGCATTAAATTGTCAATGTTTTTTGCGAAAGCAATAACAACAAACAAACGCCAACGTTCACAATAACAACTGAATTCAAAAATTCCTTCACGTTCGCCGCTGTTCCGCCATCAGAATGCAACCTAATCAGGTTTTGGCTAATCTAATCAAATTAGAGACTCGACTGAATGAAAACCGGTGGATCATCAGCCGTCAGTGAGCTTTCGCTCAGTTTAAGCTAATTGACGCTCATCCGCTCGATGTATTTAAATTAATTTACTTAATCTCAATTGCTGATTAGGTGCGATAAACTGTTTTTAACAGCCCTTTGCTTTTGTGCATGTGGTCAACATAAACAAGCTTTAAACGAAAGCTCGTGCAAAGCTTTTACAAATTAGTAAATTCGGGAAATCACTAAAAATGGGTTATGAGAAGTACTCAAAAGTTTCGAGCGAAGCGAGCAGGGGGCGGAGCCACCTAGTAAATATACATACAGTTTGTCAAGAAATTCTTTACACTCCACTATGGTCCCAAAGCCCTTTTTTTTAACATAAATTAATAACTCGAAAATCACACAATATTTTTTAGTCTGGGTTTTTGCATTCAACTTAATGATACCAATTGAATTTTTGACTGTGGAAAATAGGCGTGACACCGCCCTTTTCCATATAATTTAATATGCAAATTTGTTGATTACATAGCTTTTTGAAAAAAAAATTTTTTTTGTAAGCTTCTAACTATAACATTTAAGTTACTTATATCAAATATGTTAATAATCAGCACAATTATAATATAAAAATTTAAATAAAATTTAAACGTATTTTTTTCTAATTTTTTTTTTAAGGGTATCTTTTAGCGTAGGTTACAAATTTATACCCTTTTTTTGTATTTCCGTCTCCTTAATTTCTGATTATATGGAATCGGGGAAATTCGGGGACAAGATTTTTGGTGTTTATAAAGAAAAAACATTGACACACAAGACTGCATTTACAGCTACGACAATACACGACAATAAACTTACTTCTACTCCAAGAACCAAAATTTTTGTGAGGTTATAATCGACCAAAACAACACAGCATAAATGCACTTTATGCAACTAACAAAACACTTCTACAAACAAAACACATATACAACCACGTATAACAAACCTGGAGCTATGTTTTCCATAGTTATTTTTATTAATGGGTCTTTTTCTATGTATTTTATAGAGGAAATAAAAGTGAACAATATATTGTGTCAATCTCAACCCCGTGCGCACAAAATAAACTGTCGACTTTGAGAGCCTAATAAAAATGACAGTGAAGCTTAAAAAAAAAAGGATTTCATTTCTAAGTTCATTGGAATATTTGCTATTGGAAAAAAATGTGTTTCTTGCGTAAATCACGATTATTATTTTTTGAATTAACGTAAAAAAAAACGGCTTTGGGACCATAGTGCAGTGTGAAAAAGAAAAATCGGACTCCGATTGTATTGCCTTCATCTTCTTCTATATCTATTAGACCTGTTCAACCTCAATTACTTTCTAATAGCTCAAAAAACTAACATCCTCCCTCTCTTTGGGCTATCAGAATGTAAGAGGGCTTCGTAGTAAGCTTAGTAACCTTTATCTAAACAGCCTGTCCTTTCATTTTAATGTCGTTGCCTTTTCAGAAACTTGGTTAAGGCCCGACATTCATAATTCTGAAATTCTTTCTAATAAATTCTCCATTTATAGAAAAGATCGTACCCCACTGGTGGTGTGCTTATTGCTATTGATGCTGATTTATCTTCGGAAGTAGTAATAGCCGATAATTCTACTGATATTGAATTTGTTGCTGTCAAACTGAGTATATGTGGCATTGATGTTTACATTACATGTTCTTATATTCCTCCTTCTTCAGACAACTTAGTCTATTCTTCGCATGCTTCTGCTATACATTCTGTTTTATCGTTGCTCTCTGATCGTGATTTTCTTGTTGTTCTTGGTGATTTCAATATTGCCGGAACACATTGGATTTCGTGTTCTGACTCCAACGTTTTGACTTCCACGACGCAGCATGATTTTCTTGATATTCTTTATGGGATGTCATTGTGTCAGATCAATGATATCCCAAATTCTTTGAATAGGATGCTTGATCTGATTTTCGTTTTGGATCCCTCTTTCATATCTGTTTCTCTTACTAACCCCATATCCTTTCCTGAAGACCCTTATCATCCGACTTTGGAGGTGTTGATGGACTTACCTGTCCGGGCACCTAATTTTTGTAATGAGCATAAAAAGAGAGCTCGTCAATTTCGGAAAACCGATTTTTCAAAGCTTTCTCAACTCTTATTACAGACTGACTGGTCCCGGCTATATGGGTGCAGGGATTTGGATAGTGCAGTCTCGATTTTTTATTCGACTTTAAACTCCTTACTTGATTTATGTGTTCCCTTATGTGTTCCATGCAGGTCTAATAAACCTGTTTGGTTTACGAGGGAGTTAACAAAAAGTTCAAGAAAACTGGCTCTTTCTTGGATCTTTCTCGATATCTGATTGCACGATCCAATTTTTCTGTTCTTAATAGCCAATGTTATAAAGATTATCTTGAAAGATGCAAACTGCAGTTTCGAAATGATCCTAAAAAGTTTTATACGTTTGTTAATTCCAAGCGTAGATCATCAACACTTCCATCAACTGTGTTTTTTGAAAAAAAGACAGCGGATTCTGATCAGGCTATCGCCGATTTATTTGCCGAATTTTTTCAAACAACTTACAGCGTTCAAGATGATCAATTAAGATCGCCTTACCCATATCGTGTAAATGTTTCTAATTGCATTTTTGGACCTTTAATTACGGAAAGCTCGCTTTTAAGTGATCTAAAAGCCATAAAACCGGTATTTTCACCGGGACCTGACGGAGTACCAGGATGTGTTCTTCGGTACTGCGCTGAAGGTCTTTTGAAACCCCTGTATAGCTTATTTAAACTTTCTGTTGAGCTATGCTCTTTCCCAAAAGTTTGGAAAGAATCATTTATTATTCCTCTCCTTAAGAAAGGAAACAAGTCAAATGTCTGTAACTATAGAGGTATTTCTAAATTGTCTGCTATTCCTAAGGCTTTTGAGAAAATTATAACTTCTCAGCTGCAATATCTTTGTAGATCTATTATTTCACCCTACCAGCATGGGTTTGTGAAACATAGATCTACTACCACTAACTTATTGGAATTCACTACGTTTGTTATACATGGTTTTCAAAATAAAATGCAAACTGATGTCATTTACACTGATTTTAGTAAAGCTTTCGATTCTGTTAATCACAATCTTTTATTGCATAAACTCCATCTTTTAGGTTTTCCCAATAACCTAATTCTATGGATTTCAAGCTACTTAAATTTTAGAACCCAAAAAGTTTTTTTAATGGTTTAGTTTCTAAACCTGTTCAAGTTTATTCTGGAGTTCCACAAGGAAGTCATCTTGGCCCCTTGTTATTTACGCTTTTCATAAATGATTTACCTTCTGTTATAAATCACTCTCGGGTTCTCATGTACGCCGATGACGTTAAACTTTGTATGTCGGCCACTGACAATCTTCTTGGTGTCAGGCTGCAAGCTGATCTTGACAGTTTTCAGACATGGTGTAAAGTAAATTTCTTAAATCTTAATTGTAGTAAATGTAAAGTTATGTCTTTTAGTAGGCGAACTCCGTTTGAATTTAATTACGTTCTTAATTGTGAACCGCTTGACCGTATTATGTCGGTTACTGATTTGGGTATTCTTCTTGATCCTAAGCTGAAGTTTGACAAGCACATTGCAACTATTGCTAATCGAGCATTTGGCGTCTTGGGTTTCATAAAGCGTTGGTCGAAAGAATTTGACGATCCCTATATTACTAAACTACTTTATACTTCACTTGTCAGACCTATTCTGGAATATGGGTCTTGTATATGGAGTCCCCAATATAAGATTCATCAGGACAGAATAGAATCTGTACAAAAACAGTTTTTACTCTTTGCCCTACGGGGTCTGAACTGGAATACTAACATTCGCTTGCCTCCTTATCGTAGTAGACTTTTACTAATTAATCTTTCCTCTCTTTCTGACCGGAGAACAATGCTTGGTGTAGTCTTTCTACACAAACTAATTATTGGTGAAATTGATTCATCTGAATTAATTAGCCAAATTAGTTTTGCTGTCCCGATCAGAAGCTCTAGAAACTTCTTACCTCTTTCTCTTCAATCCTGTGTTGCTAACTATGCTATTCATAACCCTTTCAGAGTACTTTGTTGTAATTATAACAATCTTTCTCAATTTATTACTAATTCTTCTTCTGTACAATTTCTGAATACTTCAATTATTTCTTACTTATCTAGCTTATAGTTAATTTATAGTTTAGTTTAATGTTGTTTAATACAATGTTTGTCCGTCTTTGTCCGCGCGTCAACAAGCCCGTGCTTGGTGTCGTTTGGGCCACTTGAATGTACTGCCCGTTTAGTACATCAACGTCCAAATAAAAATATCAAACATCTTTTAAAATTGTTTTGTTAACTGAAATCAAACCGGTATTTCGAAATCATACAATAAACCGGTAACCGTTAAGTAATCGATACCTAACGATAAAACCTAAATACGAACATTACAGAACCCGTTTCGGTTTGATACCCTGCTCGAAAATTTACTATTTTCATTTGAAAATGGTTCTATTCGCAAAAGTTTGAATGTTGTATTCCTTTTCACTATATACTAATAGTATATTTTAACACTTCCCAAACCCTCCCCCGCCCCCTTATTTTATCAAGTAAAAATCAATTAATTTTCATTTGCTAAATTATTCGATTTATTTTTAGCAAACGTGTTTTTTTTTTGTAGATTTTTGTTTTGTTTAAAGATTTTTCTTGTATGTTTTGTGTGTGTGGTTTTAATTATAGTACATAATTATATATCGATTTATATACCATTAAATGTATAACTACTTTTAGTTATGCTTTCTTTAAAATCATCGATTGGTTAATTGAACTTCATGTTCAATTGTTTTTATCGCTTATCGATTTAATAATTCTTGTATATCGATTTCAATAGTTGAAAGAGATAATTATCGAGAGATGGACAAAAATTCATAAATTGCCGTTACTTAATAAATCTTTATAATTTCTTCTCTTTCTCTGTCGCTCCTCGCTCTCTTAGCTCTAGCATTTTTGTAATTTGTTGTTGCTGTATTAGTTTTAGTCGCGTGTTTTTTTTAAACTACAGTTAAATGTTTGTAATTTGTTTTTGTCCATATATGCATATTGTATATATGTATGTTATTATTTTGCAAACAAATTCTTCTTTTTTTTTTTATTTATTTGTAATGTTTTTGCTATTGTAAATGTGTATGTTGGGTGTGGGGGTGAGAATGCGTGTGTGTGAGAGAGTGTATTTGTGTGTGAGAGAGTGTGTTTGTGTGTATGTATGTTTGCGCTGCGCACAGACAGTTTCTCTTTAACATTTGCTGTCCCTATATATATTAGATATATATGTATATATATAGACACGTGTTATATGCAAATATATAATAAAGTTGTTATCGGTTCAAAATGTTTCTGCTTGAGGCTCTGTTTCTCTTTTATGTTACTCTTTCATCTGTTACTACTTATTATGTTTCTTTTTTGTTTTGCTTTTCATTTAATAGTGACGATAGTCGGGATGTTGTTGACGTTGCTGTTGTTGTTGTTGGCCGTGCTGGCTGCCAGGTCTTGCTCATTGACCCCACCAATCTGGGCCGCCACCGCCCGAGTGTGAGCCGCCACCACCGGCGCCGCCGCCATAGGAGCCACCATAGGAGCCGCCACCGCCATAAGAGCCGCCGCCTCCAGAGCTGCCACCACCTGTCATAGGGCAGAGGAATCGTATTTAGTACATGTCGATCAGATCACATGGAGATCTGTGCGCAAGAATCACTCACCAAACTTACCATACGAATTGCCATTGCTGCGATAGTTGCCACCGCCGCCGCCTCCAGAGCCACCGCGACTACCCCCGCCGCCGCCGCCGGGACCACCGCTACGTCCGCCGCTGCCACCGCCCGAGGTGGTACGGTAATCGCGAGAGCCAAAGCCAGAGCCGGAGCCGTAGCGAGCACCGGCGCCACCGCCGCGACGCTTGACACCGCCATGTCCGCGATCCGAGCTGAGCATCTCCTCCAGAAAGCCGGGTATCTCCTGCTTGGTCTCGATGAGCAGCTCCAGCAGATCGGAGCAAATGTTGCGATTCTTTTCATTGAAAAACGATGTGGCAACACCGAGATTACCCATGCGACCAGTACGGCCAATGCGATGCACGTACTCCTCCACATCGGTGGGCAGGTCAAAGTTAATAACATGTGTCACATGCGGAATGTCCAGGCCACGTGCCGCCACCGCGGTGGCTACCAAAATGGGGCAATCTCCGGAGCGGAAACAGCGCAACGCCTCCTCGCGTTCCTTTTGTGTGCGATCGCCGTGAATGCTGGTCACCGGATGATTGCATTGATAGAGGAATTCCTCCAGAGAATCGGCTCCCTTCTTTGTCTCCACAAATATAAGCGTCAGATTGTCCTTGGAGTACTCGGGTCCATCCCTGATCGATGACAGCAGATCGAGCAAATACGAGCGCTTATCCTGATCATATACCCACAATATGGTCTGCGTAATATTCTCGGATGTGGAGCCGACACGACCCACGGCCAAGAAAATATAGTTGCTGAGGAAATCACTAGCCAGCTCCTGGATTTGCTTTGGGAATGTCGCCGAGAACATCAACGTCTGTCGCTGTCCCGTCGGCGGCATGTTCAGCTGCTCGACAATGCGACGAATCTGCGGCTCAAAGCCCATGTCCAACATGCGATCGGCCTCGTCCAGGACAAGGAAACGGATGTTCTCGAGGCCAACCTTGCCGCGTGTAATCATATCCTCCAAACGTCCAGGTGTCGCCACTATCAAATGGCAGCCGCGATCCAGTTCACGCATCTGCTCGCTGGTATTGTTGCCACCATACAGCACAGCCGGGCGCATGCGGGAGCGATAGGCGAACTTCTTGGCCTCCTCGAAGATCTGTGTGGCCAGCTCACGGGTCGGTGCCAGCACCAGGCCCAGCGGATACTGTTTGCGTCGGCTATATTGCCGATTGCTCTGCGGCGGTGCCGACAGTCCGTGCTCGTACATCTGATTCAGGATGGGCACCAGGAATGCGGCCGTTTTGCCAGAGCCAGTCTGGGCACAGGCCATCAGATCCCGGCCACTGATTATGATCGGTATGGCGTACTTTTGCACCGGCGTCGGTTTATCATAACGCGCCAAATTCACATTGTTCCGTATGATCTCCGTCAGCTGCACGTCATCGAAGGTTGTGATATGAGGCGGGACATTTTGGCCCGTCGCCTCCACGGGTATATCCTCGTATTTGTCAAAATTGATACCCGTATTGCCCACCCCAAAGAGCTCTGTCTCCAAATGCTCGTCGCGTGCTCCCAGTTTTGTGTAATCCGTGTTGGGTCCTCCGCCGCTGCCGCCCTCCTTCCAGCGATTGTTGTAGCCACCGCCGCCGCCGCCGCGGTTGTTGTAGCTTCTGTTGCCACCACCGCCGGCGCCACCAGCTTCAGATGAGCCGCCATCGTAGCCAATTGGGCGTTCCGGCTCCTGCCAGCGATCATTGCGTGGCTGCTGTGCGTCCTCCGCTTGGACATTGGGATCGTTGCCACCGGCACCAGCGCCACCGGCGCCGCCACCACGATAAGATGATCCGCGTCGATCGCCAAAGCCGCGACCACCACCGCGATTCCAGTCGCCGCCGCGGCGAGAGTCGAAATCACCTGTGGGATTAAAAGATAAACAATGCTATATGCTAATCGATAACATATCGATAGATCGATAGATGCTACACACCGTTATAGTTGTCCTCGTAGCGATTGCCACCTCCGCGTCTACCGCCGCCGCCTCCTCCACTTCCAAAGCTTCCGTAGTCGCCGCTCTGGCGATTGAAGCCGCGATTACCGCCGCGATCTCCTCCTCGGCGATAATCACCGCCGCGTTGCTGCTGCTGCTGGTCCCTGTTATCGTGACGGGGTGCGGCAGCTGAATCAAAGCCCTGGCCCTGATTGTCTACGTCCGCGTTGTTGTTGCCACCACCACCTCGAAGATGCGGGGGCACATAAACGCCACCGGTGACCGAATTAGTGGAAGTCTTGCTTGTTATGGGGCCGCTATAGTTAGCCGAGCCGCCATTCAAGTCCAGACCAGCAACCTGCAAACAAAAAACGTAATATATAAACAAAGTCCACGTGACGTCACAAGTTCAACGATTTCTAAGACGTGTTGCCAGAAGAGCATAGAAATAACAAGTTTTTGACAGACACACACACAAATCGCAAATCTTCTCACAGTCCACACCAATCCCGGTTGGCAACATACACGCTTTTTTTTTTTGTAAAGCGCGACGTGTTCTCTTTTACACAAATACACACAAAAATATATACATACGTACACATAAAAATAAGCGCAACTAGTTTGAGAAGATTTTGTCAGCGGCCTAGCAACAACAACCAAGTTCCACCCACACTCACATAAACATAATACTTAGTTTTTAGTCGTCAAAAAAAAAGGGGAATAAAAGAGAAGCACCAACAAAGCCGCAGTGGAAGCTATACAAAGTGGAACTTGTTTTCACAGTACATATATTTATAGGGTGGCCGAAGTACTGTTTGCGTATGGGAAGTGCGCACAATGCAAAATTTACATGACTATCTGGCAACACTGTTTACAATACTCAGCTTCCACATGTGCGTGAGTGACAGCAAAGACAAAGAGAGCGCCGCAACTCGCTCTCACACACACTTTCATAAATGCACTGGTTTAGAATTGCGGCTACTCTCTCTCACACACACACACACTCTACCTCTCTGACAGACAAACACACACATGGGCAATCGCACACAGCAATGAACATGTCAATTTGGAGGCAAGCTAAAAATTATACAAAAGAAATTACACAAATGAAAAGAACTTACATGGGGAAACATGCACACACACACACTGACAGACATACCGTATACATATACGAATCACCGTTCGGTGCCGAATGTAAAAGCGCAATGCGCTCCACGGTCAGACATTTTGTATGTTATGAAATCAATAAATTTTTTGTAGACCACCCGACTGAACACATTGTTCAATAACCGTGCGGACAGCAGCATAAGCATCACCGACCGACACTTTTGCACGAACTCACACACTTATACACAGACACAAAATCACACACACACACATATATATATTTTACTTTTCCATTATATATACCCCGTTTTCACCGCACTTCTGCGAACCAACAACAACCACAAGTACAATACTTACTTGCTGCTCTAGACCTGTGCCATTTTGGTTAATAGCATTACTCATATTATCCTCCAATCACTTGCTTGTTTTTTCTTGCTTTCCGTTTAGGAAAATTTTGCAATTGTTCTGATTTTGCGCACACTTGCAATTTCCAAAAAAATAATGTATGTAATTGTTTTTCTTTTGTGTTGCACTTCGTGTCTATACGTTTTTCCTTAGTTTTTTTCCGACAACTTCTTACGTTCCACAAGCTACTACGTTCTTATATGGAGAGGTTGTACTTTTTCACAATTAGTTCTTTCGATTAATGAGAATTAAACGTTTGTATGTTCTAGGCCTACTTGTGCCTACTGGCAATTACAAGCTATAATTGAGCTTGTGCTTAAAATTTAAGGTTTTTTATACGCTTTCGCGTTTTTTCTGCTTTCAGACGCGTGTCTTATCCACCAACGGCGAAAACGAGCCACAGGAAAAATGGTGGAGAGCTGGTGATGAGAGCGTGTGAGTCAGCGTTATTGTTATCGTTATCGCTGCGACTAGGGTAACCCTAGCAGGGTTGATTTCACAGAGCTGCTTTACTTGAAGCGTTACCAGACCGTCGAGGCTTCGGCAAGCCTTTGATGTACAATTGATGCTTTTATTAAGCTCACCTAGTTGAATTATTGAATTTGAATTCGCAGTTCAAGTAGAGGATTAAGTTCGATTGTTAAATTTTTTATAAGCTATCGAATGGGCCATCTAATAATTCAGTTGTTTTTCGGAGCAGTGCTGCCAGGTTCGCTTATTTCAGGCTAGATCTAGCATATTTGAAAATGGAATAGCTTATAAATTTGCAAATAGCTTATAACCATAAATTTGGCATATTGTGAAGTTCATATAGCATATTCTAGCAATAAATAAATATTTTTATCAGTTTTAAATGTTTTATGATGATTTCATTGATGATATGATATCAAAAATTAATAAAATTCGTCTTCTTAAATGGGAACAGATTAATGACACTGTCAGATTTTGGTCAGAGGCTCTTGCCTATAAAGAGAATTATAATCCATTTGAGTTCCTTGCTTTATTTGCCATTCAAATGCTATCATTGTCGTGGTCAAATGCGGAAGAGGCACGCGTTCTCAGTCAGTTTAATATTGTTAAAATAAGTTGTGCAACAAAATGCACTTACAAATTTAAAATGCAATATTAAGCAAAAGGTTTGCTTGTTTTTTTACCCTACAATTTGCCACAAAAATATGTTAGTCTTATTCAAAAATCTATATATTCTTTAGGAAGGAAGAAAATTATCATATCGACGATTTGTTAACTATTTTAATTTAAATAAAAACCTAATGATTTTGTATGTTTTCTTGCACTTAGATATAGCTTGTTTTTCAGGATATTTTTAGCTTATTTTAGCTATTTTTACTCAGAATCTAGCTTATGCGAGCGCTCAACATCTGGCAGCACTGGCTCGGAGTCAAAGTGGTTAAGCGCGCAATTTAAATCAAAATTTTTAAGTAAATGTATAATTTTACAATTAAATTGTAAATGTTTTAACCATTACAATCGAACTTAATCTGAACAATTCATTAAAGCTCTACTCACGGCTGTGAGCCAGATCTGATTTTAAAGTTCCGGCCGCAATTCCTTTTCGATTTACGCCTTTTCCCAGAACCTTGAACAACTTTTGAGCGCTAGCTGGATTCTTTCGCTGTTTGTTTGAGAAATGCTTGCTTTGCAGTTGAAATTTTGTATGAATTATGCCGAAAACTTGATGTGTTATGTGCGTGTATTACGAATGTATTTTATTTCAGGCTCTTCAGACTTTGAAACAAAACTCAGAGGATGTGAATATGGGAATTTACAACTTTTATTTACGCACAAACACAGAATATATATGTATATATATTTATTATATATAATATTTATATGGAGTATACTTGTCTGTACATACAATATAGAATAAATGCTTTTGGTATTGGCTGTAGCTTTAGCTAGAGATTATATATGTATAACACGTTAGAACGCTACAGTGGAGTGTGCTCGACTGTGAGAGACCCGGTACCCAGGCGCTTGAGTATTAAATAACTTGGAATGTAACTAAATTTTAAGAGTTTCAACAATTTGTAGCTTTTGAGATCTGGAGTTTATAAGGACAGACGGACGGACATGGCTATAGTAAGAATATATATACGCTATAGGATCGGAGCTGTCATAATCTTATAACCATGGGTACCGTGCGAATTAGAATAGAATGTGATTTCTGGAATGTTGCTATACTTCGGACAATAGTAGACATCCAAAGTTGGATCCTCAGCCCTTGAGTAAACAGCGAGTATAGAATTCCCGATCGATCGCATCGCTGGGAATGTAGGAGCTCCACTTGAAGATCAATGCCAGCGTCTCGCTGGCGGTTAAATGATCCAGTGCAATGTTGAGGAAACAGTTCCAGGTGTAGAAAAAGTGTCGGGTCAACTGCTCCTGCTCCACGCTGGTCACGCACTCGCAGTTGACACAGACGAGTCGGCCCCGCTGCAGCTCCACGAACTGTTCGAAGAGTCGCGCCCAGGCGGAGATGTTGAGCTGCCGTCCGACGTCTTGGAGCAGGTCGACGGTGCCGTAGTTGAACACAATGGGCAGCACTTTGTCCAGATTGTGCTCGGCCAAATAGAACTTGGCCAGGACGTCCAGTAGAGACGGCACCGCCTGCAGCACATCAAAGCACTTGAGCTGCTCGTTCCGTGACCAAAAGTAACGCAAGAGAACCGCCCCAAGATCATGATACTGGCAGCCATTATCAAAGCGCAGCGGGAAATTGCAATGGATGCAACGGAAGATCTCGATGCCGGCATTAAGGAGCACAAATCCACTGGCAATATAGTCCCGTGTCGCATCGTCCATTTCCCAGATGAGCTCGGGATTCAAGTAGTTAAAGTACATCTCGTAGCAGTTGCGTTGTGCCTGCTCCAAGCTGTCGCCGTGCTCCACCATCACCTGGGCCAGCTTGCCCAGCAGATGGATCAGCTCACTGGCTGCGTACTCATCGAATACGGCGCGATAGCGTTCCACGCAATGGGTGCGACTGAACTTGGCGCTCTTCTGGATCAAGTACAGATTGTAAATGGTCTTCTCCTCGGGACTTATGTGTGGCGTTGTTGCGGTGGCACGCTTAGCTCTGCTGCTGCTGCGACAGACAATTTCCTCATCATTGTCATCCACATTATCCTGGGACTCGTAGCGCGCTTTGATATCCTTGAAGGGCAGCGAACGCTCGCTGGCGGGGATTAGCTCCCGCACCAGCTGCTGCTGCTGCTCCTCGGCAAATATGTTGAACTTGTACTTGATGATGTTCTTGCCAAACTTGCCGGTGACCGTTAGCAGTGCATCCTTGAAGTGTCCCGACTTGGGCGGCTGTTTCAAATTATCGCAGAATGCATTCTCCAGCACATAAACCCCTCTTGGCGGAGCCGCTGTCGTCGTTGTGCTGAGACTCGCACTACGCTCCGTGGTTGCCGAGCTGCCGCCCGAGCTTTGGGTGTCCAGGGCGCTGCCCGTGCACTGGGCAATGGCATCAAAGATTACAGATATATCATTGAGCAGCTCGTACTGCTGTCGTTCAATCAACAGCTGCTTCAGCTGATTGAGCAGCTTCAGATCGTAGTTCTCCCGGGCCTTGTCTGCAAAGTACTTGACATGCTGGCGCAGCAAACGGGCGCACTGCGGCAGCTTCGACTGCTGCATCAGGGAGATGGCGTGCGCCTGCAGCGTCTGCAACTGGACGCTGTACAGCGAGCCGGTTTGGGTAAACACAAAGATCTCGGAGCCGGCAACGCGGCAGTCGACAATGCGCTCGAACTGATTACACCAGAGCACGACCGTGGATTGGCGCACATCGAAGACATAGAGTCCCAGTTCGGTGTAGGCCAACAGAAAGTCCGGACCGAAGCGCTGCAATTTGGCAAACTGCAAATGTTGCGGTTGATGGTCCAGCAGCTCATCGTTGGACTCCTGCCCATCGACATAGTCGTCGTCGTCGTCATCATTCTTGTAGATCTTGGCGGGAGCCGTGGCCAGTGCACTCTTGAACTGATGCGTTTGGATTACCTCGCCCTCAAAGTCCACCTCCCAGATGCGTGTGCCCGGCCGGGCGCAATAGATGCGCGACGGCTGCACCGACTCGTGCGGCGATATAAAGAAGCAGGCGCCAAAGGCGCCATCCCGAGGACGGTTACCGATCTGTCAAATGCAAATATGTAACATATGTAATATCAAAGACTGTGGCATAGTCCTTACCTGCTTGTACTCTTCGTACTCGGTATTGCATAGGATGCACTTGGTGCTGTTGGACACCAGCAGCAGAGATTCAAAGTCATCGATCTGTACAATGGGCGAATCGAGATACAGCAGCGGATGCACCGACATGTTGAACAGCAGACTGTGACCGATGAACGACGAGAGCAACACCAGATTGACCTGGCCGCGTGTGTCGCCATAGTAGAACTGCTTCTCATCCGGCGTCCAGTGGATGCAGCTCACCTGCACCGATTGATCGGTGCTCAGGTGTGTGACGATCACCTGTGGGGCGGCCTGTGCCGACAGATTCACCGCATACACACATATGAGCGAACGTTGTGTGGCGAATGCCACATACTTATTGTTAGCCGATATGCTCAGGTGTGTAACTGGGCCGTGTTTATTCGGAATCAAGTGCATAAACTTCCCAACACGATTGAAAAAGTACAGCGAGCCCGACGTGGCGCCAAAGATGATGTAGTTGTCGGAGATATCAAAGCACGTGTACTACAATTAAACATATACTTTCAGATATTGAATTACATTCAGTTATTTTCTTACCTTGATCCGATTGCTGTGCCTCAGCGGCTGCGACAAATGTGGTGAAAAATCAATAAAACTGGACAAACAGTAGGCGTCGGTCATCTTGCTGCTTATGGTTGCTGCCTCACGCTTCAGTATTTACATGTCGCGCACGCTTTGCGTGCAAATTAAAAAGTTTGTTATTATTTGTATATTATTTATGCATTTTTATCGTCCGCAAACAAAACTAAAAAAAAAACAAACTGCAACTTTTACAGATGTTAACTCAGCGTTGCCAGCACGTTTGGTATTTATGTCTGGCAGCAGCGTTGCCAAAATTAGTCCGTTAAAAAATTGACAGATTTGAATAGTCAAATTTTAAAGAAATAATAAAAATTATGGTACTGCTTTTTTTTAGCAAACTTTTATTTTTTTTCTGAATAAGAATGAAAAGAAGGTAGAAATAAAATAACAGAATGCTTAAAAACAGTACCATATTTTTATATTATTTCTTCCAAATTTTCTTATCATCCGCAAATCTGTCCGCAAAAAGGACAAATTGGCAACAGTGTCTGGCAGCACTTGGAGCTTGTTTACATTCCAGTCTGGAGTCTGGCAGCTCAACATCAAACAGCTGTGCAGTTATTTCCTATCTTTTAAAAAAACTGAAAAAACACAAACTATTTGTATTATAATTAAAGTAAAGAAAGTGCAATAATTAATTTATAAACTAACAAAATTGTCATAAACACACTGTAGTGTTGCCGGCGCATGGCTACTGCTTTCAACAGCTGCGCTCCCTCGCCGCCCCCTCGCAAAT
Source organism: Drosophila recens (assembly GCA_037043495.1). Classification (NCBI taxonomy): domain Eukaryota; kingdom Metazoa; phylum Arthropoda; class Insecta; order Diptera; family Drosophilidae; genus Drosophila; species Drosophila recens. Next base: position 20,068 of record JBAMBJ010000198.1, read on the forward strand.
CCAAACCAAAATCGCTGTCAACTAAACGTCAAAACAGTTCGTGGCCGTCGCGATACAAAAAAAGAAAGAGTGCAAGCGAAAAAGCAATGAGGAGCAAAAACACAAGTGAAAACCGCACTGAAAACTAGTGAATAACAAACGGCAAAATCAACAAGCATATGTGAAACAGGGCAATATGGCTGATAATGAGCCCACAACGCCCGCACCATCGCCGACAGAGGAAGGGCTAGCCGATATTGCGGCTGCTGCTAACCGCGCTGCTGCCCATGAAGGCGAAGGAGCTACCAGCGGCATCAGCAGCAGCAGCAGCAACAACAACACAAGCAGCACAAATGTTAAGGTTTTAATAATTGGCGCTGGCATGGCTGGTCTATCCGCTGCCAATCATCTGTTGCAAAATGGTTGCGATGATTTTCTCATTGTGGAGGCGCGCGGTCGGGTGGGTGGGCGTATTGTGTCCATACCGCTTGACAATAATCAAAAGGTACAGCACGCATTATGTAAGCACCCCTTAGAGGGGCAACGCCATGGGGCGGTCGGTGGGTGGCAGGGGGCGTCCGAGTGTTTGTATTTTTGGCCGTTTTCTGCTGTTGTTGTTGAGCAATATTTTTCCGGCACTTGTGAAAATTATAGATTTTTCCACGCGTTGCATCAACCTGTCGCTTTAAAAAGATTTATAAATAACAAATATTACTGCTTTTGCTAATAATAACAATAATAACCACAGTAATTTTAAGAATTATATTTATTAGATTTATCTTGGAATCTCAACGATAAACATTATTTTCAAGCAACTCATTTTATAGCCTTTGTCGTGTCCTTGTCCTTGCCCAAAGCCTCGTTTTATTGGTTTTAGCCAAGTTTATGGCCTTTTTAGCCATCAGTGATGGTCTACTAATTTACCCAGCACATGTTCACGTCTCAATTTACACAATTTCTACATGCAATTTCTCTTTTAAGCGTTTGTTATACAACTCGGTTAATGATAGATAAGATTCTGTTTAACAATTGTGACGTCACGAGGGGCGTTTTAACCGGCAATCAGCTGATATATTAATGGGCGTAACGGCTAAACGATCACGTAGACTGTGAAAATACCGTTACTTATTCTGTCTTATCAAATATTTAAATTCATTTATCATATACATATGTAGGTCAGTTCTTATCTGCTTAAATAAAAGGTAGATATAAATCGACCTATTAATTTAAATTTTCTTGGAGTTTCCTAAAGCAAATCATAAAACAGAATCTCAAAAATTGACGGTCATAAATATGTTTAAATTTCAAAAAAATTAATAATTATTGCGTTGTTTTGAGCATACCTGTTAAGTTTTGATTAGAATTACTAATCAATTAGATTATTTTTGGAAATAATCGTAGTGATTATAGAATTCCCTGTAGAAAAATTTGTGATTATACTCGTATAATGATTACGATTACAAAAAATCAGAAAAATTCTAAAATTATTACAATTATTCAAAAATAATCAGAAAAAATCAAAAATAATCAAAAATAATCTTTCTGGTAATCTTTCTGATTATTTCGGATTATTTTCGAATTTTTCTGATTATTTTGGCTACTTTGATTGTGAAAATTTAAAATAATTTGATTTTTACTAAATAGTCATAAGTAATCAAAAATATTCAAAAATAATCAGAAAAAACTCAAAAATTATCCGAAATAATCAGAAAGATTACCAGAATGATTATTTTTGATTTTTTCTGATTATTTTTAAATAATTGTAATAATTTTAGATTATTTTTGATTTGTTGTAATCGTAATCATTAAATAATTAGTTCGACTTTTAAACAAATATAATCTAATTACTAATGATTATAAAAACTAATTATTATTTAACAGGTATGGTTTTAAGCAATAAATAAATCTAATGACAAGTTTAAAGATTCTCTCAATAAAAATGGGACTTTTATTTTGTATTTGCTTTTTTTATTCAATTTAACAATTTTTAATTTACTAAGCAATTAATTTAATCAAAATTGGTTTAAAGAAGATTTTTTAATTTCTAATTTGTAACCTAAACCTTGTGGGTCAAAAAACTATAGGAAAAAGTAAAAAAAATGTATTTAAATTTAAATTTTTGTTATTTATTTTTAATTTATTTCTTGTATTGCAGGTGGAACTGGGCGCCAATTGGATACATGGCGTGCTGGGCAATCCAATATTCGAGATAGCCGTGCAGCATGGACTAGTCAGCGTTGTGAACGTACCAAAGCCGCACAAGGTGGTGGCCACCACAGAGGATGGGCATCAGGTTCCTTTCAGCATACTGCAGGAAATCTACGAGGCGTACGTCTGTTTCCTACGCCGCTGTGATGAGTATTTCCTGTGCCAGTACAGCCCGCCGCCGGACATCAATAGCGTTGGGGAGCACATCAACTATGAGATTGAAATCTATTTGAGCTCTGTGCAAGATCCCAAGGAGAAACGGCTGAAGCAATTGATATTCAATTGTCTGCTCAAGCGCGAGACCTGCATTACCGGCTGTCACAATATGAACGAGGTGGATCTCTTGGAACTGGGTAAGTAATGCTGGGAACTTGCATAGCAAATTAATCATGAGCTCGATCCAGACGCCTTTCTTAAAAAAAATAAAGTTTTATTGCAAGCTTTTTAAATGGAAAGTTATTTAAAACTTTTACTTAAAAATCTTAGAATAATAATTCTAAATTAAATTAGAACTTACGTTACTTTTTTTAAAAAAGATAGACAATTTTCAGCAAATAACAATAATTTTTATTGTATTAAATTAAAACAAAGCTTGAGACTAAATAATTTATTACTTTATAATTTTAGTTTTAGTTTAATAAATTTAAATTAATTGGCAAAATTCATTAACTTTTTGCCGACTGATTTTAGTCGTGCTTTAATAATATATAAATAAATTCTTTAAATAAATTCTATAACTTCTTCCTCATATTTCAGGCAGCTACACGGAGCTGCAGGGCGGCAACATTGTATTGCCAGCGGGCTATAGCTCCATATTGCGCCCAATGACCGCACAGATACCCAAGGCATCCATTCTGACCAAGTGTCCGGTGAAAAAGATACACTGGAAACGAAAAAAGACATTCACCGGGCTGGAAACCGTTGACGAGCACTCGGAAAACGAGGATTCGGATGATTCAGAGAAGACCGTCACGGAGGTACCGACGGGTGGAGCTGACACACAACGTGGAGCCTCAGTCGAGTCAAATGGCAGCAACAATTGTGATTATGCGCCCGAAGGCGCCGTTCGTGTGGACTGCGAGAACGGTCAGATCTTTCATGCCGGTCATGTGATATGTACCATACCGCTGGGCGTGTTGAAGTACACGCATAAGACGCTCTTTGACCCGGAGCTGCCGCACTACAAACAGGAATCCATTGAGAATCTCATGTTCGGCACTGTGGACAAAATACTGCTTGTTTACGAGCGTCCATTTCTCAGCGCGGACATCTCAGAGGTGATGCTCCTCTGGGATGATGAGGAGCACGAAGCGATAACCGAGGAGGAGCGCAGCTCGGAGGCTTATCTTAGCAAAAATTGGTTCAAGAAGATCTATTCATTTGCCAAGATCACGGATACGCTGCTCCTGGGCTGGGTATCTGGCCGCGAGGCCGAATACATGGAGACCCTGCCACATGAAACTGTGGCCGAAAAATGCACGGATATTTTGCGCAACTTTCTCCAGGATCCCTATGTACCCAAGCCCAAGTTGTGTGTGTGGTAAGCTGACATTGCACCAAAGTTGAGACGGAATTTCTATTAATTCTCCTTGAATGCATTTAGCACCAGTTGGAAAACGCAGACGTATACGGGCGGAGCATACACATCAATACCCGTGGGAGCGACGCAAGAGGATATTGAGAACTTGGCGCAGCCCCTTTACGCCACACCGCAGGCCGTTAAGGTAACACTTGATCTTATAGCTTATATATGTATATGTACATATATACACTATTAGTCAAATTAATAAGAACACTCTTTTTTTTACCATAACACCTATTGTAAGTCAAATCTTCATATTTAAAAAATATATTTGGAAAGGTCATTTAAATTCCGTTTGAATGATACAAAACTTTCCTTAACTTATGAAGTACCCATTAAAATAGTCGAATTTTAAAAAAAGTGTAATTTCAAAACTTTTTTCCTCGATTTAAAAAAAAAATGTTGGGATGCAAAAACATTCTTTAAACAATTTTAATTGTGATTGCAAAAAAATTTTTTCAAAAATCTTTTCGCTAGTATTTTTTATAATTTTTTGAAAATTGCTGAAAAGGCACTTATTGTATGAAAATGACGAAAAGTGCCTTTTAAGCAATTTTCGAAAAATTTTAAAAAATATTAGCAAAAAGATTTTTGAAAATTTTTTTTTGCAGTCACTCCTAAAATTGTTTGAAGAATGTTTTTGCATGCCAACATTTTTTTTAAAAATCGAGGAAAACGGTTTTGAATGTTGACTTTTTTTAAATTCGAATATTTCAATAGTTCTTAATGAGTCAAGGAAAGTTTTGCATCATTCAAACGGAATTTAGATGACCTTTCCAATTATATTTTTTAAATTTGAAGACTCTTCTTACAATAGCTGTTATAGTAAAAGAAAGAGTGTACTTATTAATTTGGCCAGTAGTGAATATATATGTACTTAACTGTTTCTGATCTCATTTGTAGCCCGCGATCGTATTTGCCGGCGAGCATACGCATTCCAGTTTTTACTCCACCGTACACGGCGCCTACTTGAGTGGACGGACGGCGGCACAGTATTTACTGGCGAATGACGAACCCGATGAGATTATCATGGAATCCGATGGCAGCGATTTAAGCGCCTGGATGCAGGGAATCGCCCTGGACTGAGCTGATAAACGACAACAATTCTTTATTTATGTATTATAAGCTAAACTTATTTATGTCCATTTTATTATTTTTAAATTTACCTTAAAGCTTTTATTTATCGCTTTATTATTAGCTAGTGATATTACGAATTGTGTTTTGTGCATTTGTTTAATAATATACGATTTTTTTTGTTGCTTTTTTGTACCAGATATTAAATCTTGTAATTGTTTTTAGATCGCATCAATTCGATCAATAATCTCCGTGCACGCCAAGCAGCTTTCACTGTAACATTTTAAAATCTATCGAAAGAACGTGCACAAAAATAAATTGTTTAGATGATAATTAACTGAAACATGCGCCTATTTTTATAAATTCATATAAAGAATTAAATTATAGTCAAGAATTGAGTTAAGTTAGCGTTATGATTAAATTCAGGAGAAATGGTACCAAACCAAATAAAATAAATGCAACAAATTGTAAATTTAAATGTAACTAAATGTATTGTTAATGTTAACTATTTTGCTAACTAAATTATGCATTAGTTAAATCTTTAAGACAAGCGAAACGAAGCAAGAGAACGATGATATTAAACATAACATCCAAAATGGAACAGCATATGTATTTGTAATTTATAAAATGAAACTTTATTTATTTAAAACTTGTGCGCATAAAGTGAATAAATGAACACGCTAAATTGCCAGAAATGCATTTTTTTCCAATGAATATTTCAGTGTTTGGTAACGATCCCAATTAGCATTGAGTTCATTCGGCCCCCTTTGAGAGCCCTAGTTAGCCGCACATGCCCATGTGCCTTCGATAGCTCAGTTGGTAGAGCGATGGACTGTAGTTCGGCAATAGCAAAATAGACATCCACAGGTCGCTGGTTCGACTCCGGCTCGAAGGATTTTTTGTTTTATTTTATTTTTTTTATATTTTTAATTTGTATCAGAGTAGTCGTTTCTAAAATTATAGTCTTCATACTGTATTTGAAACCCGTTAGCACAAATCAAATTGTTTAAAATTTTAGTTAATTAGTTTTTACCAAATTTAATAAGTTATTTAGCGCTGCTTAGACAAAGTTTCTGTGGATTATAATTAAGGCTATTAAGAAATTTGTATTTGAAACAGACAAAAGATTAAAAAAAAGGTATATTCATTCCTTCGAGCCGGAGTCGAACCAGCGACCTGTGGATGTCTATTTTGCTATTGCCGAACTACAGTCCATCGCTCTACCAACTGAGCTATCGAAGGCGCAGAGACCGCGAGTCCGAGTATCAATTTGAAAGCTGACTAAGAATAGACGACATTTTATTTGTTATTCAAAAAGTTTAGTTGCTTTAAAAGATTTGGTATCACCAAAGTAAAATTTGGGCTTGAAAGCACTACTGATAACTTTATGTATACGCATCTATCTCTTTTCAGCACAAAGCAAATAAAGCCGTTTCAGCTTACGCTTCAATTCGAAAGCAAATTTTCTGTGAATGTGACTGCGACGGCAACGTCGCCAAAGCAGGCAGAATTGCTCCCATACAAGTCAAAAACAGAAGCGACGGCAGTTTGGTTTCATTCGCCGGCTGCAACGGTTCATTGTTGTTGAGATTAAAACGAGTATCGACACCAAGAGAACTTAGGTTATCAAAACGGCCATATTATTGTCAGTCGTTTGTCGAAGTAGAAGTGTCAGCCTTTGGTTAACCAAGAACAATCTATTGAATCCATCACTTAAAGCAACTTCAACCCGAATCGGTGTCAATATGTCGTATCACAAGCCAGAAGCCAAAACCGTGCAGGATCTGAAAGATGTTGCGCATAAATTGCGTATTCATTCAATAAACGCCACGGAGGCCTCCAAGTCTGGGTAAGTGGTAGCAATCACTTTATTTCGAATGCCGTGGAAAAGTTGTGCACCTTGCACTTGTTGCGCGATCGCGCGATGCAAAACCGGCAAAGGTGACCCCCGGCTTAAGGCTTCGAAGCCACGTGTTTTGCCGAATGCAACGCCGTGCCATTAAGCACGTTTTGTTATAAACTTGCAGTAAGCCCACACACATGCTTAACGTTTGTGTCATTGCTGATAAGCTGCTTGCAGTTATTTGACTTTCGTTTATTAATTTACTTAATTTATAATTAACCTTCGTCGACCTTCACAAAAGTTGTACTTCATTTAAGTTTGGACCATATTCATTTCTCACGCACACACACACACACTTGTAGAGGCAGTCACAGCGGCGCTTCAAACAAAGCTCGTTGAAACTTTGCTGATGGTTGGCAACGCGTGGTCAAATGAACACGCATGTTGTGCTTTTGTTTTGAGACGCTGAGCTGCAACGGTAAAAGCAAAGCACCAACAACAATTATATTGGGGTTCTATTGAATCGTGCAGTTGGCAACGCGGCGCCAGAGCAACAAACACATTAATGATAATGGCTGACGTTTTTATAACCTTGCAATTAAACTAAATGTTAGATAAGTAGTTAAATGCACAGAAAATAATGTATCCTAATGGATAACTGTTATTTACCACATTTATTCCGTCCAAACGAGTGATAAGCGTTGTTCCATGTACAATAAGTCAAAAAATTAATTTGACAAAGACACAACTTGTCTTTATATTTGTATTTATTTTATTTTTATTTCTTTTTTAAGTTTGATGTGAAAATTCTTAGTCAAAGTTATTATTTGATTAACTGTATTTACGACCTCTGTTGCTGGGGAACAGATAACCTACAGTTGGTCGGTTAGACTGAGGTGATTTTGCTGATCCTCAAGTGTTTTCACGGTTATTTAATGATAAATTCAAAATTTGTGCTCACCTTCAATAGTTCTCACTGAGTAGTGGGCAACGGGTCGACGGGAGGGGGGGGACAGTTAGAATGTTTGTGGAAACTTTTGTGCGAATTTGAGAGGCAATCGATTTATTTATGCAAAGCAAGCGTAAATTTCAGACCGGTTTAGGCTTGAAAACCCACACGAAACGTGTCTACGATAAGGCCTATGTATGTATGTACTATGTATGTGAATGGATAAACATACACACGTACATATATGTATGTATGTATGTGGCTGGTAAGACGAGCCCCCTTCACAGGGTGTTTTGCAGTGTAGCCAACTTTTAAGAAGCAAAAAGCTGTTAGTGATGAGAAGGTCGAAAATAAGCTAAAAATAAAATCTGAAAAAGCTAATTGTTGTTTAAACTTTTTTAATCTGGCTTCTTTTAATAATAGTGAGGAGTACAAATATTTTCAATATTTTTAAAGTATTTTATATTTTTGTCAGCGTTAAAAAATTTGGAAAAGAGAGGCGGGTTTAATTTCAATATTTTTCAATAAATCCGCCATTGGACTTACAAATTTTTAGAGTTTTAGGGGAAAAAAGCTGCTGTGGCAAAATTGGTGTAATGTTCTCTTGGCATTCGCCTCGTTCATTGCCATTCGTAAACATTCCCAGACGTCAATATGTAATATAATACTCCTCTAGACTTCAGGGGCTACTTGTGGTTGATCCCCTTCCCTTGGTTGTTGGCTCAGTGCCAGCGAAGAATCCTGAAATAAAACTCACTCAACTCCCTCTTTTCTGCTTGCAGACATCCAACATCATGCGCCTCTTTGGCGGAGATCATGTCTGTGCTGTTCTTCCAGCAGATGCGCCTGAACTTAAAGCATCCACGTGATCCGTCCAGCGATCGCTTGATCTTGTCCAAGGGACACGCCGCTCCCATTCTGTATGCCGCCTGGGCGGAGGCTGGCCTCTTCCCAGTGGAGGAGCTGAAGAATTTGCGTAAGATCGACAGTGATCTGGAGGGTCATCCGACGCCACGTCTGAATTTCATTGATGTGGGCACTGGATCTCTGGGCCAGGGTGTTGCCGTGGGCGCTGGCATGGCCTATGTGGGCAAGAACTTTGATAAGGCCGACTATCGCACCTATGTGGTGGTGGGTGACGGTGAATCCGCCGAGGGATCTGTGTGGGAATCGCTCCACTTTGCCGGACACTATGGGCTGGACAATCTGTGCGTGATCTTCGATGTTAACCGCCTGGGACAGTCGGAACCCACTTCCCTGCAGCACAAAATGGACGTGTATCGGGATCGTCTGGAGGCCTTTGGCTTCAATGCGCTCGTCGTCGATGGCCATGACATCGAGGAGCTGTGCAAGGCGCTCCACTGTGCGGCGAGCACCAAGAACAAGCCCACGGCCATCATTGCCAAGACGCTGAAGGGCAAGGACTTCCCCCAGATCGAGGATAAGGACAACTGGCATGGCAAGCCCCTTGGCGATAAGGCAGCCACCGTGATCAAGCATCTGGAGGGATTGATTGTCAGCCCGAATGTCAAGATGACGCCCAAGAAGCTCTGCAAGATGGCCATGGCCCCCGAGGTGGACATCAACAATGTCAAGCTTTGCACTGCGCCCAACTACAAGCTGGGCGATTCAGTGGCCACCCGCTTGGCCTACGGCACGGCTCTGGCCAAGATTGGCGCCGACAATGATCGTGTGATTGCCCTCGATGGTGATACAAAGAACTCCACGTTTTCGGACAAGTTGCGCAATGCTTTCCCGGAGCGTTACATTGAATGCTTCATTGCCGAACAGAATCTGGTGGGTGTGGCCATTGGCGCCGCCTGTCGCCGTCGCACGGTGGCCTTCGCCTCCACATTTGCGACGTTCTTTACGCGCGCCTTCGATCAGATCCGCATGGGTGCCATTTCCCAGACGAATGTGAACTTTGTGGGCTCACATTGCGGCTGCAGCATTGGCGAGGATGGTCCCTCACAGATGGCTCTGGAGGATTTGGCCATGTTCCGCGCCATTCCCGGCAGCACCGTCTTCTATCCGTCGGACGCGGTGAGCACGGAACGGGCTGTCGAACTGGCGGCCAACACCAAGGGCGTCTGCTTCATTCGCACGTCGCGTCCCAACACGTCTGTCATCTACAACAACGATGAGCCGTTCACCATTGGCCGTGGCAAGATTGTGCGCCAGAAGCCATCCGATGAGGTGCTCCTCATCGGTGCCGGCATTACGCTCTACGAGTGCCTGACTGCCGCCGAGCAGCTGGAGAAGGAGTGCATCACGGCCCGGGTCATTGATCCCTTCACGGTGAAGCCTCTGGATGTCGACCTGATTCTGGAGCAGGGCAAACAGTGCGGCGGACGCATCGTTGTTGTCGAGGATCATTACCAGTAAGTGCTCCATTTTCCTCTTAGTTAAACTATTATTTTATTTTCTCTCTTTGTCTCCTCCTCCAGGCAAGGTGGACTTGGTGAGGCTGTGCTCAGCGCTCTGGCCGAGCATCGCAATTTCGTGGTGAAGCATCTGTTTGTGCCCACTGTACCCCGTTCGGGACCGCCCGCTGTCCTCATCGACATGTTTGGCATCTCGGCTCGCAACATTGTCTGTGCCGTCAACAGCATCCTCAAGAAGTAGATGACGACATGAACGTTGCAACAACGTTGCTTGCACTACACTACAATATAGTATCAATATACAATATATATTGTCCATTCCCTCATTTGTTTAATAACTGATTTTTGATATACTATTCCGAATAATAAACTCGATTTCGATACAGGTAACTATTTTATTTGTTGTTATTTAACGATTACACTGAGAGAAATGTCTATATTCTATGTGTAATCGTTAATTTACACTTTAGTTGAGGTAGTATTTTTAAACTTGTTTTGAAAATATGGGGATTTTTCCGATTTTTGAAATTAGCTGAATATACTCGTAATTAGCAAAAAGATTTATAAGTAATGTTATGTTTGTTGCCATTTAAACATTACACTGACAGAAACATCTTTATTTTAATTTCACACTTGAAATGATACAGAACTTAACTTAAATCTTATTTAAATTCTTTTTGTAATGGTTAAAACAAACGTATCTTTAATCGGATTCAGATAAAAATGAAAAAAAAAATATTGGAATTCAGGTTTGTAATACATTCTCTTAAATATTTAAATACAGTCATGTTAACGTTATGATGATTTTTTGAAGTTATTTCATCTTCTTTAGTGAGCATTTTTATAGTTTAGAATAGGCAGAAAAATAGTTAGGAGCAGTCGCTGCTCCCGGAGCCACTGCGTGCCCACCGCTGGTTTAGAACATGCCGAAAATTTTCTTTTAGAAGTTTTGAAAGTAAGCCATAATGATTTAGAACCACAATGGAGATTTCCCTTTCTATACAACGAATGTTGTATTTGTTATTTAAATGCATTTCTACATTATTTTTAAGAGATATTTAACTCTTAAATGAAGATCTTTAGAAAATATGGAAGCTTAACTAACGAAATTAGCTCAATATTTGAAATTATACGAATATATTCAATATATATATCGGCATCTTTGGTGAGGATTGAGAAGGTCTCTTAGGAGCTAGCTTATTTCATGCTAAAAATCTTGACGAGATCCTTCAAGGAGAGCCCATTTGTGTGGTTGTGTGGGGAGCTATCATCATGACCCAGGACTACTTTGGAGATTTCCATTTTGTAATCCTGCAGTGCCTTGATGCGCTGCTCCACCGTGTCCTTGCACATGAACCGATAGATATTAGCGGGCTTCTTCTGTCCATAACGATAAATGCGATCCTGCGCCTGACGTTCCAGCTGTGGATTCCAATGTAAGTCGACCAGAAGCAAATGATTGGCCACATTCAGATTGAGTCCCACGCCGCCGGCTGCCAGGGAGAGCAACAGGATGCGCTTGTTATTCCTTAAGTTATTAAATTCACCGAGCGTTTCTTTGCGCTGCATGGCATTCATTGTGCCATTGAAATCCAGCGTCTCGTGGCCAATGGAATCCAAATGCTGTTTGATGAGAGACAAGAAACTTGTCCACTGCGAGACAACAATGATTTTGTCGCTCGTCTCCTGGAGCAGCCGTTCCAGTGTGGCAAATACCAATTTGCATTTGGAAGACTTGCGCTCAAATTCAAATATCGGATTACTGGGACGGAGTAGCTTCATGGCCGTTTCCACATCTATTGTGTCTTCCTGCTTCTCGTTTGTGTCCGTACATTCCTCGTCCTCATTGACTTGTTTTTTGATGCCTTTCTTGTCATCTTTTGTATCAACATCGTTCTCCAGCCATTTGATATTCAGATCACCCGGCTGTTCATTCTCCAAGTTGTCCTCCTCATCACTTTCGGATCCCTCCAATCGATCGCTCAGCATCTTTGAAAGTGGAAAGACACGTCATCCAAAAATGTTATGCATGAAGCGGAGCACACACTTACCTTCACCATGAGACCAGGATGACAGCAGAATTGCCGCAATCGCAACAGTAGAACCAATATAACAATGCCCTTGACCTTCTGGCGCGGATTGTAGCCAATGGAGCGCAGGAAGTTCTGGTACATATCATGATATTTACTATCGATTTCATCGACAATAAAGCTGGGCGTGCGTTCATTGTGATAATAGTTAAGATCTTGGTTGTTCTGCTCACGCTGCCGCAGATATTGTGCAAAGATCTTCAAGGATATGGCCGATAGAATTTTGTAGACATTCATTTCTGGCGGCGAGAGGTTCACATCGATGAGCTTGACATGCAGAGGCGGCAACGGCGGCATTTCACCAGACGCCTGCAGGTTCAACTTGGTGCGACGCAGCATCAGCGGCTTGATGAGGAAACTCATCCGACTGTGACCGGCCAGGCCTTCGTTGAGGTAGCGACGCCACTGCTGCAAGTCCCTAAAGTTGGGCACATTCAGGAATCTGAGCAGGGCAAAGCAATCCAGGGCGCGATTCTGGATGGGCGTGCCGGTTAACGCCCAATGGCAGTTGGCCTTGATTTCGGTCACGACCTGACAGCAGGCGGTCTTTGTGTTGCGTATGATATGCGCCTCATCCAGGATCAGACGATCCCACTCCAGCTTGAACAGCCACGAGCCGCTGCCCAAACGTTTATATTCCGAAACGGCAGTGCTGTACGAGGTGATCACCATGTCCATGCGACGGAATTTCGGCAGGTCAATGTCACGACGACGATCGGCGCCATGATAGATATGCACCTTGAGGGCATTCGGATTGACCTTGGTGGCAGCCTCGTCCGCCCATTGCGACATCACGCTCATGGGGCTGATGATTAGGGTGCCCGCGCTGTTGCTTCGCCCTGAGCTCGACGTCAGGAAATCCTCATCGTCATCCCCATCATCATCATCATTATGCTCAGGTGGCAGATATTCCCGCTTGGGTGGCAAAACTGGTTGCTCCTCCTCGCTGTCGCTATTATCAAAGATGCGTATGCGTTTCAGTGGCGACTGTTGCGTCTTGTGGAGCTGCAATTGTCGCTCAAACGATTTCTTATAATCGAATTGCACTTTTACAACGGGATTATCCTTTTGCTTCTTCTCATTGCTCGCCAGGATTAGCGCAATCATGCTCAGGGTTTTGCCCAGACCCATGTCGTCGGCCAAAATGCCGCCCCGAATCTTCTGAGTCTCGCGCCACATCATCCACTTGAGTCCAGCCGCCTGATGTTTCAGCAACGACACCGTCAGCGCCTTGGGCTGCTCCCCAAACTCCGCTGCACTGGGCGGCGGTCCGTCCGGTTGATAAAGGGTCTGTAATCAAAGTAAACTCTATATATTACTTATCTCTTCCACTGATCGATACTCACCTTAAGCCCAGATATAATGTTTGATTTGTGCTGATAGAACTCGGCCACAGATCCCTCGGCCTTGTGGCGATGTCGATTAACGCCCGCGTACAGATGTGCCCAACTGGGCTTCTCATCAGTTTCCAACTGTTTTTCTGATTCTGGCTTATCCGTAGATTCTTCATCTTCTGTCCGCAGATTGTCCATATATTGTGACATCAGATTGAGGCGTTCATTTAGTTTGAGCACTTCCTTTTCAGCTTGGAGCAGCTCTTTATTGTCCTTATCCTTGCTTTGGCTTTCCAGCTTAACACGCGCCTTCTCGGCGTTAAGTGTCTTTTCGACGAGCGCATCGAAATTGGCCTTCTCCCTGTCATAAATCTCTGAGCTCACATAAATGGCATTCTCATCGCTGGCGTATTCAGCCTTAAAGCCTGCTCCTTCTAGCAGCGCTGAGCCTGGTTCATCATCATTTAATTCACTCTTGCAATCTGGATAAAGGGGCGACGACGGGTTGCTCTCGTCGTGCTCCGATTCAGCCTTAAAGCCTGCTCCTTCTAGCAGCGCTGAGCCTGGTTCATCATCATTTAATTCACTCTTGCAATCTGGATAAAGGGGCGACGACGGGTTGCTCTCGTCGTGCTCCGATTCAGCCTTAAAGCCTGCTCCTTCTAGCAGCGCTGAGCCTGGTTCATCATCATTTAATTCACTCTTGCAATCTGGATAAAGGGGCGACGACGGGTTGCTCTCGTCGTGCTCCGATTCAGCCTTAAAGCCTGCTCCTTCTAGCAGCGCTGAGCCTGGTTCATCATCATTTAATTCACTCTTGCAATCTGGATAAAGGGGCGACGACGGGTTGCTCTCGTCGTGCTCCGATTCAGCCTTAAAGCCTGCTCCTTCTAGCAGCGCTGAGCCTGGTTCATCATCATTTAATTCACTCTTGCAATCTGGATAAAGGGGCGACGACGGGTTGCTCTCGTCGTGCTCCGGCTCAGCTTTGATTCGCCCAATTTGGGTGCACACAGGACTGTAGAGAATTTCCACAACTGGTCCATAGGTTTGCCTTCCCATATACAAAATGTTATTGGCTTCATCTTTGATCTCATACGATAGACAGTCGTCAGCATCTTCATTACTGCTGCCACCGGCGCAGATTGGACTGTCGGGAATTTCCACAACTGATCCATCGCTCTTCCTTCCCATAGACGACATGCAATTGGCTTCATCCTTGATCTCCAACAATGAGCAATCATCATTAGAATTCTTAGTGCTGTCGGCGTAGACTTGACTGCAGGGAATTTCCACCACGGAGTCATCGCTGTCACCTATAGTAAGATAAATATTAATGTTACTAATACACATTAAGCGATATACACACTATGAAATATCTCGTAAATGTTTGAATTTCATCATTGAAAACGCTGCGCACTTGCTTGAGTAGTAACGGCGACTCTGCCTCTTCTCAATTATAAATATTATGAAGTAAACACTAAACTGTTGAAAAGTTAGTTACCATTTGATTGGGACATTGGGCGAAATATACTCGAAACAACACAAAACAAAAAGAAGCAGCAAAAACAAAAAAAATTAAAATTTTCAATAACACCCGGATTACTTTTAGTGTGACCAAATTGCAAAAACGTGCAAATATTTGAGAATCGATACTCGATAAGACTCGATATTTTTCTATGCTTTGTTTCATCTAGGTGGCAACCTTATCAAAGTAGACATTTTTAAAAAGCGTTTCCTGCCTCTAGCCTAGTACCGACGTGAGATAAATTTTTAGCGGCGGAAAATGCTCAATATTTAGCTGTCGACGAGCGTAAAGCCAGAGTTGCCAAACCATCACGAAAAAATAACAAAAAGTTGAGTGGTAACTCTATGCGTCCACAGCGGTTTATTTTAAATATGAACATGCAGAACTGATTTGCATAAAAAGAGGAGAGAATAAACAATGAAAACTGTATATTAATGATAATAGAGGATAAATATGCGATGGCACGCAAGCACAGCGGGATTTGGGTGCACCCATCGCCTTAGAACTTTTTACGTGGATTCTCCCTCTAAATTAATGAAAAAATACAAATATTGGCCTCTTTTCCACCTCTTTAATCAGCAGAATTTTGTGTGCTGTCTCGAAAAGATCCAATCTGCTGTTTTTTGTTAATTTCACCGCCATTTCTTTTGACTTATTGTAATAGCCTTTCCTCACTAATGTACATTTTATAAAAATATCGGAGCTATCGATAAGTATGCAACTGCCTGTCCTCATAGCATAGCATTTGCATTTAGCATTTACAAAACATTTGTGATTTGTTTACAAATTCGTTTGACAACTGAAATTAAAAATTCGAGAAAACAAATGGAAGGATTTTAAGAAAACTTCGCTGTTTAGGACAGAATCTCTGATGTTTAGAAGATCATCAAACTTTTCCCGATTGGAAAACCATTCGAAAAAACCATTGCAAAGGGAACCCAAAGTGAAAACACCATATCCACGATCTTTCATTGAACAAGGGGTTGCCGTAGCTCTCTATGGGTTGGGATCGTCTGTGGAATAACGAAAATTGGAGACAACGTACTTATAGTATGGTATCAGCGCAACTAGAGCAAGAGTCAGGGATTCTTAGATTCTGATAATTCATTATTGGTAAAAGCAACTCGTAGCGCCCTTATCAGATCCGTCTTGTACAATACAACGGATTCTAATAAATATTAGAATATTTACCAATAAGCACTACTTTTTTATTTATTCTTTTTTAATGAACTATCATGAGAAACTGTAACGATTTAATAATAATTGTTGCGATCGCCAATCTGTAATGTTGACTCATGTAGCCATAAGGGTCGGTTTTTGATTTCTTTTGCTGTTAACTGCAGTATTTTATCATAACTACATTCTTCATTAATTTAAAATAAAGTTCAGTTTTTTACAGTTTGAAATTTGGCGCCAAAATTTGAGAAATCTAGTGATAGTACATTCTCAAATTAAAAAAAAAACTTCAAACATCGATTGAATTCCGATGAATATCGCATTTTTTTTTGAAAATGTAGTTACATTCCTCAGAAATGTACTATTCTCCCACCACTAGATCCCATATGAAATGTATAGGAAAAAAGTAGCATTTGCTCCAAAAATGCTAAAATGCTGAAATGTAGTTTCAGTGAGGAAAGGCTATAAGAGAGTGTTATGGTCGGCGCTGATCTATCGATGTTATCGATATCGATAGTCGCCAGCTGTGGAGAACGCCATCTATCAGCGTCGACCAAAACATTGAGGACTGACAATAAGAAGTAGGGAAGAGGAGATTCGGAGAGAGTTTGACAGGAGAGATAGAGGTTAGGGAGTAAGGAAAAGACAGTCTGGTCTGGCTCGTGGTTGCGAGGAGGAGGAAAAAAGCGCCGTCGTGGAGAAGTCGTGTTACCGACCGCAACAGCACAGCTGCCGCAACAGCACAGCAGCCGCAACAACACAGCATCCGCAACAACACAGCATCCGCAACAACACAGCATCCGCAACAACAGAGCAGCGAAGGACAGGCAGCACAAGCCGAGGAGCAGTAATTGTGGGCTCAAAGGCGAGGACAACCCAGAGGCACGTCTGACAGCATCTGGACACGGCTATACGGATTGCGCGTGAGTTCGTCCATAGGCGTGCCAAGTGCTACGGCACAGGCGCAACATCCTATTTGCATCCAAGCTGCTATAGTCCGCAGGTGCCGCCTCGTCTTCCGAAGACACCATTGCCCCTGCGAATTGATACATTTATTCATTTGTTTTGCATATGTAAATGTAGAGGTCTGAGTGCGTATACACCACAACATAATACTCACCAGACACATACTTAGAAACTACACACAACTAGCATAATTACTTTAACATTTAATTTTTCATATTCGCATTATTTATACACTTAATACATACCTTTATACTTTAAGTTATTCGCACTTGAGATTTGTTTACATTTTTCGCGCACATTGCAATCAGGGTTGCCAGAAAGCTAGGTTTTGTTAGGTATCGAACAGTGAACACGAAAACTATCGAATAAATTCAAGTAATTTATAAAAATGTAAATGTTAGAGTCATTCATTAACAATGATTAAAATTTATAACGTTTAAAATGAAAATAATTTGTTAATTTATTTATTCGGGTGAGATAGATATGTGGTAGGTTGGGTGAAGTGTGGATTTAGGGAGTCGGCATAAATATCGAAAGCCGACTATAGGTAGGGAGGGCGTCGTAGAGGTGGATGACAACATCTGTCCACCAAATCCTTGCCAGCAGATTGTCCGTATAGGTGTTGAGAAACCGAAGTCCGAGTATTGTATTCCTGTTATAAAAATATAAATTTCTTTGTTACCCGACTCGCCAGGTATCGAGGTCGTACTCATCCCTGAGTAGCGCCGATAGCTAGCCGGCAAATCGATATCTGGTTGCGATTGTAAAGTCGGATCATAACAAGAGTGAGATAGATAGATACCGAAACTCTAAACAAATCGATGTTTCGCTGGGCTTGACAGCTGTTTCAAACAGTGCTGGATAACGCCCGTTCCTTATCTGGCAACTCCGTTTTTAGTTTCAGTTTAGTTGACGTGCGGACCGACAAGCGGAGATAAATGTCGTCTTCTTCTTATTCACCTTACGCGAGCGTTTTTTTTATATGGAGTTTGATCTTACCCTAGGCCTTTTTTCTGACGTCGGTACTAGGCTTCTTCCAAAAATTATTCAAAATGGATTGGGACAGAGTATTGTTAGCTTTGGGAGCATTATTGGTAGCATCAAATATTGCAATCACAGCAGCAGCAGCAGCAGCGTTAGCCACATATTATTTTGTGAAGATGAAGGAAGAGGATGAGGCAGAAGCTCAGAAGCACAAGCGTCGCAGACCTTCGGTGAACTCAAATATGTCCAGTAATAGCGAGGAAGAGGAGTATGCCGAGGATAGCGCTAGAGGTAAGGCAAAGAATATGATCATAAAAATATACATAAGCATATCTAAAACTGTGAATTGTGTGTAATTTTCGTCAGGTCGCAGCGACATCTCTGGTTTCAGTGACGGCGAAGAGGAGGATGAACTCGCTCAGCGTGGTCCTTCCTGTTTACTGAAGCAGTCACGCGATTGCTTTGGGATTTTCAGGACGAGCCCGAACAACAACAAATCGTCGATTTCATAATTCATTGATCTCACAATTTTCTTCCTCACTTAAATATTTAACGTTTTTATCAGGGACTGAAAATAACTGTTAAGCAGGCCATCCACAGTCGAATTTGTTGGACGAACTGTTCGTCGAACAAGAATTACATTTGCCCACTAACTATTTCAAACATTGCTTGCGAACATCATTTGTTGAAAATTTTCACAGAGTAAACATGTCATCTGAGAACGATACAGTCATTGCCTTGATGGCCATTTATATTTATTCAAAGAAAAAAAAGAAAAGGGATCAAGCGCAAAAAAGGAAGCACAGTATGTGGATGAAGGAGTGGTACGCAAAGCGCCAAAAATTCACCCATACCAATCTTTTAAAGGAGCTTAAAGAAACTTCTCGTGCGGATTTTAAAAACTTTCTTAGAATGGACACTGAAACTTATGAAGCACTACTAAATTTGGTAGCTCCAGAAATTCATCGTCAGGACACTGTAATGATAGCAGCAATAAGAGCACATGAAAGACTTTCATCGACTTCTTTGTATTTACTTAATAATAAGTCCCACGATTTTTTTCGCATATTCTTGTTTTTGTATGCTTCGCTTTTTGCTTGCCACAGTGCTGGCTCATTTTGCAGACAATGAATAAATTCAAGCAACAATTTTTTCGACATTTTTGACATGTTAACGCTACGAAAACTTTTGACAAATGATGTTTGTGCCAACATTGCCATCCATTATCGAATTGTTAAATCGAACGCTGGTTTTTTTAAATCAATTAGTTAGACCACATTTCCCTGATTTGCTCTGGGCACACTGAAAATTTTGTATGGAGCAGCTGTGAACATCTGACTGAAAAATAAAAATCAAATCAAAAACGTTTACCGGAATCCCACTAACATTTTTTTTTTTTGGTTTCTTTCAACTTCTATGGTCTTCTAGGCACGCATTTCCAAATTTCGTCAAAATCGTACCAGCCGATCTATGGGCAGCCATTAATGGGTTAATAAGACTTACATATTTTTGTGGCACAATACATCTGTGAAATTAAAAAAACAAAACTTATGCTTAATATTGCATTAAAAGTTTTTAAATGTTTTTTCTTTCGCAAATTTGTTTTTACAATATTCTTCCGACTGAAAACGCGATCCAATTCCTATTAAAAATCTATAGATTAGTGATATGTATCAGTGATTACCGATAAAATGGTTCTGGTGAACGCGTCCAGTGTTTCACCGAGGTGGCAACCTTATCAAAGTAGACATTTTTAAAAAGCATTTACAGCTAGTTTAAATGAAATAAAATTGCGCGTAAATTGTTTTTAGCGTTGCCTTTGCTTAAATGTAAATATGTCTAGTAATAGCGAGGAGTACGACAGCGAGGAAGAGGTGTATGCCGAGGATAGCGCTAGAGGTGAGACAAAGAATGTGACCAAAAAATATACATATGCATATCTAAAACTGTGACTTGTGCGTGATTTTCGCCAGGCCGCTCGAGTCGCAGCGACATCTCTGGTTTCAGTGACAGCGAAGAGGAGGAGGATGAACTCGATCAGCGTGGCGTCTCGCCGCGCACACTGATGAGTATAACGGGTGTGCGACCCGTGGACATGAGCGATGACTCCAGTGAGATAGACTACAGCGACGACGAGGATCAGCCTGACGTTAATCCAGGCAATTCCCATGCGGATGAAACGGATGACGAGGATGTGGACCGCGAAGAGGCTGCAGCAGAGCGTTATTGTCGGGCAACCGGTGATGGCGCCCTCTCACCACGTTACACTGCTCACTTTATGGACAGCATCGATAATACGCTGCACTCGACACTGTTCCCAATCCCTGAGCCGCAGCAAAGGCACAGATCGCCTAGAAATGATTCGTCTGGCAGTGATGTGCTCATATTGAGCAATAAGGAGACACCCATTGAGATTCCCAGCAGCTCAGACAACGATGATAGCTATAAGGAAAACCTATTGGCGCCTCCTCCTCCTCGTGGTCGCAAATCTCGCGACAATTCCCCACGCAACGGACCAAGTGCTCCAAAGGTTAAGACCAGAAATTTGGTGCAACCCACAATTAAGGCTGCGATCAAGAAGGTCACGCCCAGCCAGAGTGTGTCCCGTGATTTCTATGAGAAGGAATCGAAAAAATTGAGTGATTTGCATGGCGAATTGAAGGAGGCGCTGAAGCTGTACGAGAAGACATCTCATAAGCTGCCCGACAAGGGTATACAGATCCGGAAGCGCGTTGCGGGATTGCGCCAGGACATTGACATCAAATCAAAGTATCTGCAAGATCTCAAAGTAAGGGAGATGAAGGTAACCAAGCCGAAAAAGTCTGAGCAAGATGCGCCCGACTGGGATCAGCTGTCGGCTGGAGTGAATCGCATACAGCCAACACAAAAGACCGCCAAAGCCATAGCCGCGTTCAATGAACAGAAGGCACTCACCTTGGATTCCCTCAAGGTGCGTATTGACTGCCCATGAATTCTCTATTGTATTTCTTCCTCCATGATGAGTTTAAGTAGAACGGATATCTGAGTCGCATGCCTCAACTGGCGTCTGGGCACGAGTTACTGTGCGGGCGCTTCTCAAGGGGCACGTCCTGATTAGAATTCGCACCATGCTTAACTGAATGAGTTGCTCGCTCGGCATCCTGTTGCTTGTGTTAAACGTTCATTAATGCCTAAGGATTTTTTTAGGAGCTACATGGATCATTGAAGGGATGTCCGAAGGCTAATGTATTTGCCAATGATCCGCCTGGGTTAAAGGTTAAGTTAATGGATCACCAGAAGCATGCGCTTGCCTGGATGACCTGGCGCGAGCAGCAGCGTCCATGCGGTGGCATCTTGGCCGACGATATGGGTCTCGGCAAGACTCTTACCATGATATCCCTTGTGCTCGCTTCTAAGACGCGCAAGGGAAGCGGCGCTGGCGCCGATTCCGCAAGCAGCGACGAGGAAGACGAATACACGCCCAAGAATCGCAAATCAAACAGGGGATGGAAATCAAAGGGACGCAAGGTCAGTAGATTTCGAATTCAGAGGAACATTAGAAGAATCTATTATTTAATGATTTTATAGACAGCGCACAATGGCGGCACCTTGGTGGTTTGTCCCGCCAGCTTGCTGCGTCAGTGGGAGGGCGAGGTAAGCTCGAAGATGTCGCGTCCACGGCTCACTGTCTGCGTCCATCACGGCACTAATCGTGAGACAATGGCCAAGCAGCTGTCCACATACGACATGGTCGTCACCACCTACAATCTGGTGGCAAGAGACGATCAGAATAAGGGCGCACTCTTTGGTGTCAAATGGCGGCGCATTATTCTAGATGAGGCCCATGTCGTGCGCAACCACATGGCGCAGTCATCGCAAGCTGTCAGCGCATTGCGGGGCAAGTTCCGTTGGGCATTGACCGGAACTCCCATTCAGAACAAGGAACTCGATGTTTATGCGCTTTTAAAGTTTTTGCGCTGTTCGCCCTTCGATGATTTGGCTGTATGGAAGGCATGGATCGATAACAAGAGCAGCGATGGACAGCAGCGTCTCAATCTGCTGATGACATCATTGATGCTGAGACGGACCAAGGCACAACTCCAGTTGGATGGCAAACTAAACAATTTGCCCAAAAAAGAGATTCGTTTAATGGAAATCAGTCTTGATACCGATGAGATGAACGTGTACCAAAGGGTTATGACCTACTCTCGCTCCTTGTTCGCCCAGTTTCTGTTCCAACGAGCTGAGAAGGATTCCGATGCGAACTTTATCAAAGATTCACGCAAGCCGACATGCAATCAGATTAAGGATCCCAATGGGGCCTATTTCAAAATGCACGAGAAATTCGCCCGCATGGCTGGTCAAGGCAAGGAAGTCAAATCCCATGAAATATTAGTCCTTTTGCTACGACTCCGGCAAATATGCTGTCATCCTGGTCTTATAGATTCTGTAAATATATTAATATTGATATATTTCTTAACGTAATTATATTTTTAACTTAACCTTAACAGATGCTGGAGGACGATGGTGGTAAAATGGATCATGGTAGTACTCCGGAAATTGATCTGTTGGCGCAGCTAAAAAAGATGGACATCAACAGCAACAGCGGCGGGTCCTCTCGTCGGTCGTCCTCTGGTGCCGCTGAGGCGCGTCTGGCCAAGGCATCCCAGAATGTCTTGAAGCGCAGCAATCCGGTCTTTAGCCTAAAGCGTCCATCGTCCAAAATGCACAAAGTGATGGAAATACTAAAGACGTCCGTGCTGAAAACAAAGGACAAGGCAATCGTTGTCTCCCAGTGGACATCGGTGCTTGATATCATGCGGGACATGTTGCAGAGGGAGAAGCTAGTGACATTGTCTCTGAATGGCTCCGTACCAGTCAAGGATCGTCAGAGTATCGTTAATGAGTTCAACGATCCGCACAGTCCAAAGCGCATTCTGTTACTTTCCCTAACAGCTGGCGGTGTTGGACTGAATTTGATCGGTGCCAATCATTTGATACTGGTTGACCTACACTGGAATCCACAGCTGGAGGCCCAGGCCCAGGATCGAATTTACCGCGTGGGTCAGAAAAAAGATGTGATCATCTATAAGCTTGTGTGCTTAGACACCGTCGAGCAGCGCATTAAGGCTCTGCAAGATCGCAAGCTGGAACTCGCTGATGGTGTATTAATGGGCAAAGTTAGCTCGAAGCTTTCCATTGATGACCTCAAAGGTCTATTTGGGATGTGAAGTCATGTATTATTATTATTATTTTTAAGGCTTAACGCTGTGAACTGATATAAGGTGTCTTAAGTGTAGTAAATAAGTGTATTTGTTAATTTTTTTAATTATTGTGTCATCTTTGTCAAATTCCATTATACATGTAATTTAAAATATTTTATTGTTAAAATGTTCTTAAATAAAATACACTCATTGAAATTTTATTAGACAAAATTATTGTTTGCTTTATATAAGGTTGTCAAAAAAGTCTTACGGTATTTTTATTGAATTTTCAATTGTTCATAAA
The DNA here is from genome assembly GCA_037043495.1 of Drosophila recens. Lineage (NCBI taxonomy): Eukaryota > Metazoa > Arthropoda > Insecta > Diptera > Drosophilidae > Drosophila > Drosophila recens. Next base: position 43,652 of record JBAMBJ010000198.1, read on the forward strand.
ATTGGTTATAATAATGCGATTTAAGTCAAATATGCGCCGTTTTGTTCGATGACGAGTTCCCAACGAGATGCCAACTTCATAATGCCCCTCTTATAGAAGCTCGCTTCCCTATTGTCAAAAAACTCGGAGAGCCAATTTTCACAGGGCTCTCTTGTGGCCAACTTCCGACTACCAAGCTCGTTCGCCATGGACAGAAATAGGTGGTAATCACTTGGTGCGAGATCCGGACTATACGGTGGATGCAAAAGAACCTCCCATCCGAGCTCCCGGAGCTTCTGGCGCGTCACCAAAGATTTGTGTGGCCTGGCGTTGTCCTGATGGAAGACAATTCGGCCTCTGTTGATCAAAGATGGCCTCTTCTGCATGAGTGCTGCATTCAAGCGGTCCAGTTGTTGGCAGTACAGGTCCGAATAAAGCGTTTGGCCATAGGGAAGCAGCTCATAGTGGATGATTCCCTGCCAATCCCACCAAACACACAGGCATCTTTGATTACCTCTGCACCAGAACGAAAACGTTGAAACCATCGTTGTGCGGTGGAAATGGAAACTGTATCGGGTCCATAAACTGCACAAATTTTATTGGCAGCATGAGATGCATTTTTGCCTTTATCGTAGTAGTACTGTAAAATATGCCGTATTTTCTCTTTATTTTGCTCCATGTTTGCGACGCTATAACTCACGAACGACTAAAAGCAAACAACAATAAATCAAACACATGTTAGCGCGTGAAAAGAGCTTTCCAAAAAGCTCTAGCGTGAACCGATGCGACGAATACAACTAGAACTACACGCTTGCAAAGACAAGCTTGCGGAAATACCGCAAGACTTTTTTGACAACCTTATACAAGTGAAAAATGTTTAAAGTGAAAGGGGAGAATATTTTGAATTAATAAAAAATTGTGCACAGTTGCTTGAGTAGTAACGGCGACTCTGCCTCTTCTCAATTATATTATGAAGTAAACACTAAACTGTTGAAATAGTTAGTTACCATTTGATTGGGACATTGGGCGAAATATAGTTGCTTGAAACAACACAAAACAAAAAGAAGCAGCAAAAACAAAAAAAATCACAATTTTCTTTCTTTTTTTTTTTTTTTTTGGTTTAAATCACCGCAAGGGTGAAGATAGGGTTGGCTGCAGTGACAGCACTATTCAAGCCAGGTACGGTGTTCTGATGGTCTGCGCGCGGCACACCACAGGTGTCAGGTCTTAAAGTTTTAGCCTCGATAAGGCTGTTTTGGGAGACCAGTCGATGCAGGTCCAACTGGTAGTTTTATTGTAGTTTATTTAAGTAGATTTTAATAGCTTAAAAGTGATTGATTTATGTGTTTATTTAGTTATGTTTAAATCCGGTTTGTGTGAAGATGTCGTTCTGAAATATATAAATAGAAAAAAAAAAAAAAACAAAAGAACCAAAAAGAAAAGCCAAAATAAAGAGAGAAAAAAAAAAGAAAAAATAAAGAAAAAAGAAAATTTTTAAAATTAGTACATGTGTAATCCATATGTGTCTTATGTTATAATCTTAAAATTCTAGCTTAGCTATGTTTATGAATTTAATTAGCTCTCTGTAGAAGAGCTGTTCCTTTGAGCACAAAAGGCTTTTAAGGTTAGCAAACCTGTTGAAAATTTTGAATTTTCTCCTGAGAGAAGATAGTTTTGGGCAGTAAAAAATTTGGTGTTCAGCACTCTCAATGCAGCTACAAGTATTGCAACGACTTGTGGTTTCAGCCCCAATCATGAAAAGATATGGCTTGTCATACGTGTGTCCAGTAAGCAGTCTGTTAATGGTTTTTATGTCTTTGGCTTTCCATTTAACACTATAGTGCCAGGGTTCTTCCGGTAAGGTGGGGAATATGTCGGCAAAGTATTTACCTTTGGTAAGGGATAATCTTATGTATTCCTCATTCCATTGTTGTGTAGTGATTTTGTGGATTGCTTTAAGGGCATCTTTTAAACTAAAGTTGACGTCTAAAATTTCACCATTTAAAGCAGCATCTTTGGCGATTGCATCTGTTTTTGAATACCTCTGTGACCCGGTACCCAAACTATTTCTATCTCTTCAATGATGCTGTTTCTGATTAATTTATGAATTTTACTAACAGTATAATAGTCAGTCTTTTTGTTAGAAATTAAATTAATGGCGCCTAGGCAATCACAGAAAATTGCAGCCTTTTTAAAGCTGTTTGTACATATTATATCACAAGTTTTATTGATGCCGAAAAGCTCTGCAGTTACAGACGATAATTTAGAGTTTATTTTATACTTGTATTCTTTGTCGCATTCAAAATCCAGGATTCCTATACCCGTCGTTTGGTCGCAGATAGACGCATCTGTGCAAAAGATTCTAAAATTATTTAACTTATAAAAAGCCATCGCTTCATTGTATATTGATTTGATCTCTTCATTGGAGACATCTTCCTTTTTCCTGTCCAGTTGTCTAGTTTTGAAAGTAATTTTTTTACAAGGACTATAGGCACTTACTACTTCAGTTTTTTCGAAGATATTGTTGAACTCATTTAAAATCTTAGTGTAGCTGGTAGAGGCTCTGGATGTTTTTATATCATAAAAAGTTTGTGAATTATGTTGCATTAATCTTAAAAGTTCTTTGGCAGTTAAAATTTTGGCCCTGAAGGCAGGGGGCAAAACCCCTCCCAAGGCAAAGATTATGAGTTGCGGGGTGTTGGGAGGGACTCCAACACATCTTCTCAGAGCACCTGCTTGCGATGTATTTAAATCCCTGTTCGTACCTATGCCTAGGTTAGCAAAACTGGTCATTGCATACTCCTGTTTAGAGTGGACGAAGGATTTGAAAATATTTACGGCAGTTCTTGGTCTTAGACCTGCTTTAATTGATGTGGCCATGTGGAGCAAAGCTTGGCTGTCCCTCATGTCCTTTTTTGTTTTTTTGATGTGAGGAATGTTAGACATATTAGCGCTAAGAATTCTGCCCAAGAAAAGGACGCTTCTTTTTGTGGGGAGACAAACATTATCAATATAAATTTGCGGGTTCACTGTCCTGATATTCATTACCATTATGGCAGATTTATTAGGATTAAAGCTAAGACCTATGTCAGAACATAGAAGTGAAAAATCTTCTAGCTTTAAATGCAGATTGTTGATTGTGTCAGCTCTGTCACCTCCAGATGACACGATAACAAAGTCGTCAGCAAATTGAAAAATTTTTGTCTTAACGTCATTGATTTGATGCAGTCTTTTGGTGTAAATATTGAATAAAATCGGAGAAAGAACTGAGCCTTGTGGAAGACCACCATGAACTTCTTCGACTGCATTACCCAACCTTAAAAAGCGCAGGGATAGGAAGTTAATTACCCAATCAACATAAATGTTAGGCAGGGCCTCCCTTCTCATAATGAGTTTAAGAAAATTTAAATTTACACAGTTATAGGCATTGTTAATGTCCACAACAGCAATTGTAACATAATTTTTCTCATTTTTTAAAATTGTTATATGATTTATTAGATCATTTAGACACGTGGCCGCTGATTTGTTTTTTTGGTACGCGTATGATCTATACGGAATTGTCATATTTGCAGTACAAAACTCCTAGATTTTATTTTTGACCATAGCATTCATAACTTTGGCCAAGACTGAGATTAGGGAGATGGGCCTAAAATTTTTGTAATCGGTCAGATCTTTGTTTTTCTTAGGTATTGGGGTGACCTTGATGACTCTCCATTCTTTGGGCACCTGACAAGAGTTTAACAAATTGTTGTATTTAACCAAGAGACAGTTTTTAGCTACGGGATCGAGGGCCTTGATCATCTTGTGATTAAATCTTGTCCCCCAGCCGTTTTTTTGTTCTTATTTAAGACTTATTCTAGGTCTTCCTGGCTAAAACTTTCAGAATTCAAAGGAGTTGAAAGTGCGTCCCTTTGAAAATTGCATCCTGCATCTGGTGGTATTTGATTTTTTAAGTAGCTTAAAAAATCAGCAGAATGAGCTGGATCAAAACTGCAGATATTTTGACTGCCCTGATTTTTAAGCGATCCAAGGAAACGCCAAGCTTGTTTGGAATTTGGTTGACTGTTGATTGACTGTCTGATTTAGCTGATTTTACGGCCTACCTCCATTGATTTTTAAGACTGACTGCATCGCAATAATTGGCCAAGGACGGTTCCCTACCAGCTCTTTTTTGGGCCTCAATAAAAGTGACATAAAGATTTTTTAGGTCATCATGCCACCAAGTCTTTGGGGTTTTGCTGCCAGTTATTTTGTACGTGGCAGATCTAATTTTTTGTTGGATTCCAGTTGTTATACTGTTAATGGTGTCGCCCAGGTCAGCAGATGTTAAAGTTTTGAGGAGTCTACGTTTAGCTAGAAATCTTTTAGGTCGACTAATGGGAGTAGTAGAGACAATTGAAATCGGGTGGTGATGGCTGCCTCCAATGTATATTGGTTGACAGTTCCATGTATAATTTATAAGCCCATTCGTGAACGATAGATCGAGCACAGAGCCCTGCGACGAGTCAATGTGACGCCAATACGTTGGACTACCATCGCTCAGTGCCCTGAAACCGGCGTTATTCATTGAATTTATTAAAAAAGTTCCCACGAGCGTTAGAGCAGTAGTCACCCATACTAATCTCTCTGGCATTGAAATCACTAGCTATAAGTACGTTTTCGTAAGGACTAATTCTGTTGATCAAAATTATCTATCTCGGTTTTGAAAGTACCAAAATCGAGAGAATGCTCAAAATACGCTGAAACAATGGTTAAATTTAGAGGTAAGTTGATTGTCTGTGCAATAATTATGTCACAATTTGTAGCGTATGAGACACGTCTGAATTTTATGTCAGATTTGAAGGCAATGGCTACTCCTCCATTTCCGTCAGCCCTATGTTTTTCTATTAGCTTGAAGTTCATAATATTCCTGAAACGAATGTCATGAGAGAAAACCTCAGACAGGACAGCACAATTATAGTTTTCATGGTTGAGCACGAATTCTAGGTCATTTTTGTTCATTTTGAGCGATTGTATGTTAATTTGAAGTATTTTGGACACTTAGAGATATGGGTGTAAGATTTAAAAGTTTCTTTTGGGTGTCACGGCTCTTTCTTTAGAAATAAAATTGCGTTGCTTTGCGTCGATGAGAAGCAGGAGCCCCTCTAGAGCCTCTGAAATTTGGTAGTCTTTTCTCGAAATTGGTGCAAACAGGCTACGAGCCTGCTGCAGAAGAACATCTTGGCGATGTGAGTCAGTATCTGGGAATTCATAATTATGGTCACTTGAGTCATGAGTGTACGAATCAGAGGTGAAAAAGAGAAGAGAAAATCTGTGAGATCCTAGTAAGCCCCAATATTTACTTCATTATGTCAATTTTACAATCGTGTGAAAATACTTCAGTTTTCATCGAGGTGGCAAATATTAAAGTAGACATTTTTAAAAAGCATTTACAGCTAGTTTAAATGAAATAAAATTGCGCGTAAATTGTTTTTAGCGTTGCCTTTGCTTAAATGTAAATATGTCCAGTAATAGCGAGGAGTACGACAGCGAGGAAGAGGAGTATGCCGAGGATAGCGCTAGAGGTGAGGCAAAGAATGTGACAATCAAAATATACCTATGCATATCTAAAACTGTGAATTGTGCGTGATTTTCGCCAGGCCGCTCGAGTCGCAGAGACATCTCTGGTTTCAGTGACAGCGAAGAGGAGGAGGATGAACTCGATCAGCGTGGCCTGTCGCCGCGCACACTGATGAGTATAACGGGTGTGCGACCCGTGGACATGAGCGATGATTCCAGTGAGATAGACTACAGCGACGACGAGGATCAGCCTGACGTTAATCCAGGCAATTCCCATGCGGATGAAACGGATGACGAGGATGTGGACCGCGAAGAGGCTGCCAGCAGAGCGTTATCGTCGGGCAACCGGTGATGGCGCCCTCTCGCCTCGTTACACTGCTCATTTTATGGACAGCATCGGTAATACGCTGCACTCGACACCTAGAAATGATTCGTCTGGCAGTGATGTGCTCATATTGAGCAATAAGGAGATACCCATTGAGATTCCCAGCAGCTCAGACAACGATGATAGCTATAAGGAAAACCTGTTGGCGCTTCCTCCTCCTCGTGGTCGCAAATCTCGCGACTATTCCCCACGCAACGGAGCAAGTGCTCCAAAGGTTAAGACCAGAAATTTGGTGCAACCCACAATTAAGGCTGCGATCAAGAAGGTCACGCCCAGCCAGAGTGTGTCCCATGATTTCTATGAGAAGGAATCAAAAAAATTGAGTGATTTGCATGGCGAATTGAAGGAGGCGCTGAAGCTGTACGAGAAGACATCTCATAAGCTGCCCGACAAGGGTATACAGATCCGAAAGCGCGTCGAAGAATTGCGCCAGGACATTGACATCAAGTCAAAGTATCTGCAAGATCTCAAAGTAAAGGAGATGAAGGTAACCAAGCCGAAAAAGTCTGAACAAGATGCGCCCGACTGGGATCGATCAGCTGTCGGCTTTAGTGAATCGCATACAACCAACACAAAAGACCACCAAAGCCATAGCCGCGTTCAATGAACAGAAGGCACTCACCTTGGATTCCCTCAAGGTGCGTATTGACTGCCCATGAATTCTCTATTATACAGGGTTGCCCATATTCGACGGACCCATGTTTTTTTTAAAAAAATCAAAGAAAATAATAAGAATTTGGCGGTTGGCAATCTTAATCATTTAATTTGTTCCAAGTAGATTTGTTTACTTCAATTTTTGAATATGATATCTCTCAAATGGCCGCCTCTGGCGTTGATGGCGTATTGTGCCCTTTTTGCAGCATTTTCCATCGTTTTCGCCAACATTTCGGCCGGAATAGCGGCTATTTCTTCACGAATGTTGTCCTTGAGCTCTTCTACGGTCCTTGGCTTGTTAACGTAAACCTTTGACTTCAAATATCCCAACAAGAAGAAGTCAGGCGGCGTCAAATCGGGCGAACGCGGTGGCCAGGCATGGCCATTTTCATTTTGGAAGAAAAACGGCCCAATGACCGTTTTCGCACTAACGCCGCACCAAACTGTGACTTTTTCGTCATGAAGAGGCACTTCTTCAATCTCCTAAGGATTTTCAGTGGCGTAAATACGGCAATTTTGCTTATTTACGGTCCCATTCAATGTGAAATGGGCTTCATCGGACATGATAATTTTGTTCCAAAATTGCTCGTCATCCGTTGAATGTAAATTTCAACTATTTCAGAGCGCTCGCGTGGCGTGTATTGTTCCATGGTAAAAATCTGCTTGGACTGACGCTTCAAACGCGGTATGTCATTAAGCGATCTGACATCTCTGTCAAAAGCTATGGAGTTGTCAGATGGGTCCGTCGAATATGGGCAACCCTGTATTTCCTCCTCTATGATGAGTTTAAGTAGAACGGATATCTGAGTCGCATGCCTCAACTGGCGTCTGGGCACGAGTTACTGTGCGGGCGCTTCTCAAGGGGCACGTCCTGATTAGAATTCGCACCATGCTTAACTGAATGAGTTGCTCGCTCGGCATCCTGTTGCTTGTGTTAAACGTTCATTAATGCCTAAGGATTTTTTTAGGAGCTACATGGATCATTGAAGGGATGTCCGAAGGCTAATGTATTTGCCAATGATCCGCCTGGGTTAAAGGTTAAGTTAATGGATCACCAGAAGCATGCGCTTGCCTGGATGACCTGGCGCGAGCAGCAGCGTCCATGCGGTGGCATCTTGGCCGACGATATGGGTCTCGGCAAGACTCTTACCATGATATCCCTTGTGCTCGCTTCTAAGACGCGCAAGGGAAGCGGCGCTGGCGCCGATTCCGCAAGCAGCGACGAGGAAGACGAATACACGCCCAAGAATCGCAAATCAAACAGGGGATGGAAATCAAAGGGACGCAAGGTCAGTAGATTTCGAATTCAGAGGAACATTAGAAGAATCTATTATTTAATGATTTTTATAGACAGCGCACAATGGCGGCACCTTGGTGGTTTGTCCCGCCAGCTTGCTGCGTCAGTGGGAGGGTGAGGTGAGCTCGAAGATGTCGCGTCCACGGCTCACTGTCTGCGTCCATCACGGCACTAACCGCGAGACAATGGCCAAGCAGCTGTCCACATACGACATGGTCGTCACCACCTACAATCTGGTGGCAAGAGACGATCAGAATAAGGGTGCACTCTTTGGTGTCAAATGGCGGCGCATTATTTTGGATGAGGCCCACGTCGTGCGCAACCACATGGCGCAGTCATCGCAAGCTGTCAGCGCATTGCGGGGCAAGTTCCGTTGGGCATTGACCGGAACTCCCATTCAGAATAAGGAACTCGATGTTTATGCGCTTTTAAAGTTTTTGCGCTGTTCGCCCTTCGATGATTTGGCTGTATGGAAGGCATGGATCGATAACAAGAGCAGCGATGGACAGCAGCGTCTCAATCTGCTGATGACATCATTGATGCTGAGACGGACCAAGGCACAGCTCCAGTTGGATGGCAAACTAAACAATTTGCCCAAAAAAGAGATTCGTTTAATGGAAATCAGTCTTGATACCGATGAGATGAACGTGTACCAACGGGTTATGACCTACTCTCGCTCCTTGTTCGCCCAGTTTCTGTTCCAACGAGCTGAGAAGGATTCCGATGCGAACTTTATCAAAGATTCACGCAAGCCGACATACAATCAGATTAAGGATCCCAATGGTGCCTATTTCAAAATGCACGAGAAATTCGCCCGCATGGCTGGTCAAGGCAAGGAAGTCAAATCCCATGAAATATTAGTCCTTTTGCTACGACTCCGGCAAATATGCTGTCATCCTGGTCTTATAGATTCTGTAAATATATTAATATTGATATATTTCTTAACGTAATTATATAATTAACTTAAACCTGTTACAGATGCTGGAGGACGATGGTGGTAAAATGGATCATGGTAGTACTCCGGAAATTGATCTGTTGGCGCAGCTAAAAAAGATGGACATCAACAGCAACAGCGGCGGGTCCGCTGAGGCGCGTCTGGCCAAGGCATCCCAGAATGTCTTGAAGCGCAGCAATCCGGTCTTTAGCCTAAAGCGTCCATCGTCCAAAATGCACAAAGTGATGGAAATACTAAAGACGTCCGTGCTGAAAACAAAGGACAAGGCAATCGTTGTCTCCCAGTGGACATCGGTGCTTGATATCATGCGGAACATGTTGCAGAGGGAGAAGCTAGTGACATTGTCTCTGAATGGCTCCGTACCAGTCAAGGATCGTCAGAGTATCGTAAATGAGTTCAACGATCCGCACAGTCCAAAGCGCATTCTGTTACTTTCCCTAACAGCTGGCGGTGTTGGACTGAATTTGATCGGTGCCAATCATTTGATACTGGTTGACCTACACTGGAATCCACAGCTGGAGGCCCAGGCCCAGGATCGAATTTACCGCGTGGGTCAGAAAAAAGATGTGATCATCTATAAGCTTGTGTGCTTAGACACCGTCGAGCAGCGCATTAAGGCTCTGCAAGATCGCAAATTGGAACTCGCTGATGGTGTGTTAATGGGCAAAGTTAGCTCGAGGCTTTCCATTGATGACCTCAAAGGTCTCTTTGGGTTGTGAAGTCATGTATTATGCGATTTTATGGGTTTTAGTTACATACTAGATTAAGGTTAAACGCTGTGAACTGATATGAGATGTCTTAAGTGTAGTATTTAAGTGTTTATTTGTTAAATTTTTAATTATTGTGTTACCTTTGTCAAATTCCATTTTACTCAAGTTGAGTTTTATACATGTAATTTAAAATATTTTATTGTTAAAATGTTCTTAAATAAAATACACTCATTGAAATTTGATTAGACAAAATTATTGCTTGCTTTATACGAGTGAAAAATGTTTAAAGAGAATATTTTGAATTAATAAAAAGTTGTGCACAGTTTGGGAATAGAAAACACTTAACAGCTGACAATTTTTCGCGTTGCCAACCATTTTAAAGCAAAGAAATTGCGCCACAGTCGACATTCGTCGTGCAGATGTATTTTGAACATGGAATATGTATTTTGGTATATAAATAAAGTAGAAATTCTGATAAAATAAATACTATGGTTGTTTGCTCAAGAACTCGTTCATCTTGGCTTCAATTTCCTTCATGAATTGTGTTTTAAAATCCTTAATATTCTTTTCTATGTTATTTTTGACAACCGTACCAAAAATGTTGAGAAATTGTTCTATCTGTAAGCAAATCCATTTGTTAATACGCTAGCTAGATGACATTGGTATCAGCGTGCAGTACTTACAGTCATATCTTTTTCCGGGCAACCCAATTTAACGAATTCACACTGTGGCGCATGCTTCAGATGCTCCTTCCAAGGATCATCGTCGGACTCCCAGCCGTCGAGTGTTTTGCCGCATACAAAGCATGTGGCTGTATCGTTCTCGCGTTTTGTGCCCGTCCAGTAGAATCCCGCCTCGGCCATCTACACAATTGTTTGCTTATTAAACAAGGTTCATTATAAATTGTATGTTTTGCTTGCCTTTGCAATGCTGCATGCTGAGCTAGCTGGAAAGGGCCAGTCCTTAAAACTCTCCACGCGACTCGTCTCCAGTAAATTGAGTTTGCTAAATGCTTCCAACTTTTTGTCGTTCATTGCAGTAGCTGCCATCATCTTTCAATCAGATTATTTCAATAAAATAATATATTTTTCACACACACAACAAACAAACACGGCTTAAGCGTAGCGCGTCGTTTTTGACAACAATTCAATGTTATCGATATTTTACTTAACATAACAGCAATGAAATTTAAATGTTACTAACAGCGATACATTTATTTCTGTTAAATGTTATAGTATCAATAGTTCGATATACATAGTATTATACGTTACCTTTTGAATTAGTTTGCCATTGTTAAAATAACATTGTAAGATTAAAGTTCTGTGTTTTCTTAAGCAATAATCCTAGACTAGGGTACTAATTTGTCATGCTTGTCGTCAAATTGCCGACAAAAAACACTGTCTTTTCAATAACGTATGTTATTAACAGCGCTATTTAATTTCTGAAAATAGTAACTGTTGCCGCCAAAATGAACATTTTTATATTTTCTTAAATAATTTTAATTTTAATATGAATGTTATTAACACGAATGCTACATAACATAAATGAAATCGATTAACATGAAATGTAATAGAAATGTAAGAATGAAATGTTAAGAACTTATCGATATTTCGATTATCCCGCTACTAAACAAAAAGAACTTGAGGAGAAAAAACGAAGTTTTTTAAGCACCCTCTCTCCGCTCGATAGCTAACTTCATAATTTATAATTAACTTTTGGAAATAAATACCATCTTATTATATAAAAAGAAGTCGTCGTGCATTGCTCTAAAAAACGTCATTCAATTAATGCTCGTCTAGCAACAGTAACTATCGGTTGTAAATATCGATAGTGTGTGACTGATAGCTCGATATGTATAGTTTTTTACGTTACCTTTTGAAAATGTTTTCCATTTTGAAAAATATTCCTGTTTACTTAAATGACAATCCTGATACATATATCAGGGACCGTAACTATTATGATTTTTTTGTTAAAAAAAATTAAAAAGTAAGAGTTATTGGCTGATTTTTATAAAAAAATTATTTTTAACTATTAAAATTAATTTAAATGATAACACATTTATTATTTTTCAATTTTGATGTACAAATTTAACCCTAACTTTTATTTCCAATATTTATTATATAAATTGACACATATGTATGTAGCTCTTATTTGTCAATTTTTATTAAAAAAATTAAAAATAAAAATTGAATTGAAATATCTTTTGAACCAAAGAAGCCACATCATAAATATATAAACCTATAAATATGATATACGCATAACTACCTTTCAGTTGATATATAATATAATATGTATGTATATACAAATGCATGTACACATGTGCATATAATATTACCTATTATTCAAATTTTCAAAGTAAAGATTTGTTTTTATATTTTTAAGATTTAGTAATTTATTCTGAATTTCTAATGCACTCCATTTCACTGTACCTCTAGGACTAACAGGAATTCTCATGTCACTGCCCGAGGGCTGTTGATAGCCGTATCACACATGCGTTAAACTTATTTACTGACCTCCAATCTACCTTCCCCTCTGGCCAATGTGCGCCGCTGCATTTACAATTTGTGGTTGCTCTACTATGTATGTGTGTGTGTTTGTGTGCTGCACGGGAGTTGGTTTCGTTTTTATTGGATTTAAGCGATCATCGTTCAATTTATAGACATCAAATGGCATTTTTTACTGCCCAAGCCATTTGGACTTTTATGCATTTGATTTGGATAGAAATAAAAGAAAAAACTCCAAACAAACACACGCAAGCAAATAAATTGGATTTGGTTTGTTGCCATGCAAATTTGTTGCTTCTATCAGCTGGATCTGACCAGAAATAAGCCTCCTCGGGTTTTTTTTAATCACGCGGACAACTAAACCAAAACTAATTTGGGTGCGGCAAGTTAATGAAGCGGCTTTGTTAGTACAAACTACGCCGGAACTCACAAGTCCACAAAGGACAATTGAAGGCGTCTAGACGTGGGAGTTGAAACCGGACTTGGCAGTTGATGTTGGAGTTGGAAGTGGCAGTATGTACAATGTATAACAATCCTTTTGTGCTTGAACCCTTGATGTCAGCTGTATCAATATTGTTACAGTTCATTTTGTTTGCCCTCTATAAATAAAGCATTTTATGCAGTTCCCAAAGCAACAGTAGCAGCCGTAAAGCATCTCATCCGGGCTGTTTGCTCTTGTCGTGGACCCTCCTCCTGGCCGTATATATTCTCTCTCGTAAATTGACGTGTTTGTGGGCATTGGCCATTCAATTCGCATCGGCAAAACAGTTTTCCCAGCCAGTTTTTCTGCAGGCCAACTTCATTCAACTCCAACTTTGCATGCCACCTTCACAGTTCCCGTTCCATTCCCTAGACCCAATCCGATAGAGAGTTGCAATTCTAAGAGCTTTAACCTTAAAGTACATCCGTATCACTAATAATTTATGGTGGGCAGTAAGCCCTTAGTATGACCATGGCATTTAAACCATTCTATTTTACATTTTTACTTAAGCTTCTTGTGGTTTGAATTTGATTGCAAATGAATTGAGTTCAATTAAAAAAACAACTCTATCTGTATTACGAACAGAAACTATCATTTTACCAATGAGAATCATTTGCAAATTTAAAATTCATTTGGAATATATGTATGTATGTATGTATGTATTATACATAATGTTCTTATAAGTTATATACCGCAGACCCTTAATGTATATTAATTCTTGTTCAGCATCAACAGTCGAGACGTTTTAGCCATTTCAAATGCAAGTTTGTTCGTCTGATTGAACACCTGGACCTCTGAGACTATAAGATCTAGAGAAATCATATTTAGAACGCAGACTTCTTCAAACCCTTCAAAATAAAGTTTATTTCAAAATTGTCCAGGCCTCATCTACATAGCTCATTTTGATGGTTAACATTTTTTTTATTTATATCAATCATTCCATTTAATGGCAGAAGGACCGGATAAATATAACGATAGATAAATATAATAATTTATTAAAAATCCTAGTGCTACAAGTTGTAGGAACCTATGATTATAGCACTAGTCAAAACATAATATATGAGTTGATTTAATCAGTTTACAATTAGGGTGTTCACTTGACCCTAGCAGCGTTGCAGATTGAAAACGTTGCAAGCTTGCTACGGGAACAGCGCTTTGTGTGGAAAGCGTTGCACATAACCACAGTGTGCTGTTTTTTGTTTACATTTTTTTGAATATGTTCAACGCGTTGCACGTAAAGTGCTGTTCTCGCAGAAAGCTTGCAACGTTTTCAATCTGCAACGCTGCTAGGGTAAGGTGAACACCCTAAATATTTTACAATTTGCTATTTACAATTTTTTAGATTTAGATTTAGGTTTTTATTAATACAATTTCAGAAAATCTAAATCAAATATGCTTGTCACAAGTTTTTAAGGTATTCGAGCATAAATGATAATTATGTAGCGTTTTTTTTTTTTTAATATGACGGGAGATATCTGATTTTGCGTTTCATTCCAGGGAACTTAAAAACACATGCATGACAACTTTGACGGGGGAATCGAACTCAGCTATTTTTTTCAAACTGAATTGGGTGCCAGGAGCACAGCTCATCGTCTAGAGCTGACTGATAACTTATAAGTCCAGGGTTGCAAGTCGAGGTCGTTTTGACGGAAGAGTTCTCCGAGGAAGTTGATCCAGAAAGACCCTCTTTAACCTTCTTCGCTTGAGATTATCTTCATCAAAGGCGAGGGCATTGGCAAGGGTGTTGATATGCCTGGCGTGTCTCTCATTTTGGCGAGCAGCAGAAGCACTTATGATCTCCAGGCCTCATCTACATAGCTCTTTTTGATGGTTAACATTTTCTTTATTTATATCAGTCATTCCATTTAATCGCACCAAGATCGGATAAATATAACGATAGATATTTATATTAATTTATTTAAAATCCTAGTGCTGCAAGTTGTAGAAATTTATGATTATGGCACTAGTCAAAACCTAATATATGAGTTGAAATGTCTGTCACAAGTTTTAAAGCAAGTTTCGAGCAGAAAGGGGTATCTTTTGGGACGCTTATTTTTTCAGAGGTCTGATTACTATTGAAAAGATATTCTTTTTTTTTTTTTTTTTTAAATGACGGAAAGTATATTTTTTTGCGTTTTATTACGAAGAACTTAAAAACACATGTTTGACTACAATTGACGGGGTGAATCGTAAAATGTAAACAAATTTGAAAATATCTCTCAGATAAAATATAATTAATTTGTTTGTACATGAAAAGATTAATAAAAATATAAATTATTATTAAAGTGGCAATGATTTTCTCAATAAATGCTCAACTTATCTGAAAATTTGTGCACTTTATCTGAGATTTATAGAGGTTGCGAAAAACAAGGATAAGTTAACTCGATGACAAGCCATTGAGTACTCTATACGATAAATTAATGAAAACAAAACAAAGCTAAAGGACAACATTAAAAAAAAAATTTATAAAAAAATCTATTCCAAATATAAACAATTGAGCCATTTAGGTTAGTCAAGTTTCTAGCTTGAGATTGCAACGTTGAAATGGTTTGTTTGGTCAAAATACCGCTTTTCCAGCTAAATTCCAACTTGATTTTGGGGGCTGGGTAAAGAACTGGGGCTCAGTGCAAATCGGACAAATGCGAATGAAATTTGTACGCGTGAAGCCGTGTGAAAGTTGTTTCTGCTGCCGACGCAGTCATAAATAAATAAAACTCTACTTATACAAATGTACATGTATATCTATGTGCGTGTGTGTGTGTGCGAGTGCATGACTGTGTGTGGCACACAATTCTGCTCATTTCTTTGTTTTTTTTGGTTATTTTTTTGTGCTTTCAAAAAAGTTTGAAATGAATTACTTAAGTTGACGGTTGGCTTCGTCTTGGTGGTTTCTTTTCTCATTATATGTTGGTTTTGTTTCCAAGGATACTCTGAAATCGTAGCTAAATACGTTATTAAAGATTATCTTTGATCATTTCAGATATAATAGCATAAAGTTAAAAATTTGTTAATAAACTTTACAAAATATTCATAGCAATAATTCATATTGAAGAAAATTGTTAGAGTAGTTCAATGTCGTTGAGCGTAAGCTTCTTGTTTTCTGTCATAATTTTTTTACTTGTTAGTTGTTAGCCAGCAAAAGTTGGCAAGATTTACGTTTGCAATTTGCAGTAGGAAACTGAGAAAAGGCCAAAATGGGGCGAAGGCAACACATCGAGTGCAACACGTTGTGACTTAAGGCAAGACTAGAAATAAGAACGAAAACGAAAATGAAAACGAGAACAGGAACAAAGAATTGTGCCAGTAATTGTCAAGCTATTAATTTATGAAACTAATGCGGGCACTTTCTGATTATATAGAGGATTACACAAGTTGCATAAGTCAGCCACAGGTTATGATAAAAATAAGTTTAAGTAATCACTGAATTTTGAATAAATCTTGCATATGTTAATGCACAAGTGATTAAACCCTAACAAATATAGTTTAATAAAAATATATTATACAAATCCGGTCTTAAATCAATTTTAGACTTGAGGGATTTCAATTAGTTTTCAGGGTTGAGTTAGAGCAATATATAAAATATATGTTTATACAGAATTCTTTAGATTCTGTCAATTTAAAAACAGCTTTAAAATAAGAAATTCTGGCCAATATACAATTTTTTAATTTAATTAATTTATATTTATTAATTTAGTTTGTGTCTGATTGGTAATATTTTTTTCCCAATCTCAGCAACTAATGTTGGATCAATCTTTTTTTATAAATGCTTTTAACTTTAATCGAAATTATAAATTTAAACTGCAAATATTTAAAAAATGTAATTAAAGATATTTAAATAGTTATGAAATCTCAATAATTGTAAAATTTTTCAATTTCTAATTTTATTCAAGTAAGTATGAAACCATTGAATATTTGCAAAGTTAAAATCATTTGGTTAAGCTTTAAAATGGAATTTATCATTGCATTTTTTTTTGTTTGGTTTTCATCTGTTTGTGTTTTGTGTCAACTTTTCAGTTAGATAAGTTGGCTAAGAGCCCTGTGCATTCCCAACCAACTGTAACTAATTGGAATATTTTTGCCTTGACATGTAGCTTGGCTGGAATAGGATGGGATAGGATAGGATAGAATTCTCGCACTGCGTTACGAATATGTGTGTCAGTTCAACATTCCCCTTTATATTCCCACATTTGGAAAAATCTAACTACTCTTGGATGCAAACATAATTATATCTTGTTGTATCTAGATGTGAAAGGTATAAATATTAAAGTGCCATTAAAGCCGCTTCTTCCTCTTAGACATCTTTTGGAGCGCAGTTCAATGCACCGCTGGGACGTGAGTAGGAAATTATTAAGTCACAATGGGGCAACATCATTGCAGACATTTGTGTAGATAAAAATTTATTTGAGCTTGTTGCCAGACGTTGCTGTTCTAGGTCCTTCAGGTGCTCCAAGTGCTCCCGGTGCTCCTGTTGCTGCTGTTGCTGCTTCACCACCTGAAGCGGAGTGACTTGCACGAGCAATGCGACAGGAAATTCATCAATGTCTCCAACGTCTGTTGGCCACATCCGACGCATACCCCCAGAGTGGCAGCATTTTTCACCAGAGCTTGAAATTGCCTACAAAGACAGAGGAGCAATGCAAAGAGAAATAAATAGAACGTCAGTAAATGAGGAAGGTTATGGTTGGGCTTGGGCTTGGCATTGGGTCTGCGCTCGGAGGACTCTGCTTATTTACGGGCCGGAGACAGCGAGCAAAACCACGCGAACGGAAGAAGAGCCAACTGTGGACTCTTCTATGTTTTTTATTTTATTTATTTTTTTCTTTAGACAGGAGGAAATTATGAATTTTCTTCTTGCTCTTCGCATTTGCCTTAGTTTTTTTTGAAGTCTGCAAAGCATCCAACGTGAAGATAATGTGTAAAGCATATCTAATTATTTAAAACGCCATCTGCAGGCAAGGTAAGGCAACTAGAGGTTTCAGATAAGATTAAATATCAGTAATTATTTTTAAAGAGTTACATAAATTTCAATCCTTTTATGTTTTACTATCTATAAATATATTTCAGCTTGACTTTAGAAATAGTGGAAAATAGATAAAAATCGTTTGTAAAACAAAAATTTAGCAATCCTTACACCTGTTATACGAGCTAAAGCAACCAAATTTGGCATACGGACTTTTAAAAGTCCCACGCAGATTAAGTTTGCGAAAAACAATAAAAAAATATTTTGATGCAAGAAATTCTTGAAAAAATTCTAAGAGTAAGTGCGTGAAAAGTAGGAAAAATGGGTTAAAATAGTAATTTTTAGGATTTTCAAAAAATTATAAAAATTACTGCCAAAAATATTTTTTTGAATCAATGGAGGATAAAAGTTGAAAAAGTAGACGTAATGGGTTAAGTTAATTTTTTCACCATTCAAATGGAATTCAAACGATCTTTCCATATAAAAATAAAATTATTAAATAAAATCTTTTTTTTATCAAGAGCCACATGTTGATAGGTAACATTTTAAGCTGGCTATACCTTTTATAATATTATTAGCTGTCATCCTATTTAATCGCAACAAGATCGGCCAAACAGTACGGTGGTAATGGCTTTTTTTTAACAACAACAAACTTTCTTTTATTTAAGTGTGATAAGTGTGATAAGTGTGGAATCCGTTTATACAAATTAGAAACATAACCAACACAGATTTAGTATTTACAATTAGGACCAAACCTCTTGCTTAACGCAAAGGACTTTATAGGTGGTAAAGGATGATTAAAGTCTTGAAGCAATATATTAGCCTAAAAGTATGCAATAAAACTGTTTTATATATATTTAAATAAGTAACGGGTATCCGGAAACGAATATAGGCTTTTCCGCTTGTTTTATTTAATAATTTAAAAGGCTAAAATATAAAGAAAAAAAGAATAGAATTGCGAAATTAAAATAATCTTTGCCTGGGGCTCAAGCCATTGAACTATAGGCTGCACTGCACACTGGTTCCTGTTGTATGGGGAAGGCGGCCAAAAATACTTCTAGTAGAGGTAGAGGCTTGAAACTTAACACAAAATTTTTATAAATTTATAGTAAGATTATGTATAAAAATCAGCCCGATCGGACCACCATATCATATAGCTGTCATATGAACTATCGGTCTGAAATCAGGTGTTTGTATGAAAAACTTTTTTGTTGTTTGAGATATCTCAACCAAACTTATAGAATTTGCATGTAGGATGGTTTTATATATTCTGACTAAATTTGAATGAAATCGGACCACTATATCATATAGCTGTCATATGAACGATCGGTCTGAAATCAAGTGTTTGTATGAAAAACTTTTTTGTTGTTCGAGTCATCTGAGCCAAACTTACAGAATTTGCATGTGGGATGGTCCCAAACATCCTGACCAAATTTGGTCAAAATCGGACCACTATATCATATAATTAAGCTGCCATAGGAACGATTAGTCGAAAATCAAGGCTTAGTATGAACAACTTTTTTGTTGTTCGAGATATCTTATCCAAAGTGTCATAATATGCATATGGGATGGCCTCATGCATTCTGGCCAAATTTGGTCAAATTTAGACGACTATATCATATAGCTGCCATAGGAAATACATGTGTTTTTTTAAAGTTGAGGTTAGATTACATTTTTGTATATGGCAAGAGCCTGGGCGCCTATCGGCACTTGAAATCAATATCACATAATCTTCAAATGTTATTTCATAATATACAAAAAGATTTTTTGATTCCTGATTTTACCTTCATAACGAAACCTCGAACGAAACACAGCAAAGACAAACACAGAACGTCTAAAATAATGTACTGAACACATTACAGATTTACACAAAACATAGCAGGAAGTGCATATACTTTTTGTTGTATAAATATAGATAATACCTTTATTTATAAAATTAAATCCTTCCATTGCACAATAACTTTGTTTTAAATGGGTTTTGAATTTTTTTATTAACTGCTCTACTTGCAAGTTGCTCACGCTGCAATACCAAAATACTATTATGTTGTGTCTTTTGATGCTATTCTTGAAAAGGACAGCTAGAACAAAACAAAAACAAGAATACAGTTTAATAGCTAGACCAATTCTAAAACAGTGTTGACACATTTAAAGTCGAAATTTCAACTTGGTCTTTTTATTTTTGGCCTATGGGAGGAACCACTGTGCACTGATATTAAAATAACATTTATAATATTTCTGTAAGACAGACAACATTTGTATGCATAAAAATCATAATCCGACAAGTTACTTTGTTTGTCGTCCCAAATGCCGCTGTCTGTTCGGCCAGCTACTCGACACTTGTCAGTGGCACGCGGCGAGGCACAGGCAAATTAACAACTTGATCCTTTGTCAAATCAGTCAAGCGCTTTAAAATGCGCAAAATCCACAAAAGTGACTGCAAAGTGAGCATGGCCAGCAACTGCCCTCAGCAGCAACACCCAAAAGCTCCTTCCACTGGCAGACAGTGGCAAGAACTCAGCCATATGCAAATTCACATATTCCTGGGGTCCGAAATGAGCTTAGCCATCAGCCCAACTTAAATTCAGACTCAGTGCCAGAGTCAGTGATGCAGACAAATAAAGGGATTCATTTGATGAGGACTAAAGATAAAATGTTTCGTTTCGAATAAAAATTTGATTATTCCAAGATACATTTTCATTTCAATGCTGCATACATTCAATGCAGAAAAACTCAGCTAAGTAAATCAACTTGAATTGTATTTGAAGTGGGAAAATTAAATGTAAATAAATCAAAGAAAGATATTTCAAAGCAACTATCTATGAAAAAATTGCTAATATTCTTTAGTGTAATCTGTTGAGTTGTCGGATTTCTACATTAAGTTTAAACTTTAAAGGTATTTTTTTTTGTGTAGCTTGTACTTTGATCGTAATATACGAAATATGTGAAATTTACCATTTTGTTCAATCACCTTTGCCAAACATTTGGGCTTTTTGACAATTTGCCGTTTGAAATAGCGGTGGATTTTATTAACCATTTTTTTTGAATTTTCTGCAACATTTCCGCATACTTACAATTCCTTTTTGAAAGCTCTTTCCTTTTCCGAAATATAATAGCCAAATTAGTGAAAACTCAAACTTTTTCCATACTTAATTTTAAGTTTCTACAACAATCATCGAACGATTTACCTTTTGCAAATTAGTCTTGCATATTGAAAAATTTATCCATGCCGTTTTTGCCCACTTAATTTTACCTTTATTTTCTAAAAATTGAAATAAAATTACACAAGGCCAGATAGTAAAAAAACAAATTGGCTCTTTTTACACTTATGCATAGTTAATTAATTTATTGACTTAGTTTTTTTTTTCACTTAAATCTTATCTCATAATCGTATTACATTTTGCGCTTTGAAAAAGCCATTTACATCAATAATGTCGAGCTTTTTTTTCTGCTGATTTCATTTTCATAAATTTTATTTACTAATTTTTTTTTTGCCATGATAATTATTGTTTTATGTCAAATTAGCTTAACTATTACAAATAAGTTGCGCATTCACATACATGTGTTCAATGTATTCATAATTATATTCATATGCAAAGTGAGTACTCATAATGTTGTGTGTAATTTACAATACTTGAATGCACTGCTAGGAAACATCAATCACGTTATAAATAATATGTATTTATATTGTATGTATATTTTTTTAAATGTATATATTTAATATGTAGTGATTTCATACACCAAATTGTTGTCATATTTGCATTCTCGTTTCCTCATTGATAGTTGACCAACAAATGCCAAACGCAAACAGAAACACAAATGTAGTATATGATTTTCATTTGATTTGGCTCCTGCTATTATTTCTATTTGGATTCGCATACGTTTTGATTTGATTTGGCATTGTTTGTTATTTGCGTTGCATATTTAACAGCGCTTCAATTGTTGCCATAATCCTCGATGAATGTGTCGATAATATAGCGCTTCACCTCATTGATCGATGTCCTTTTGTTGCTGCACTGCAGCCGCTCCTGATGTTCCGGCAGCACCAGCAATTGCTGCAGTTCACCCTGTGAATGTATTGTAATTACAATTATTCTGCATTTTAAGTACGACTACGAGCATTATTCAATTGGCCAACGAGGCGTATGCGCTATCATGGGCATGCAGTATTCAATGTGTATAGCTCATACGCAGCGTGGCATTTACAGTTATCGCATTAAATGGTTTGCACAATTTATTAAACCCTTCCCTCTCCTATCGTCATATGTATTTACATACAGTCGAAATTCCCAAATTGCTTGTGAAATGTCAAATGAAATGTCAATGCACAGTAAGCAGTGCTCCGCAAGCGGCAAAATTTTATAACAAAATTTAAAAAATCATTTATATTTTTATAATCAAAATTGAAAATAAAACATGCATTTAAAATTGTATTAAAAAGTTACACCGTAACTCTTATTTGCAATATTTAAAATAACAATTAAAAAAAAACTTTTTTCAATTTTTGTTTCCAATTTTTATGAGAGTTGAAAAAAAGTTTTAACTAAAATCTAACAAACTGAAGAATATGTGAAATAAACGTGTGAATGAAACATTAAGAAAGTAATGTCATTTTAACAATTATTATTATATTATTAATAAAATAATATTTTTGCAAAGAAACCATACCAGTATTTCAATACCGAAACATACAAAAATCGGGTCATCGTTACAAATAATTTATTCGAAGATTTTTCGTAGCCGATAACCGAAAGCCTAAATGCGAACATAACTGAAACCGATATTCGTTTCGGTTTAAAATACAAATTTTATATGGGTGTACGAATTTCAGTATCTTTCAATTAACTATCGAAAAGTAAACTCGTTCTAGAATATAGTATACCAATGACACATATAATAAGTTTTGGAATTTAGGCTTTACAAGCTCTTGCATACAATTTTAAGGGCTCGCGCACACTGTAGCCGAATGCCGAGTTGTTTGAGATCTGTTTGATCAGCCAACCATTTTTGTATTTAGTAGCAGCTAAGAGCATATAGTCAATCAGTAACAAAACACTCATGGAATTCAATGAGCAATTAACTTTCAGATCAGATCTTATGCTGGCAGAAAAAATGTTGAGCGAAAAAAGGATTTAGGTTACGTTTTTTGATCTACTATCAACTATACATAGAGTCCTAGCTGTAATGCTAGCATTTCCTAGTAAAAATATCGATAAAATAACGATTCTGAAATTAATATATTAAATCGATTTATTGCTAATGTAATTACAAATCCAGCTGTATACGATAAGCTAACAAATATCAACAAATGCTATGGCAATTTATTGTCCATTTGTGCATCTGGTTGTCAATTACTTTGAAATTTGTCCCAATACTCACATTAAAGCCGCGTCCAATTTCCACATCCGCATCCAGTGGCAGCGTGAACAGCCGCTTCGAGACAACAAAACTGTTTGTCCACGAGCAATCGACGTAAATCGATATGAAATCGCCATTTTGTATGCTGTGTGTGTGTTTGAGTGTGTGAAAAAGAACAACAACAAATAAACAAGTACAAATGTGAGAGCGTGTGGTGCAAATAATTAAAATACATACGAGTACAACAGTACA
Organism: Drosophila recens; assembly: GCA_037043495.1. Lineage (NCBI taxonomy): Eukaryota > Metazoa > Arthropoda > Insecta > Diptera > Drosophilidae > Drosophila > Drosophila recens. The sequence continues at coordinate 66,743 of JBAMBJ010000198.1, forward strand.
GTGGCATAGAGAAATATGCCAACGGCCGATGACAAATGGCACCCACTTTAGCCAAGTGTCAATTTGGCTGTTGTTTGGTATTGTGTTCCCTCCCCCTTTCCATTCACAAAAAAAGAGGCCATCGATACTCATGTATGCCTTTGTGTTTGAGTGTGTGTGTGTGTGTGTGTGTGTGTAGGGGTACACTTCCTCATATGTGTAACAGTGCGTGCCAGTTGTATGTGTGTCAAGTGTGCGTTTCATGGCAGAAGCATTTATGCTAATAAATTGAAAATGCAAATAAAATGAAAGTGTCATCGACTGCATGGCCATCAAACCACAGACAAACAAACAACACACACACACTTCCACATTTACCCTTCCACACACAAATCAGAGAGAGAGAGAGAGAGAGAGGGAGAACATTCACAATCAGTTTGCCAATCAAGTAGAATGAAAACAACAACAATCACAGCCTCTTCATCCACTCTCCCTCTTTCTCTCTCTCTCTCTCTCTCTCTCTCTCTCTCTTCCACACTGTCTCTCTCTCTCACTCGCTCACCTGATGGCTACTTGATGCCAGCGATAATCATATAAATTGAATTTCACCGGCAACATTTCCGTTGTATTGTCGCGTTCCAGATACAAGCGAAGTCCATCCTTGCACGCCTCCAAATACAGATTGTGTGTGACATTGCGTATGGAGAATATTGTCGATGTATTTTTCGTATCATTCTGAGGGGGAAAATAAAAATTGAAGAGTGACAATATGAGAAGTTATCGAAAGCTGTTTTACCAATAAATAATAAAAGCTAAGTGTTTGTACACAGAAAAAAAATCCAGGATATTTAGCCAATTAATTAAATTTAGGATATTTATCAATCCTGAAATTCTTAAATTCAGGCTAAACAATTTTTATTAGTTATAATGTTTTTCGTTACACTTAAACTTTTTTTTTTAAGATTTTAAAAGTTTTTTTTTAACCTTTTTTTTTTAAATTTTTTAATTTTTGTTTTTTTTTTTTTTAATTGACGGGGGGAATCGAACCCACATTTTTTTCCAACTGGAGTTGGCGACTCTAACCATTGAGCCACCGGACCCGTTGAAATGAGAGAGGCCGAGAGAAAATTTTCCTCTCGCGCTCAGCAAATGTGTATTTTCCCATTTTAATCCCGATACAGGCTAGATAATTCAGCTTAATCCTGAATACATACTTAAAAAATGTGAGCTTAAATTAAGTATTTTATACTTGATTTTAGAATGGCATTTTTTTTCTGTGTAAGCAAATAGTATATTTCGATTGCCTATCGTTAAACTTTTAACAATAATGTTATGTAAACTAAAACAATTTCATATCGGCTTAAATGACCAGTTAATAGTCATAATGAGCCCAAAATTTGTATCGCAAAAAGAGGTCAAAATCTAGTAACGATAGTAAAAATTACTGCACTTTGACTGCAATTGCGTACATCACAAACGGTAAGAGCTAGATGGCTGAGATTTTCACAGTAGCTAGACTTATTCCATAGCTGTGTGCTAAGTCGGTATTTTTTGAAAATTCTACACCCCATTAGGTGAAGCACACAACTCAAACAGTAAGAGCTGGACGGCTGTACATTTCAGTTAGTTTCTGAATTCTACTGCTTAAGTGTGTGCTAATCGCTTAAAAAATTCACATTCCAATAATTTTAAATGGGCAAAGCGGGGCAATAAAAAAATGTAACAAAATAATATACTTGACCATTGTTTATCAACTTTTGATATCGATAATCCAGTTATGCTTTACCTTTGCTCTCAAGGTTATCATCAGAGTGAAATTGAGATTATTCCGCCAGTTGCGAATGTAGCCCATGTTCGAGGGCGTCGACGAGGATGGCACGCCCATGGACATTGCTGTTGTTAGATCAGCAAGCTCCGCAGTTGGTGAGCCCAATCCCGAACTGGGCATGCTGTCATTGATGGCCACATTTGGTGGCACATCCTCGACAGCCGAGATCGGCAGCTTCTTGTAGAACTTGAGCAAATCGCTGATATCATCTGTAAATGATGAGCAGATAAAGCCATAATATTTATATAGCTGTGTGAATATTCGTGTAACTGGTGAGTGTTGCATCCACTTACCGTTGCACTCAAAGCTGTTGCAGTTGCGCTGCTCGATGTTATAGCCCTCACAGAGCAGCGTCGAGAGCGCCACGCTCTTGGCAGATTTGCGTTTCTTTTTGTGCTGATGATTTGCACGTGTCCTGCGATGACCGTTACGTGCAGGCGGTAAAAAGCTGACACCTGTGCCACCTGTGTTGACGGTGCTGGGTGGTTCATTACCATCGCTTGTTAAACCAGCCGTTGCATGCGTCGATGAGGATGCGGATAACGATAATGATGATAATGATGATGTTGTTGCTGTTGGTGTCACTGTCTGTGTGAACTTATGCAGCAGTTTGTTCAACGGCTTGCGAAGGACATCAGCTGGTTGCATCATCAGCAGTGCCACCTCATCCGTCTTCTTTCTCTTCTCCTCCTCATTGCCGAGCACTTCATTATTATCAGCATTGAATGTGACTGCCGATGCTGTTGCACCACTGCTGACATCATTATTTGCCTCGTCAGCAACCACTTCAGTCTGCTCCATATCTGCCTCCTCTTCCGCTTTCTCCACCTCCTCGAAAACCTCCACATTCTCCGCCTCGGCATCATCGCCATCGTCATCGTCATCGTCGTCCAGACTCAGATTCAGATTCATATTCATGCCAATGTCCACTAGTGGATTGTCCAGCAGACAGCGCCGGAAACGCTGCTGCACACCTTTGCCGCAGGTGACGCTGCACAACGTGAAGTCACTCCAATCGTCCCAGCCTATAATTGATGAATGAATAACTCTCGTTATAAATGCTCAACGCTTTAATTCCTTTATTAAAAGACAGCTTTATGCTCATTCACTGTCCAATGAGAATAATTATGGTCTTATCTTCGGAATTTAAATTAGTATTGCAATTATCTTACTATAAACTTTATGTTTATGTTTATTAATCATCGGCTTTTAATTAATAGCTTTAGCAGGTTAGTAGGAAAGATTGAACCGCAATCAAGTTGGTTGTCTTTTTTGGGTTATTTCAATCAAATTCACGTAATACGCATTCACTAATATTTTATATAACCTGTCCCAATTTGGACGCTCAGAAAAAATTTAGGTTTTTATACTTAAACAGGGGATATTTAAGTGCAAACGATCTCTAAAGCTATATAACTGAGATCAAAATTTCCAAATCTCCAAATTTCCCAATCCCGGAAATCTTCAAATAAAATGTTTCTGGGATACTTTAAGGACGATTTGGGATCAATTTTAGTCTGAAAAAGATGGAATGCTTCTGGAGTTGGTTAGAATCAGTTGGGAATTCTAAATTATCAAAATAAAATTGTTTCTTGTTTAAAATATTCTCATACTTAAGTTTATTTCAATCTTGAATCATGCTAGATTAAGTACACAGCAATCTAAAATTAGAATACAAAAATGTTTCAGCAGGTTTTGCAACCAACATTATATATTTTAAGTTAGGCATGGTCCTTTATATTCTCACTAAGTTTGGTTAAAATCAGACCATTTTATCATATAGCTGTTATAAGAACGGTCAGTCGAAATGTTAACATAAATTTAAGTTCGTTTCATAATAAATTCCATAATAATACACACAACAATTTTAAGAACAAAACGGTATAAATTCTAGTACGGACATACTTAATTTAGGACGGCACATTTTATAAAATGACATCATGATTTTTGCTGAATATTAACAGTTATTGCTTTCTTCATTTTACTGGCTTCCATAAAGAACACAGAACAGTTTTTTGTGTTTCCTATAAATTGTACAATTTTTAGTTATTACTCTTTTCTGTCGATCGATGGAAAATTGAATTTTTGCATGGAAGTTTTATTCGATGTACGAAATCTTTCTACAAAAGCATATATTTTGTCGAGCCGAATATAACTTGTCTTTCGGTGTCCATAAAATGTTTACAAAAGCGACAGAAAGAGGAATGGAAAAATCAAAAGAGAACTTGCAAGAAAGAGCATATATTCTGAAAATAAGGTATAACTGCGTTTGTTTTTTATGGTCAGATGTTGGTCCTCCTTTAGGCCATGGCAAGAGGCCTCTTCTAGCATTGCCGCATTTTGTTGGTGTGTGAGAGTGTAGGTGAGGATGTGTGTGAATTGTGGTGTAGCTTGTGCTATCGCCTCTTGACACAAAAGTCAAGTGTTACTTCCCTCGAGTGCTGCAGCAGCAGCCTGTGTGTCCTGTCAGCTGAACTGAAGGATAATCGGACACACACACACATACACACGCAGTCCGCACCTTGTCGAATGCTGTGTCATCGTCATCGTCATCGAAATATTGGCATTTTATGTGAATATTGTATTTTATAGACTTTATCTATGCACACAAGCGTGACGACAGTTTTGTTAAGAATTTTCCAATGCCTGCCCGTTATCAATCTTCATCAGAGACTAATTGATTAAAAAAGCTAGGGAAAGCATGAAGGCATTCCCCTCCAAATTAACTGAAAATATGCCAACATTTTGAGTTCACTGAGCTACAAAAGTTGTGATCCACTTTCGTTGACACAAAAGTCAAGTTTGAGTAGGAAAAAGATGAGTTATTATGCGGGTTTCGGAGCGAATTTCAACCAAAACTCAAGTTTGTTAAGTAAATATTCTTTCCATAATATGAAATAACAAGTGTAGCCGGCATATTGTATATTTAAATAGGCAATGGTAACATCACTGCGAACGGCAGTCCGCGCTAGTGACGAAAGCAGCACGAAGGGTGCGAAGGCGACTAGCATATATACACAGGAAGAATGGAAAATTTGCTATGACTGTCCGATCAGGTCGAGTTATATACCGATCGAAAGGTATTAACTTAACTTACAAATGTGCATACTAAGACTTTTGGAAACTCACCTGGTTCGTGAGATAAACAGGTGTAAGCTAATGGGGCCGTTGGAGCCTTTCTGAATTTTTTTTTAATTTTTAACTATTCTAATCACGCGTCGAATGACACCTCGATCATCAAAATCCGACCGCTGGTTCGAAAGATAATTAATTTTGAAATTTTTAGGGGCCTTCCGAAAATAAGATGAAAAGTCAGTCTGTCTGTTTGTTTGTTTGTTTGTAAGTACCAAAGCGTTGATTTACCTGAAATGTTTGAATGAGGACTTGTTCCCGCTCAAAAATATAGAAACGTTTGTTCTACGACATTTTCGAAAAATCGCTAGTTTAGCGGGAAATCGCTAAAAACCGCTAAAATTTAATAGCATCCAAACGATAGAAGCTACAGATGCGATCAATATATCGTTGCAAAGGTATTTTGAAGGGCTCTTAGGCATACCTTCAAAGTTTTTCTTTTAAGTAAAAAGGTAAACGGCTACAGGTGAAACAAGGTATTTTTTTCCACATTTTGGCGATTTAAGAAAAATATACACATGAGATTACTTTAAAATATGTTATATGTTATAGGCAATTTAATTCCGCGTTTTTTGACATATAACACGTATCTGTCAAAATTCGTTTGGACAAGATATTACCTATTAACTGAATATACCTTTTACCTTTACACTACTGCATGTACATATGCAGTATGTACACTACTTGCACTGCTTGCAGTGCATGTGGAAAGATACTGCTTGCAAGTGGTGTATTCTTTTTGCGGAAGATGAAACATTTTGTAATTCCGATTACAGCAAGATCGAAATATATTTATGAATATATATATTAGGGTGTCCCTTATTTGGTCAAAGTCAATATTTTTAAACGCATACGGGCTAGTTCTGTTTATTAGGTCCTAAAGCACTCAGAAATAAATTTGTACCTCAATCGGAGTATGATAACCCGTGCCGACTTGGATAGGAAAATTTAAAAATTATATGGGACAAAAAAAATTTTTTTTTATTTTTTTAATTTTTATTTTTTATTTTGTTTATTAGGTCCTAAAGAACTCAAAACCAAGTTTTCACTTTAATCGGAGTACGATAACCCATTCAAATTTGCATTAAAACATGAAAGAACAGTATTTTAACACTGATTATACATTTTTCGATGATTTTTCATGTTTCGATGCAAATTTGAATGGGTTATCGTACTCCGATTAAAGTGAAAACTTGGTTTTGAGTTCTTTAGGACCTAATAAACAAAATAAAAAAATAAAAAATTAAAAAATAAAAAAAAATTTTTTTGTCCCATATAATTTTTAAATTTTCCGATCCAAGTCGGCACGGGTTATCATACTCCGATTGAGGTAAAAATTTATTTCTGAGTGCTTTAGGACCTAATAAACAGAACTAGCCCGTATGCGTTTAAAAATATTGACTTTGACCAAATAAGGGACACCCTAATATATATGCAAAAATTTCTGATATCTCCCAAAAAAACCTCTTTACGCGGTAAAAGTCTAGGGACGAAAACATTTCCATGCCACAAAATTTCTGATATCCAATTTTGTGACGAAATATATTAAATTTTTTTAATATGATAATTTATTATATACTAGGGGGCTCCGCCCGCTGCACGCTTCGCTCGCCAACCCCCGCTCGCTTATTAAATACGCCAAAAAAAAAATTAATATACATAAAAAGTAAAAAAAAATTGGCATTCGGCACTGCGCAAAATGTTATTGTTTAGGTGCAAAGAAGCTGAAGCTTTTTGCGCAAAGTGCGGAGTGCCAATTTTTTTTTACTTTTTATGTATATTAATTTTTTTTTTGGCGTATTTAATAAGCGAGCGGAGCTGGCAGCGAAGCGGCAGGGCGGAGCCCTAGTATATAATAAATTATCATATTAAAAAAATTTAATATATTTCGTCACAAAATTGGATATCAGAAATTTTGTGGCATGGAAATGTTTTCGTCCCTAGACTTTTACCGCGTAAAGAGGTTTTTTTGGGAGATATCAGAAATTTTCGTCACTAGACTTTTACCGCGTAAAGAGGTTTTTTTTGGGGGATTTAATAAACATCTAAATCCCGATTCCTGCTACACAGGTAAGAACTTGTCTTGTCTTCAATTTTAAGATATGTATCATTAACTAATTATTAATTATTAAACATTCCAAAAATGTTTAAAACAGTCATACTAACGTTAGAATGCTTTAATCTTGGTGCGATTAAGTAAGACGATTAATAATAATATAAAGAAACGTTCACCACAAATAAAAACGTTCTATCCTCGAAACTCTGAGTGTGGGTGAAATGTTAAGATGAAGAAGCAGAAAATGGCATCCGATATGTCACAGTTAAATTTTGCCAGTTTATGTTGTTTAAAATTTAAGGTAAAACTGCAAATGCAATTTGCAATTTGTTATATACTAAAACTGAGCAGCAGTTTCTAAGAAAATAATAATATTCAGCAACTTTTCAGGTGCATATATTCATGAAAATAAAAATAGCTGCGCCTCAATGTATGCAGCATATTTTGCAGTTCTATGAATTTTCATATTTGCTGCATAGACAAAGTTTCGACTTGGGTCAGGTGTTTTTTTGGTATTTTGAACTGAAAATTAAGTTTGATTGGCCGACTCCACCTTTTGCCCTGCCTATAAAGTTAGTTAATGTCGAAATCGAGCAGACGGCAGGGAGATGGATCATTGCCGAAAACTTGAAGCATCTGTAATGGAGATTTGTTGCACAATGTAAGGGAAATGCGATTAACTAACGGATGTGCAACAAGACCAACAGTAACAATGTGAACTATCAGGAGTGCCATTTACCGTTAGGGATGAGGCTGGCCTTGGGGTTGGAAACTTACCCAAATGCTTCCAGATATGATTCTCAAATTGGGGCGTCCAACGATGCAGTCCGTTGACGCTGATGTGGAGAATATCCTTGTCAGTGGGCACATCAGCGTCATTGCCTAAGGATGCGCCAAGCGATGGCCGTTGCATCTGCCTGGAGGTCACAGCCATGGCGCCAGAGCCAGAAAGGAAGCCCGTGCCGGCAACAGTTGAGCCCGAACCAAAGCCAGAGGCGGAGGCTGAGGCGGAAGCGGGCAGCAATTTGCCAAAAGCAATTAATTCCGTCGGCAGCATTTTCAGCATATTAGCATCGAAGCATTGCAACGGCTGCAGTGTGGCGTTCAGTTGCCTAAGTTAGATGGAATAGAGACACAGACAGAGAGGGAGAAGGCGGAAGAGGTTGTAAGAATGGTATTGATAGAGAATGAGGATAATGCGTTGGTTCAAATCAATATAAACCCAGCACAATAGATTTTAAATACTTGCCTTTTGGCATTTATTTAAAACTCAAAGTGATTACACGAAATAAATATTAAAAATTTTTTAAAAAGTCTTGCAAAGGTTTTTATTTCTATTTTGTATCCTGTCGAATATTTATTTTTAAAAAAACTAGTAAGCATACCCATTCGTCTGATATTAAAATTTAAAATAGAGGTCTTCCCCTAATTAAGTAGATTAACAGTAATTAAAAATAAATTTAAAAGCTAGTTTTATATAGTTATCAAGTATCAAAAGAGGTTATATTTCATTTTATTATTTTTAAGTGCTTTGGTTTAAGCAGTAAAAGTTTACAGTAGAAGTAGATATATAATCAATTAATATAGTAAGTTATAGATGATTAGTAAATTTGAGTTTTCAAGATAAAATGCATAATAGGGATATTCCACTAACCAGTCAAAAATTATGAAAATCAAATAAATAATTGAAAACTGGTCCCAAGCTTATGCAATGTTACGATTTGCTGTAATTGATTTAATTTCTGAATCTTGAGGATTTGATATTAGATATAAATATAAGATTTGTGTAAATTAATTATTGGTGGCTTTCACTCACCCTTCGTATCGATAGGCAGACTCTGCCGCACCACTGCCACTCCAGCCACTGGAACCGCCAAAGCCGCCGAAGCTGCTGCGTCGCGACCCGCTGCCCGAGGCGCCACCGTCAGCCGCCAACATGCCACCATTAGCAGCGGCAGCTCCATTGGCCATTTTAAGAAGCGATGCCCCTTTGTATATCGTGTTCGGTGTTAATGTTATTAAAATTGTGGCAGTTTGCGATGCTGCCGCACCTGGTGCTGCCCCATCGCCAAGTTCAGCATCGGTGAAAATGCGCGCTGCCAGAGCCTTAACAATTACGGGACTGGTGCGAATGAGTTCAGCGAGTCCTTTGTGTGCGCAACGTCGACGATCTGCGGTCGACGTTGACGATGACGATGGGGAGGAGGTGGGAGCTGCTGTTGCAACTGCAACAAGCAGCGGCAGCAGCAGCAGAAGCATCCATATGTGAGTGGGGGAATGCAGATGATGTCGCCTCATCCGCGTTGCAGCTGAAGTGGCCGCCATGGGCAACTGCGCTGATGCTGTATATATATCCTTATATATATATATCCTTTATCTGTTTGATTGCGACAGGCGAATCTCGTTCAGGTTGCCATTGCAGTTTTTTATCGCTCTGTGGCTTCAATTTACTTTCGCCAAAAGTCACGTTCCGCTTTTGATTCCTTTATGTCTTCCTCACTCCTCACCCGTTCTCCTCCCGCCCGCAGTGAGTGCTGAGCGCACTTAAAACGCGTTGACGTTCATTTCAATGCTGCACGAATAAAGGTAAAGATAAAGATACTTGTAATAAAGCAAAAACTTGAAGATAAAAAAAAATATAATAGTTGCAAGAGGCAATAAGTAAAAATCATTTAAATAAATTGAAATGTTATGCTTAGCTAAACATGAATTTATTATTTCTTTATGCATAAAAGAATGTCCTTTGAAAAGTAACGAGAAGCGGAGTGAGAAGTTAAGGTTGAAGTTAGTAAAATCAAAATGTTGTATAAGAAAAAGAATATTGTCAAGTTCCGAGATATAAAATGAGAAGCAAGAAACGAATTTATTGAGCATTTTAAAAATTAAAAGATTCAGGAGAACAGAAATACTGGAATACTGTATGGTTGTTTGAATGAAATAGAAAGGCGAAGTGAGAAGCAAAATATGGAGTTATTTGAATAACGGCAACAAAAGCAACAACTAATGGAGGGAGCTTAGCAAGTTACAAATTAAAAGTACAGGATGAAGCAACATAAGCCCTGGAAAAGTCTAAGGTTGTCTGAATGAAATGGAGAAGTGAATTGAGAAGCAAAATTTGGAGTAAAAAAAAAAGGCTGCAACAGCAAAAATTAATGGGAAAAGCCAAGCAAAGAATAAATTTAAAGGACAGTACAGAATGAAAATGAGAACTTAGAAGAAGAAATAAAGATATGGATGAAAATACAAGATATGCATTGAAAAATTCGTTTTTAAATCAAAATAGCATACAAAAAAAAAACATACAGCAAACAAATAAAACAGTTAGAAGTGAAAAGTGATGTACAGTCAAACTTCCCTAACTCGAATCCCCATTTTCCAAAGAAAAGGTTTTAGTAATGAAGATATTCGACTTATAAAGCACATTTTCTTTAGTTTATTAATTTTACTGCCACTCATTTAGCTCGAGTTAAAGAGAAATTCGAGTTATAGAAGTTTGAATTATGGAAGTTTCACTGTATATAAAAAATTGTAGTCCAAAAATGCTAATATAAACTTTAAATTTTTTAAATTAAATGACAAAAAAAAAGGATAGGACTTATTCATTGCCGTTGATTACCTTCTTTTATATACATAGTATATGTATGTAAGATAAAGTAAAACGTGCAGAGCTTAATTATTTATTTGCATATTGCTCTGCGATTGGAACATTTATATATAATATGCTGCCTTTTTGAGGTCACATCAGGAGGAGATAAACCTGCACCACTTGACCCAGGGTGGTTCAAGTGGCGCACATGCTTAAATGTTGCAGTTTGCAATTTATTGCAGGCATTTAAAATTGGAGTATCGTAGTCAGTAGTCAGTGTGTGGCCTGAGCTCACTGTAGCTTAACGCTCACCGATCCACCGATGGCTCCTGCCCTTAGCCAATCCATTCCCTTCCACCCCCATAAAATGACCACAGAAATAATTAAACGCAATCCTTTGGTGCAGTCCATTTAAGATATTTGCTTTGGTCAGCAACAAGCAATGATAACGTTTGGGGTTAAGGGGTTAGTTTAAGAGAAAGAGAGAGAGAGAGAGTTCTGAATGAAAAGGGGGAACTGTGTGTGTGTTTGTGTATGTGTTGGCCATCAAAGTCAATGCATGCAGTCTCATATCCTGCAGCAGGAAATAAATATCTGGATTAAATATTTTTGCTATTTCGAAACTCAAAAGCATTGTTCCAGTTCAGCTGCCCCTTGACCCAATCCCCTGTGTCCCCGCGCGCCTCCCAGTTCTTGCCAACATTAAACGTGCAATAATCAAATAGAATTTTTACGCACATAAACGCTGCACATTCGCTCGTCCTTGGCAACTCCTGCTGCATTCTCGCACAGTTCCTTCTCCTGGCTGAAACAATACGAGTAATGGCAGGGCAAAACATTTTGCCAGATAAACGTTGTTGACTGCCTCTTGGCAATGGCAGCCAAGAGCAAGAGGCGGCAGCCAAGGGGAGCGGGGCTAACAAAGTTACGACTGTAACTGAAATCATTCGCAATGTGCATATCCTGCAGGCTGCAGGCACATCCTTTTTGTACCCAACACTCATAGGAGTTATGTAAAATAAAACCAACGGGCCGTGCAAAATTGAGCTCTCAATTGTTTTATGACATTGCCTGTCCCAGTTCAAAAGGAAGAAAAAATAACCATTTAAATAACACCCTACACTAAGAGATACCCTGTTGTCAGAGATCATAAACACAACTTAATATTACTTATTATTATTACTTATGTATAGTTTATAATATAATATTTGTATAACAACAGATCATTAAAATAATTAAGATAATGAAAATTTTAAGCTAAAATTTAAATTAATCTTTAAAGCAAAGATTAAATTGTTTATTGTTATTTATTACTATTTCTGTTTTTTATTCTTCATATTTGGGAATTGTTTATTGTTAATAATATTTCAAAACCCGATGTTTTAATAGTGACAAGTGCTTTAAATAATAAGCGTTAGCTTGTAGAAATATTAATCAAATACAGTCGAACTTCCCTAACTCGAATCACCATTATCCACGAAAAAAGTTCGAGTTAGGGAGACTTCGAGTTAGGGAAGTAGAATTGTATGAAATTTGCCTAGTATTGCCACTCGATTTTGTTCGAGTTAGAGAGACTTCGAGTTAGGGAAGTTCGAGTTAGGGAAGTTCGACTGTAAATGAAAATAAAATTAAGTTAATTAAAAAAAAATCAATTTTTTATTTAAATAAATTAGTATTTAATTTATTTCCAACGAATTAATGTACTTTATAAAAAATTCCTGCAAATTAAAATCGTTTTGAAATTTAAATTTAATAAATTGCATCCGATTTTAGTAACCGAGAATATACGTATAAAGCCAAGTTTAAAATCTCAAAAATTTTTGGACACACAAAAATATGGCTCAACTGTATTTTCTTAATTTAAAATTATAATTGATCATCTATTTTTAAAGACAGTTATAATACCCTATCTATAACCTTTAAAATCATATAGGGTACTATAAATAAAGAAGCAGGAACATGGAGAGAGAGAACCCAGTTAAGTCTAGCGTAGAACAGACAGAGTTACGAGGTTGCATTCCATTTCCATTTCGTGACCATTCGTCAGGTCACTTTCAACTTTCAACGATGTCTCCGGGGGCGGCAATCAGTGTAATTGTTATTGTTTTTTGTTTTTCCATTGCCTTTTATACCCATTTTGTTCTGTTTTTCTTCTTCGTATTATCGTTGTTGTTATTGTTCAACTTTTGCAAATTGCCAAAGTTGCTTCATGTCACAATCGGTTAAGAGTAGTTGAATACCAAATAAACTAGTCATATGGCTTAAGCGTGGGATTTCTTCTTGCCTTTGAAACATTTACTCTTTCAGATTAATCATTGCATGTCTCAAAGTAAACTAAAGTCAGTGGGGAAAATTAAAATTTTATAGAACAAAAGGTAGTAGATTAAGAAACATATTTTTAATTGGCTAGTATTAAAAGTTCTCAGAATCTTTTTCAAGAACATCTAATTAAATCTCTTTTACAAGTAAAAATAGTTAAATTCTTTTACAACTTGTTATTGTGGCATTTGAAATTCTTTTTAAGCTTATTTTTAATTGAAATTTTACAAAAATTCTCCATGGCTTTGTTAAAAAATTGCTTTCAATTTAACAATCAAATTGCTATATTTTCAAATCAAATGTACTACAAAATTTCTCTATTATTATGTATTTTTTTACTTTTTACATTTTAGACCCAATCAAATTGATGTGGGACTGCAACAAATGCGAATATTTCCCAAACGAAATGAAACCTTAAAAAGTAAAATAAATAAAATACATTTCGAATGGGATTGATTAATAAAAATAAAAATGGAAAGCCCAAAAACGGCAACATTAAAAAATGAGAGACCATTATTACAAATAAATTGAAGGCCAGCTGAATGTCGTCTAATATGTGTGTGTGTGTGAGTGTGCGAGTGTGTGTGTGTGTGAGTTGCTCGCTTTGTTTGCAATGCTCGACATGATTGAATATCAAAAGCCAGTTGCCAAAACGCAAATCTCTGGCATGTTTCGAGCCATTCCCCTGGCACATCTTCAACGCAACATTGTAAGGAGCAGGACTCGATGGATGCGGGGGTGTGGATGGAGATGGAGAGAGAGAGAGAGAGAGCATGGAGGACGAAGGGTCGAAAATTTAACAAGTACGACTCTCAAAGGACTCGTAAAACTGATAGCCGTCCCGCCGCTCTCGTTTGTCGTAATAAGTTGGAAAGCTTCGCACGTTTTTGTAAAGTTCTACAAGTGGTGGACGGAGGATTGGGATCTGAGCTTGGGTCGACAATGGGTACGGGAACGGGATTGGGGAGTGGAAACGAGTCTGGGTCTGGGTTTAGGTCGTGGGCAAAATTTTATGCATAAACCAGCAAATATATTTTGTGCACAAATGATGCCTTAAATGCCAGCTCATCTCCCTCTATCCCTCCCTCACTGTCTCTCTCTCTCTCTCTCTTACTACTTGTGTGCCTGCCACACGCATACGCAATTATCCTCAGGGACAACTGTCGCCGTTTATCTGCACGAATGATTAAGTCACCGAAATGTTTTAAAATTAATTTTATAGTGTCACCTTAAAAGTGGCGCTCGCATTGCGTATACGTAATCTGTCCAGCGATTATATGGATTACGTCCAATGATGTTCCTGTTTAAGTTCCTTCCCTGGCATAAATAATGCTTTCTGCTCTATGTGTGTCTCCCTTCCCTTGTACTTAAACCGCAATAAAAAGCATCCTATCAAATATCCAATTGCCAGAGCATATGCCACACACACTTACTGATTTCAAAGCTGCCATAGAAATGGCATAAAAAGCAAAAGGACATCGCAGTAGTTTGATAGGTGTCTGTCGTATCCGTTGTCAGAGGCAACCGATGCTTCGGCCACTCAATCGAGTCCTCACTTTATATGTATTTTCATACAATTCAAACCATCTCCTAGGCATTCGTCGTCTGTTGGGTTTCTGTCTTCCCTTTTTGTCTGTTTCTGGCTGACATAATATGTAAATTATTTTGCACCCAACACAATTGGGGCACTGCCAAGGAAGAGTCTGTGTCTGTGTCTGTGGTGCGAGGAGTGTGATGATTCCCTTGTTTGTTCACGAACTTTATCAATGAACGTTGAAAAATTCTTGCATAACATTTTGTACGCCTGCTTTGCTCTGTTCCTTTTCTACTCTGGAATTCGAAAGCAAAGGATATTTGGATTCTGCCATTAGGTTTGCTACTTATTAAAAAGCTGAAGGGCATCTTTATTATCTTTAATAAATCTTTTTTATAAACTAAATACAAATTTATCGATTTTATTGTGAATATATACTTTTACTTAAAAAGTGTTCTCTATTTGGTTTATTGTCGAATTTTTATGTAATAAAAGGGTATTTGTTACTCGGTTTTCAATTTTCCTATGTGTCTCGCATTGTGGCTATATTAAATTCCGATTTTATTGATTTATATCCAAGGCGTATTCAACTTTTTATTCACTTAGACAACGACAGCAGCAACAGCTTTTCACATCACAGTCTCTGCATAACAATGATAATATAATCACTAAAGAAAGCTGGAGCTCTTATTTTACTGGAGAGTTTAAGAGCTATCTATAAATTTGTTAACTGAAAAACTCTCTGTTCAGTTGGCCGATTTGACATGAGCTGAGCTTAAAGGCTTCAAATATTTATAATTTTGAAGAATTCATGAATAAATGACTCTATCTTTTTCCTATTTACAAATTGCCTATTTTTAATTTTGAATATCAAAGGGGTGATTTCGAGTCCATTTTAAGTGGTTGCTGAGAATTCTAATGAGAATTATGAGGGAAGAATTTTGTTAGTTTTCTTCTGATAATGTAAAATAGTGGTGTCCAAAAGTATTTACAAAGTAGGCTATAAAATACTTTATTCTATTCCATGGGAAAGTTATGTATATGTAGTTTAAGTAGTCTCAAACTCCTTGTTGAAGCGTTAGAAAAAATAAATCATATTTCCGATGGTTCTAAAAGTAATACATCCTTATGGTCGAGAGCTGCTGATAAACTGTTATTATTATTATTGCTGTCGAGATATATATATTTAAAGGTCAAAGCTTTTAACTTTGTTTATCAAGTTAAATAAATATTTACGATGGCGATTGACGTGAGCATAACGATGGGGATTATTTAAAGGTCCTGAGAATGAGAGGGATATAATTGAGTAGCTCCATTCATGCAAATTCAAATGCAAAATCGCATTAACTCAAAGTCAATTGTGAAACTAATGATTTAACGTAAATCCACTTAATCACTAAACAAATAAGAGCACAAAACGTTTTGTCAGATACATCAAATGAGGCTGAGACGGACAGACTTCCATCGGTTTGCTGGCAAATAAACGAGTTTATTTCAATTTTGCAGCATTTGTATTATGCAAAAGTCATTTGAGACGAAAGTAAATTTATTGCCCATCAACAAACAAGTGAAACAAAGGGGCCAAAAGGTTTCCTGCTCCATTAGCCGAACAGCCTTGGCGCCGGAAAACTGAAAGGAAACTGAAAGGATGTTAAATGTGGCATTCCCCAGCCGGCAAATTTATGCGCACAATTAATTTTAAAATCCAAATCTCAGGCAAAATCAACATGGTTACCAAACAGAAGCCAAAGGGATTTATGTTACAAATACCGCAAGGAAAATGAAATTAGATATATATAATACACCTGTTCTTACTATTGATATACTCTGACTCCAAGCAGGCACAATATTATTATTGCCTCTTCCATTCCGGCAATTAATTAAAATCCAAGCGGATTATTTGCTAATTGGGGCTGCGCGTCTTCATTTTGGCAAGTCCTGATTAGGCGCCGAGTAGTCATCCTAAGGATACATAGTCCTCATTCTTACCTCTTGATTAGCAACAGTAGCTTTAAAGTGCCCACTGTCATGGTTTAATGAGCACATCAAATGCTAACTTTATAATGCTCCCTGCCCGGATAACTGGAGACTCAGCTTGGCCTCTCGTTTCCCTTCTTTCCTTTTCCATCTCTCTCTCTCTCTCTCTCTTTACTCGCACTTTCTTCATTTGTGTCTGCATTTAGTGCTACTCAGAGCAGATGATAATTATAATGCCACTTAATGGTATAAGGGCTACACCGTTCTTGTTGTTGCTCGCCTCGTGTTGACTGCTCCCTTAAAATACCACAGACATTACGCGCTTTAAGCACAGGAGCGGTTCATTTGCAATTAAGCGCCCATTTACAGTCAACGATTATCATAAAGAGATTTATTTTCATGCTGATTCGTGAAAATATCTTTACTGCCAAATGAATTTTGGATAAGAAGGGTAAATTATTTAAATATGGCAATTTTTTACGAAAAAAATTTACTTTAATTTGTGAATCAGTTTAGATATTAAGCCCTGCCGCCGCTCGTAAATTATGAACATTATCGCAGAGGACATTTAACTTGCAAATTACCATAGATCAGATTGCCACAATGATGCGGACAGCACAGAGACACCCAAACACACACACACAAATACTCTACATTATCCTTGAATGTGTTTGGGCACATTATATTTTATTGCATTTCGCATATAAAAATCGTTAAAAAACCTCAGTTATTTTGCGCTGTCGTTGCAAAACTTTTGCATATTATAAAAGAATTCACATTAACCAATGAGTATGTAAATCCGCCATCTCTATCCCTTTTATCTATCTCTCTCTCTATGTTTCTCGTTATCTACTTTTTTGTGGGTCACATTAACCGGCAAACAGCAGGAGTCGACGGTTGGCAGCATTTTCGCATTTTTTCCCATTTTCCCATTGCCATTAACAATGCAATTTTGTTACAATATCAAATTGTTAGAATAAAGAATAATATGGCCAGAAAGCAGGTTAAATGCGAGTGGATTCTTGCCCCGTATTCAATTATGCACAATGCTTTTGTGACACATGTGTCCTTTATAGCATGTTCCTCTTCTGAACACACACATAAATCAATCTACAAGCCCACTATAAACAGGAAAAGACATCCCAAAAGATATACGAGTCCTTGGGAATATCATTTTCATTTGTAATTATTTTTCAGCGTATGCTTTTAACTAGATCTTTTATTTGCCAAACCTTCTTTTTTCTCCCTGAATGAAATTTTTAAATAGGTTTAAATTAAGCCAAGAAAGTTATATCCAATATATGTATGTACTGAAGGGATAATATTTATAACTAATGTCCAAATTTGGTATTTTATTTGAGATTTATGGCCCCGTTTATTTAAGGAACAAACCTTAATATTCTTTTAGAATTTTTGTAGCTTTATTAATTCAATCAGGTCTTAAAATAAAAGTTGAGTCAACAAATTATTATTTAAAGAGGTCGCAAGCCAAAAACACATTTTTTTAAAATGTCATCTTTTCAATTTTTTATTAAATTGAATAAATTCGCCTTATATAAATAATGCATACAATAGCAATCGTCAAAAAATGGATTTAATTCTGTTCTAAAGTTCTTTTTTTAATCAATTACAAAAAGATTTCAGCAAAATATGTAAGAAAGAAACATATATAAAATAAACAAAATATGTTTTACTTATAAATATATATGAAATTTGTTATTTGGAAGGCCGAAAAATAATTTAATATATTTTTAAGGATATTAATATGTTCATACTTACGAAATGTTCTTGCTATAATTTTGCTGAACCTGCTCTGCAACATCTTATTAGGTATCCATCATAATAAATTACGCACTCAACCAGCGGGGGGTGCAATAGAGTTTGCTTTTAAATAGAATTTGCAAATGTCTGCAAACGACACACACAAAAACACCGTAAATTATGTTCTTTCTTTCTTTTCTTGTGACTTCAAATTGTTAATTTATTTTTGTTGTTGTTCTCTTTTCAGTTGATTATTCCATACATTTTTCACTCCATGGAGTTTACACACTTGCACCGTCTGTTACCAAGCAATTTTACAAGTTCATAAAGCAACTTTGTTTAAAATATGTTTTTTTAAATTTTTATTTTATTTGCTGTTGTTGTTGTCTGCTTTTGATTTCAAAGTTTTAATCAAATGCTTGTTTTAGACCTTTGAAGTAAAAATGCTGTACCTTATGGTTATTTATGCTTCAACATATTTATAGTTGGCCTTTGAATAATTTATTTCATTGCTACGAGTTACTTTGTAAATGTTTTGCTCTTGACAACGGCATAATTTAAATAGCTTTTATTAATATAAATTTTGTATAGCTGGAATATCTATAAATACAAATTTCCGAAATTATTTCTTGGATTATTTCAATCTCAATATTTGACATTACATATTTCATGGAAATATGTATGGAGTATGTCTTGTAATATTTTTTAAAATTGTTCACTAAACACCAAATTGAACCTCTCTAAGTATAATTACTACACCCATTCACTAATCTATTGGGTCTATTAATTTTTAATTTACAAAACTTGGTTTTTTTGTTTGATCGAAATTGAAATTATTTGCATAATATTTGAAATATTTTATAATTAGATTGAACCTCTCTAAGTATGATTACTACACCCATTCACTAATCTATTGGGTCTATTAATTTTTAATTTACAAAACTTGTTTTATTTTGTTTCATTTAAATTGAAATTATTTGCATAGTTGGAATATTTTATAATTAGTGAAGCCACGTATTATAATTAGATTATAGTCAATTAAACACACGTATTATATTGGCCAATTAAATTCCATGCAGCCGCAATCGAAAATAAATTAGATTTGATCCTTGCATTTCAAGAGAAATTTCGCTGCACACGCCACAAATTTTGTAAAAAGTTTAATTAAAAAACAAATCAAAAAATGAAATGAAATTTTATTTTGTGGTTTATTTGAATCATTTCATGTCTAGACTCCGTTGGAATTGCAATTAAAATGGAGTTCAACAACAAGTTGTCCTGGTAACAGTTCAAACTTTACACTCAAATTGAGATGCGAATGGGAATGAGATGATACGCGAATAATCATCTACAACAAGTTGTCGCAAATCACTTTTTGAAGTTGTAACTTTATGATGCCGTCGTAATTGTCGAAATCCGATTCGGAGCTTTGTTGCATTCAGGGAACGCGTCGCGAGCCAACTGATTCTCGTTGACTTTGGCCAGCTGCTTTTATAGGACTCCACTTGAAGTGAAATGATATTGCGACTGCGCGGATAAACATCAGCTTGGAGCAGCAGGAATAATCAAAAAGGATGCACAATGCGATGCATAATGCCGGTTGCTCTTTTTATCCCTTCTTTGTAGTCTGTGACTCGTTTGTTTACATGAGGACAGCTGAGGCTCAAGCTGAAGCTGAAGACTGCGTCTTGAGACTTGGCATTTCATTTCAATTTTGTGTGTGTGTGTGCTTGTGTGTGTATGCGGGTATTACATTGAAGTTTTAATTGAATTGCGGCTGCAAGTTTTTAACTGCATTTTCGCACTGAGAACGCACTATGCCACAAAAGGTGTAAGAAAACTTTTGCCGCAAACTTTACAGCTTTAAAGTTTTTCACTTTTGATGTGTAAAGACGATTGCTGTTTGGGGCTTTTGCTGTTCTTCTTCTTCTTCTCTGATATTGTTGTAGTTATTCTTTTTAACAAATGCAGTTTAACAAATGCTAGCTTAAACAACAAACACAAAAACAAACTCACAACACGAATACGCAGCGTATGGCAATAGAAATCTCACATAATTATTGGTGTGTGTTTGTGTGTGTATGTGTGTTAGAGTGTGCTGTTAAAAAGCGTGTCGAACACCTGTTGTTATTGTTGTTGTTTGCCTTTTTCTCCAGCAAAAAGTTGTGATTTCGCTTTGTTTTCTGTTTCTCTTACATTGAATTTCCAGCTCTTTTCGCGCCATTGTGTTGTTGTTGCTATTGCTGTTGTTGCTATTCACCCCAGGAGTTTTTAAGCACACTGCCAGGTGTTTTGATTTATTGCGGTTTGGTTAAGTGCACCAGGCTCCAACTTCATTTTAATCCCCTTTAGTTTGGCAGAAGTATTACGCACTCGCAGCTTTTGTTCTAGCTCCCACAGAGAGAAAGAAACTGAAACAGAAACAGAGCAGAAGTGATTTTGAAACAAAGATTATGTTTAATCTACAGAAGTTTATGGTCGAATTCGAAAATATTTCCATGAGCATATTTCTTCTAATAGTTCTTTAAATACACAAATTGAGATATAGAGCAGATGAGATACAATTCATAATAAACTTTTTAGTAAAAAAGGCTAAAGTAAACCAAATTCGATTTTAAGACAACCTCAACTCTAATCAATAAAGTTTTTGTGTTAATGAAGTTTTAAGACTAAAAATTATTAACTTTATGAGGAAAAATTGATTCTTCTAAAGAAAGCACTGATCTTTAATTAGATTAGATTCTTAAAATTGGTGAAGACATCTTGATTGAAAGATTAACTTTCTTCATTTTTAAATTGTCTTGCTTTAAAAATTATTTTTGGTGAGTTTAAAATTGTTTTTTTATTGTCTGTAACGTACTTACGGAATCCGAAAATGGCCTACAGTTAAAGAAGAATGTTCCAAAAATACTCAACAAAATGGCAATTGAATGGTCTTTTGCTGCTCCCAAAGCTTCAGTTTTTGTGAAACACAAGCTCCGAGTCCCAAATCATATTGTATGCATTTTATCTGCTGTGTGTTAACCCACTTAGAACAATTTAAGCGTTGTGCCAATTTCACACCCACAGCTACAGCTACAGATACAGATACAGTTGCAGCTGTAGATACAGATACAGTTAGGCTAGTCATGGAGTAGATACTTTTTGTGCGGTTGATTCGTTTCAACGCTAATTACAATTACGCTCCCATTTTCCAATTGCTAATGCCAGAGGGAAAAAGGGGAGTGGTAATTGGAGGGGTGAAGGGGGGATAAGGTCGCGATTCGCGACACAAAGCAATCGAGACTCCAAACATGCCCATGCATACATTATTCTCTCTGTAGTTTTTGAAAAATATCTGGCACATTGCCTGCACATTTCAACATTTTCCATTTCCATTTCTATGGCTACTCTCAGGGCTTGTTTCTCACTGGATTTTCCTTTTTACCGAGCTCTTTCGTACTTCTTCCTCTGCCCATGATTCGTTTTCGTTTGGCGTTTTGCAAGTGTAACTTAATTTGTTGTCCCGGCGGACAGCGACGTTGGCCAAAAACCATTTGGAACATGCACAATTTTGACACCACCCCAACGACTGCCCCCGATTGCCCCTCGACTCGCCCCTCGACCCTTCGACCTTTCGCCCCCGCTGCCATCCCGTTGGGGCACGCCTAGTTACAAGTACATATGGCCTGGTCTGGTCTGGCGTTTTCATTAGTACTCAATTAATGGACCATGATCTTAATGGGTTTTCAACAACAGGCAGCCCATATCGAAAGCCAAAACCGAATCAGCCTAACATCATGCCACGCCTCCATTGTGGGCGCGCCAACAAGGCGTGCCGTTTGCTAAGTGCGCCAAATCAGCACAACTCTAATTGGAGGCTGCGTAGGGATATCCAGAGGATGAGGCGCATATCCTGTCGAGCATTGTGCCTGCCAAAAAGTTTATTACTGCCCCAAAAATGTGAGAAACCTATTGACCAACCCTCCTTCTTCCATACTCCGTCTGCTCACCCACTGACCGCCCGTTGTTCCAGCATAAAAGAAAGTCTGTAATATGGGCAAGGCTACCATCGAGCAAACTCGACTGTGAGAGACCCTATACTTGTTTGACAATAAAGAGAATTGTGGTAAAAATCAAATAACTTCGATGACGGTAACTAACAGATCAGGACTATATTATATTTCATATTAGCCAATATTAGCTCTCCAGCTCTAGCTTGAAAACCGTTCACGTAATCAGTTATTTTCAATTTATTTATTTATTCAATTATTTATTGAATTATCCTAGTGCTACAAGTTGTAAAGATCTTATGTTTATGGCACTAGTCACAATTAATGCTGCACACAGTTGAAACTACAATTATTCTAAAGTAACTTATGATAAATATTACAAAATTTGATTTTGATTTTAATTAATATAATTTTTAAATAACATTTTTAGTATTTATTTATTTTATTTTTTTTTTAGACCCCTACATTTTAAGTTTGGTGTCTCAAGCTCTTACAGTGCCTGAGATCGAGGTTTATACATTCGAACTTTTTAAGTACAGGGTGTAAAAATGGAAGTACAAAATGGAAAGGTTATTTTAGGCAAGCCGACGATTTGAGTCCCTTGCAGAGCCCTGTGCCCTAAGTGTTTCTTATGAATTAGTGATCCGATGCTAGCCAAATTCTTTTAGGATGCTTAACACCTTCTATTATTGTTAAATACAGGATTTCTCAAACTGAATAAAAATATATTCAATTACATAATTATGCATTGTTTTATTTAAAATTAAATTTCGAACACTCCTAAAAAACCATTTCACAGTTCGATAAAAGCACATATAGTCAGACAATACCAAGTGTGTACAATGTACACTGTACATACTTTATGGAGTATACTTTGAGTTTCTTAGTGCGTTACACATTTCGTGACAAAATTATACAACCCTCTGGAAAGGTATACAAGTTTGATGATTTGCTAGACTTTTTGTTGTTGTTGTTTTGTGTGCGGTTAACATTTGGCTCAATTATTGTGTGTGGCAAACCTCGTCAACAGCTTCCGTCGTTTATTTCCACTCCCCATTCCCAAGTTCCCTGCTGACTGCTTGAGTCAGCCGAGTTGAGCTGCTGATTGCTTTATGGCTTTGAAGTCTCACTAGATGATTGATATGGGTTCTCGCATCAGCAAAAAGTGCTTAGTAGCCACATCTAAACGCAATTCTATTGCAATTATCAAATAAAAACCTATCGGAGTAATAAGAGTATTGGGTTACTTTCGCCTATCACTCCTGTGTCTATTCATCGACTTGTCTATCTTCCTAACTGCAAATGTCTGACAGTCGGGGAAACCCGAATCCCTGATGCCAAAATGCCAGCTCATCGATGATGTGTTGATAAAAATAATTGTATTGGATATGATTTGTGTATCCAAGTCAAATGGTTGTGTGGTGTTATTTCCTCGTATTCCATTTGCATACTGAAAGCAGGAAAGATTCGGAAAATGGGCTAAAAGGTGGCTCGCACAATTCGCATTCGCATTCGCATTTTGCAATTCGCTTATGGCAAATGTATGTTTGAAATTGTATTTTATCGACAGCGGCTGCCAGATGCTTGGCAACAAATACGGCCCGTAAATATACACAATAACCGGAAAGCAATTGCTTCACGCCATTCGAGTCGCTGAAATATTAGCCTCGTTTGCCCCAGAGCCAGCCAGAGAATGTGGACGAGCACCAGGACGAGGACCAGTTGTTATCCTTCCCCTGTCCCCCCCCATGATGATGCTCTTGGCCACGTTAAGGTGGAAAGGCAGCGCACGTCGTGGGCTCTTTTTTCTTTATCTCTTTTTTTTCTTTTTTTGGTTTACACTGATTGAATATGGCCAGACATCTGTTGGGAGTCAAGCGCTGAGCTCTAAGAGAGCCCAAAGAGGTTTTCAACATTTTGCGCACGAATTGCCAAAATAAATATTTAAATTTTCAGCAGCAGTTCCTCCTATTGTATATTTTGTGTGTTTACTTGCAAATTGTAAGCTTATGGGGTTTAAATTTAAGGCAGTAATTGAGAAGGCAAATCAGATATCATTGAAATTGGGGTTCGTAATGGGGAAATACTTGTTATATCCACATATGTATTCATTAAAATTCGACAGCCAATTAAATTAAAATATGGCAACAATTAAATTTAAGCAATTTTTACGGACAAATATTTTATTTAAATTGTGTTTAAATTAATTTAAATTTAATGATCAACATAAACAGTACTTAATAAATACTACTTGTAAGGGTTAAGATATCTATGAGATATCTAAATACCTATACAAATATTATAGGTAAATGGATGATTAGATAAATAGATATATAGATAAATAAAGTTAAAAGAAAAGTATTATTAATAAAATTTAATATCGACTCAGCGCTTTCTAGACTAAGGTTAAAATCTAGATGAATATTATTACTAACTGACTGATAATAAGTAGAAAACAATTTACAATGTATTTGGGAAGTGTGGCGTTCCAAAAAAATAATTACAAAATAAAATAAAACATCTATTATATACTGATTGATTGATTGATTAAATTGATGAAAAGAATGAAACAAAGAAAGTCAGCTCCCAACAAATCTCAGAGTTTTTACAATTTTTTAACTAAAATCCTATACTTACTAATACCCCTAACACAACAAATACTAATTTTCAACAACAATTTTATATATTTCTCAAATTTGCTGAGTCGTTTTTGACATTTTGAACATCTCTTCTTGAGTTCTGTCAAGCCCAAAAGATTGTCAGCATTTTTGCACTTATGTATTTCTCCTATCCAGTTGTTTGTGTCACGTTAATGAGATTTATTATAAGAGATTGCTACAATATTTTCGTCGTACTCACATTAGGAGGACAAAAACAACGAGACAAGCAATTTAATTTTTAATTTTCCAAATGAATGCGCTCAAATTAGGCTCATTACTGTATAGATTATCCCCAAGGAGAAGCATGTGATCCGACTTTGCAGTTCCCTGTTCGCTGTTCACTGTTCCCTGTTTCCTATTGCCTGTTTCTTGTCAGCTACTTCTTTAAAGTTGCTTAAATAGTGCCTTTTATTTGTACTGATACGGAAGTTCCTTTAAGCTGCTGCCCAGATGTGAGCCTAGTTGAATTTTATCGCTTTTCAAGCCGTTGAACAGAGTCTCCATTATGGATAAGGCTATGGACAGGAGGGCAGCACTTTGAAAAGGAGAAGGAGGGAAGGAGCAACATATTCCTGTTCAATTTCGGAACATTCTTTCACACTTGACCAACTTTCAATTACCCTACAAATACGTGTATTCCTTGTGTACCATTGCAAATACACTTTTTATTGAAGGTATTTCTATGTTGTATATTTTTTAAGTTAATAATAATTTTTAAATTCTAAAATTATTAGCTTATTACTTTAAATTGTTATGCATTAAGTTTTAATGTGCATATAAATGTACTATTAAACATAAAGTAATTGTTTTCAAAAGTAACAATTCTGAATATTAATTCTGTATATCAAACCATGTATGTATATAACTGCTAGTACATACATAAGATTATATATGGTATATATAATACACGTATGTATATCTTATATTTATGCTTCTGCGAGTATCTTTAAACGCAGCAGAGCTAAATGTGTTGTCATTATTTAATTTAACCTGTAAAATACTTGCAATTAGTCATGTAATTAAAAGTAGTAACTAGAACTTAAATGATTACTTAATTGTTGAAAAGCTGAGTAATTGTGCCCATTTAATGTAATTATGTAATTATAAGTTTAATACGAGTATATACCAGGGATTAAAACCCTAACCGAAACCGTAACCTTTAACCGGTAAAAACCGATTGAAAATTGAAAACCGTAACCGAAACCGTAACCGAAAAAACAAATTTGTATCTGACTGAAACCTTTAAACCGAAACTCTGTAAGCCGAAATAACCGTTTAGTAACCGTTTCATTTATAAGGGTTAATTTCGGTTTTTTTATAAATCTTAAAATAAATGTTCATTTACAATTTTTATAATAAAAATTGAAAAAAGTTTTATTTTTAATTGATATTTTAAAAATTGCAAATAAGAGTTATGGTATAACTTTAAAATACAATTTTAAAAGAATGTTTTATTATTAATTTTTGTTATTAAAATTTAAAAAACAAGTTAAAAATATCTTAAAACAAAAAACTTTGAACTGTTTTAATATATTCCGACTCATAAATCCTGTTTGCTATCTCTGATATTTTGTTATTAGTTTTGTATTTTATTTTTGATTTTATATTTTTTATATGTGAAATAAATGTGTAATGAAACATTAAAAAAGTTATGCCTTTTTAATTACTATTACTATTATTATTGATAATATAATTATATTTTTAAATACAAATTTTTTTTTTGTGAGCCGAAACCATACCGTTATTTCAAAACCGAAACATACGAAAACCGGTTCACCGTTACGAAACCTTTATTCAAAGATTTTGCGTAACCTATAACCGAAAACCTGAATCTGAAAATAACCGAAACCGTAACTGAAACCGATATACGTTTCGGTTTTAATCCCTGGTATATACAATTTAATTAAATTTTTTTCAATTAAAAAGAGTATTTAGAGATCATATTGCTGTAAAAAATTTGGCTGTTGTTTTTTTAGTAAACTTGACATGGCTGGGTGTCCATTATTTGTTGGTCATTTAAAGCTGGATCCGGTGCTTGGCCAACACGGCCTATTGGCCAGTTAGTTGCTGACGTGGCTGTACGTAAAATGGCATAACAAATGATGTTTAATGCTTTGGCTGATGAAGCTGAAAAGGCCCCTGAAACGACATTCCATGTGGCCAAACATGCGTGTGCAAATGGAATGCCATTCCCCTGACCCCCCACCCCCCCTCGTTTCTCATCCCGCTTCCTGTTCTCCTTCCCACCCAACCACTGGCGAAAACCTTTAGGAGAAACCTTGTGGGAAGAACACGCTGCTCATTTGGCTTGATAATTTATTTTCGCATATTAATTTTGCTCGACTTGTGCAACAGCGAGAGAGAGAAAGAGAGCGATAGAGAAAGAGAGCGGGAGAGAGAAGACAGCGAAAGGCAAATGAGAAATGTGTGATAAATGAGCAGCGCTTAAATGATTCAAGGATACGAGTACAGCTCGCCGTGGGGCAGCAGTCGAGACAATTATTATCCTGCAACACATTTAGCTCTGCTGCGCTTAAAGATACTCGCATAAGCATAAATATAAGATATACATATGTGTAATATACATATATACCGTAGATACATATATGCTCGCAGCTATATACAACATACTACTGTGGGCAAAAAGTACCGGGAATTTTAAATTTAAAAATTTTGGGATTCCAATCGGAAAAAATGTTTGTACTTTTAGGTTGGCACTACTATCGTTAACATCTGTGCAAAATTATACGTTAAAATATTCATTAGTGAATAAGTTACGATTAGTTTTGTACGACGCCAAATGTGCATTTGGCGATTTTTGTGCCAAAAAACGGTCAATTTCATCGAAAAAGCTCCGCGTGGAAGTGTGTGAAACAATGTTTTCTGACTATCAGGATATTATAAAACGCATTATTACGGGCGATGAGACTTGGATCTACGCTTACGACATGGAAACTACCGATCAATCAAGCGAATATCGGCAAAAGGTGGGCCGAGACCGAAAAAGTCGCGTCAAATTCGCTCAAAAATCAAGGTCATGTTGACAGTTTTTTTGGATTATCGTGTTGTAGTTCATTATGAATTCCTTCCGACCGACCAAACTGTTAACAAGGAATATTTTTTGAGCGATATGCGTCGTTTGCGCGAAGCTATGCGTAAAAAGAGGCCAGAACTATGGGCTGACAACTCATGGTTCTTGCAACATGATAATGCGCCCTCTCATACTGCCCCTGTTCTATGTGTTCTAACTCGACCAAAATTGTCCCGCAGCTACTTTTTTCGCCTGATTTATCTTTGTGTGACTTCTGGCTATTTTCTAAGCTCAAAAGACCTCTCCGAGGACATCGCTTCGGGTCGATTGAGGAGATTCAATCAAAATCGCCAAATGCACATTTGGCGTCGTACAAAACTAATCGTAACTTATTCACTAATGAATATTTTAACGCATAATTTTGCACAGATGTTAATGATAGTAGTGCCAACCTAAAAGTACAAACATTTTTTCCAATTGGAATCCCAACATTTTTTAAATTTAAAATTCCCGGTACTTTTTGCCCACAGTAGTACATACATGGTTTAATTGCTTTTTGGAGCACTTTAAGGCATTTCTGTTGTGGATTTGGGACATTGTTCGAGGGCGTCACTCGACGAAAGTGTTGAATTTATCAGGCTTAGCCAGTTGAACACTTGACAACAGCCTACATAATTAATGACAACTCAAATGTTGCTAATGGCTTGGTGCTAGCCAGGTCTAGGTTTGGGGTAAGGTAGTGATAGTGGAGACCGGGAAGAAACCCACTTATGCATTTCTATAAGCTACTACATAGTCAACAAAAAGCTACAATCAAGGTAGGGCTGAAAACATTTACAATTTTAAAAGATTTGATTCGATAAAGCAAGATTTCAATAATCCCTGAGCCCAAGAAAAATCCTGATTTAATTAAATCAAAAATAATTTATTTCCTCAATTGTTTTCAATTTTTTTGAAATTTGAATGAGGTAAGATATTGTATTAAAAACAGGGATTAAAACCCTAACCAAACCGTAACCTTTAACCGGTAAAAACCGATTGAAATTTAAAACCGTAACTGAAACCGTAACCGAAAAGAAAATTTTTTCATTTCACCAAAAACCTTAAGACCGAAACTATGTAAGCCGAAATAACCGTTTAGTAACCGTTTCATTTATAAGGTCAATTTCGATTTTTCATACATCCAAAAAATAACAAAAATGATTTTTCATTTTTAATTTTGATTTTAATTTTCTTATGTTTAATTTTGAATTTTTATTTGTGATGCTTATGATCGAATTTTAATAGCACTGAATAGGCGCAAATAAAATAAATTTGTTAAATAATATATTCAAATTGTTAAAATGTTGCTAAACTACATCAAACTGAAGAATATGTGAAAGAATGTGTGAATGAAACATTAAGAAAGTAATGTCTTTTAAATATTTTTTTAATATAATATTAATATAAAATATTTTTGCAAACAAATTTTTTTTAGTGAAACGAAATCATGCCGGTATTTCAAATCTGAAACATACAAAACTCGGTTCACCGTTTCGAAACCTTTATTCAAAGATTTTATTTGATAGCCGTAGGACAAAAATTTATTAAAAATATTTAAAATTTCGTTTACATATTTTCCCAATCTTAATGCATTTGATTTTTTTGTTATTGTCTTAACTGCATATTTTCAATTCAATTTAAGATTTTAAAGTATTCCATCCTCCCAATACTTTTGACTAAATTAAAATTACATAGATATACTAACTATGTATATGTATGTACATATGAATGTTTCCCGAAAAGTTTCCTTTCATCTAGGGGAAAAACAGAGATGAAGATTCCTGCTAAGGGTCCAACTGCTGCTTATGTCTGTCGATGCATGGAGACAACATTTTGTCAATGGAAATTGCAATTGGTAGCTCTGACCTTTTTTGCAAAGCCCTCATCAATTTTGTAGTTCACCTGCCACAGGGACGTCAATGGAAATGCCGAATCAAACGTCAGCATCATTTGTATATGCTCTAGGAGCAAGCCTGGTCCTTTTACAATTGGAAACTAGCCAATTATATTGTGCAAAATGGCATGAATAATACTATGTGCAACATTAGTAGTAGACTCGTATGGTGAGGGGATTGGCAAGGGACGGAACTGACAGTGGTGCTTGTGCTTTAAATGACACTTGCATTAAGTGTGAGCAGCAGCTGCTTCATCATCATCATCATCATTATCATCCTTAGCTGCATCAGCATCATCATTATAGAATTTTCCTCAGCAGCTTGTTCCTGGCACAAATTTCCAAGTGTTTTGTTTATGTGCCTGGCACACACATTTCCTTATATGTTGTATGTATGTATCTCACAAGTCTCTCATATCCAGACTTTGTGCTGCAGCTCGTCGTTTGCATAATAATTTAACTCATTACATTCACGTGAAGGGGCAGGGGGCAGGGCGGGGGGTGTTGAGGAAGAAGGTTGGCACTTGCCACATCTTGTGGCACTCAAACTAAATAAGCATAAGACACACATGCATACATCTCGTCTTCTGCTTGCCCTAAAATAAAGATTTATGCTTGACATGCGGCAATTCAAAAGGCAAGATGAGGTCAAGATGTGGCAACACTCACCTATAAGCACACACATACACACATGCACTTCACTTGAGTGTCGAAAGTTCTTAAAAGTTTTGTCTTTTCAATTGTTGCATGTTGCACACCTGTCTCTCAATTAACCAAAACAATCAGTGGCTTATTTTGCCCTTCTTCGATTGATGAACTATATTTAAAATGTAAACTTGCATTTGCACATTTAGTTTTTGCCCCACTGTACGTCAACTTTGTGGCGTTCCAACGAGCCACATAAAATCTACTTGCACCACTTGCTTCTTTTCCTAGCCAAGTTCAAAGTGTTGCAGCCAAAAGTTGTTGGCCTTTGGTCGTTGCTGTTCATGTTGCCATTGTTGTTGCTTGGTTTTTGGTTTGCCAGCTTGGTCTACACTTTTGCCTTTGCCCACTTGGCCAACTTTGCTTGGGGTACTCGGTATTCAGTGAGTTTTTATTGCCGTACAAATAAATGCGTTTACTGATAAATACTGTCAAGTGTACAATAAACATAATTATGTACTCTCAAGTTCGATTTTTAAGTTGGAATTTAAATAGACAAGTTATTTATATATATAGTAGTAGCACCCTTTCTGTGTAGTATTATATTTTCAACTTTATATTTATAGAAAAGTTCTTTAAGTTTAGTTTATAAGTTTAGTATTGAACACTAGATTAAATTTTTTAAAATTAATAATATCAAATACAAAAGAAATTGTTTAATCTTGCAATTTTTTTTTCCAGTGATCGACTATTTAGCATACAGGCTAATATGGCCAAAAGATTTGTTTAATATAGACAAGTTTTTTTGTTTGGCCTTTTACTTAATAATGTTACAATTTGATTGCTTTCCCTAAATGCTGTTTAATTATTTTATAAGACTAGTCACTAAACAATGTAAGAGTTATTAATAAATATATTTATTAACTCTCTGAAAGTGTAAAGCATTTTAAAATCTTTCTCGAGTAATGCCCAAAAAACTCTGACCATAGAATAAATTATAAAGTGATCTCTTCCCACCTGGGGCAAAATAAGTAGTATTATATGATCAAAAATAAGTGCGTTTAATAAAAGTTTAAATGTAGCTGTTACCTAGTGTAATGTATTTGTATTTATGTATCTAATAGATGAATTATGAAATCTTATAGTTCATGCGAGAAAGAGAGAGGGAGAGAGAAAGAGAGAGGTAGAGCATTTCCGGTTCGTTCGTTCGTTTATTTAATAAATAGCCGTCTTCTTCTGCGGATGTTGTTTAACCTTTGTGCCCTGCTGCTAAGCTGCCTGAGGAATGCATTTGCTGACATCGTCGTTCACTTGGACGTCATCTATTTTTATGCGATTTCCTTCTATTTTTTCCTTATCCTAGCAGCGCTTTATTCTCAGCCCATTCCCGACTGTCCTGCGTCATGGCGCATTTCCTTTGGCTTTGCTGCATGCAACATGGAGCAGTGCTTGATGCAACAGCAATTCACTTAACTTACTCAAGTCGTTGTCGGCATAACTTCCGCTCCGTATTCCCATCCTAATACGGCTACAAAATAAAGGAAGAAATTTAAAACGAAGATGGAAAAAGAACTTCAATCCAGACTGCTGGATAGTGAATAAATCCCACACGCTGAGCTCTATGCTTAGTGCTTAGTGTTTTAATGCCAATGCTTACAGATTTAATACATTTTCTTATATGTAAACATTTAGAAATCCTTCAGTTCATACACACTCGACCATTTGTACATTTTATTTACCCATTGGCAGAGTCATTTGTGGGTCGAGAAGCTGTTAACTGCCATAAGAGTGTTGCGAGTCTGAGACGAAGACTCCCATGAATGTGCAGAAATATTTACATGCAGCATTTGAGACAAAAACAACAACAGCAAAAACATCAAATCGAATGAAGCTGCAAATCTGTGCCAATGATGTGAAAATGTCGGGAAAATCCACTAAGGAAATGCCAAGTGGAAAGTGAACTAAGCCTCTTCTAACTGTCTTAACAATTATTGTAATCGATAATCAGTTTAGATGATTAGCCAACAAAATCACACGATTTAAAGTTGATACACTTGCTTTAACACCTCAATTTTTTTTAGTTTTAGGATCTGAGAGGTGGGAATCGGACACAGTTCGAGCAATATGTCACCTGTCCGCCGCAGGGGTCGCGTGTTTTACTCCGTTTTTAATATTTTTGTCATATTCGGCATTGTTTCTTCAAAAGTTACTCACAACATTTTGGCTCCGACCAATTTTTTTAACGATTTGGATATGGCCAAGACCACTTTTGTGATGGGCCTGGATTTGGCCTCTTTCGAGCTCGGACAAATGATATTCACGACTTATTTTTCATTTAACATAAATAAAATATATTAAATTACATGTTTATAAACAAATTTTGTCGATTTATCGCGAAATTTCATCACAACATGAAACTTTATTCAGCTGAACCTATTCAGTTGAACGAAAAATAATGCACTAATTTTGTTACTCTTTCAGACAAAAAAATAAATAAGCAATAAATATTAAGTTTATGAAAATCATACTTTGGCATCTGTAACATGTAACGAAATGACGTTATATGCTTTTTCCGAGCTGATGGGGGTGTAGCTGCTAAGCAGAGCACGCGCTTGATCCGGCTCATGCGTTGTCGGCAATATGGGGTGGGTTTAGAAAAGACTGCAGTGCTACCTGCTCAAAGACTACAATGATGATATTAAATATTCGCGTGCTGGATTCTGGCTGTAAGGGAAAGGAGAGAAGACGGGAGACAGGACAGAAAAAAGGACAGAAAGTCGGATAAAAATAAAAAAAAACTAAAGTAGCTGCAAGGGGTAAATTAGCAGAAGATGCCTCGTGGCTGGTTGTAATTGCTGTGCCGATGTAGTTGCAACAGCTGATGCCCACCCTACCATGATCACCTGTAGCCGCAGGTCAGCCTCAGACCGGTGATCCCTTATTTTTACAAACGCCTAACCAAACATATTAAAAAGATGCAAGACTCCCATAAATGTACACACTAACACATGATAAAATAAATTTTCACAATCAATTTATTTTTAAATTTCATAGTTCGTTACAACAGGGTACATTGGTAAATATCAGCAAACTTCAACAAAAATAAAATTATTCATTGAACAAAAAAAAAATTAAAAAGGAAATTTTCTTTTGATTTGGTTGTTGTTGTTATTCAGAATAAAAATCTGTTAGCAATAAATGCTTTTGCTGATAAGCACAGATCGACTTCATCATTTGTAACACAACACAAGAAAAAAGCGGAACACTAGCCTATAACTTGGCAAAATGATTCGGCCTTTTCGAGGGTATTTGTAGGTCGATCACAAAAGAAAAAAAAAAATTCTAACTAACAATATTAGCCTTAACCTTTATATTTAACATTGGTTAAAACTCTTTATCGTACATGCGAGGGACTATATTCTAATATTTGTATAATTAAAGATAATAAAAGGAGAAAATAATTAAAATATAAAAATATTAGATAATATAAAAATTATTAAAAATAACAATATTCGCTTTTAAAAATAAATTAACAATATCAAAATGTTCATGCAAAATTAAAAAGCATGCTAGGGATAATTGTTATTAACCAATTCCAATTAAAAAGCCATGCAAGTTATATTTAAGCAAGAATAAAAATTAGAAATTAATTACATTTGTAGTGCTTGATTAAATAGATTCTTTTTTTTTTTGTCTTTTTGTTTGAATTTAAATGTTTTTCACTTTACGTTACTCGTTTCATAATTTTACGTTAAGTTCACATGCAAAATGCAAGCAGAAATGAACAAATCAAAGTTCTCATGCAGGTGTACATGTTATTTTACGCCACGACTGTACATGCATTAAATGCAAAGCGAACATATGTTCAACACTAATACATGCAAAGCTGCCACTGCCTTTACGCATGCTCAATCTTTGAGTTCACTGACCTTCAAAAGCGTTTGCGAATAGCGTTTTCTCGTACTTGCATAGCAAAAGGCAAAGAATAAAGCGATAATATAAGAGATCGTCACTTACGGCATACATACTCCCACGCTGAAAGATCTTTCGTTGTGTGCGCCGACCACTGTAAAAAGTATAAGAGAGAGGAAGCTTTCGCGAGCTTTTGAGCGCCGCTCTCGCTATGGCTTTGCATATGCTTAGCACATGGAACACATAAAAAAAATTAAAAAATATAATTATGCACTTTTCTATTTTTCAGCACTTATGTATGATTGTTTTTCAGCATTATTTTCACTTTAAGATATTAACAAAAAAAACTTGCATGCACTTAATATTGGGGCGGGTAGAATAATACAAAAAAATTATATTAAAAATATTTAAAATTCACATTTTTAAACTTATGCCATTCAAAGGCTTCTTGCCGGCATTTGGCTAACTAAAAAAATAAAGTTTTCACTAACTTATTATTGCCAAAGTGTTGGCTTTTTCACAAAAAAAAATTTCCGGCGAACCATGTGGAGATTATGTAATCCCCTGAGCCTGACTTATCGGGGCTATTTTTCCCGGGATTTTGGGCGGGATTTCCTCAAACAAAATGATGCACGACGAGCTCGATTACGGCAGAAACCATTTCACGTTTTAACTTTGAGAGTTTCACACACTTTCTTGCTATTACACGGCTTTCAATTTGCTCAGCGTGATCGCGCTCCGATCTTAATTTCGACAGACTGCCAATTATGCGCCAATGCAATTCTAAGCCCGTGTGAGCTTTACTGCGGTGATGGAGCTTTTATGCTGTTGTGGGGCTGCAGCTCCAACGACTGTAAGCCACAGTGGTGGATTCCATCATATGTTTGATACAGGCAGTTAATAGCGGGATGCTACTAGCGGCCAATTCTAAATAAAAATTAAATAGAATTGTCCAATAAATGCGGATGAAATGTACAGGGAAAATTGACTTAATCAATTTCCGAAATTAACAATTTTTCTTACCCTGTGGAATTGGCAGCGCAGAAAATAATTTAATTTATTGGTGTCTTGCCAATTAATTTTCACAATAAAGAAAGAACTCAAACGCGCAAGCGTTATAATTTTTAGTTAAGTAGCAAATAGTAAATTTTTTTTTTTTTTACATTAGTTTAACTCTTTTTAATAACAATTTAATAAAGCGAGCTTAGCACGCACAACTGCTTGGGTTGAAGACTCGATCAGAAAGAGAATGAGTTGCAAATTGCAGCCAAGGAGGTAACCTCTAGTTGGCGGAAATGTCTCTTCTTCTTCATACATGAAGATAAAGGCAAAAGGAAAGTCATACTGACAATAATCTAGCCTTGCCACACAGAATGTTGGCTGAGAAAAGGGAAACTAAAACAATAATTAAAAATCTGTTGCATACTTTTCGGCTTTTCATTTATATGTACGATTAAAGCAGCAAGCGCATTACAAATTCCCCCCCACTAAAATCACACTTGGCGGTGCAACAGCGCACAAGAGTGATACACGCTTGATGCACAATTAATAGGAGATAAAGTTATTTATTGTTTCAAGTCTTTTGCATGATATTTACCAATATGTCGTCCCTGTAAGTCTTCAAGCTCATAGTAGCAGTTGCCCAATTTTCGTTTAATTCGAGCTTTAATAAATGCTGGTGCTAACTTAGAGCTGAATCCTTTGGCAAAATTACTTTGCTGGAAATTCCTACGGAATATTTCCTGACCAACCTTAAACGATACATCACGAGTTCGCAAATTGTATACATTTTCATTGCGAATATGTTGCTTTTGCATTGACTTTTTTGCGTTATTTCGAATAAAATCAAAAGCGTCTTCTCGTTCAAACTGAACAGTGCGATCCTCAAGCCTGTCTAAATTACGTAACAATTTGTACGTTACAGCATTGGTAATCATGTGCTGGCCAAATGCTAAGCGATATGGGCTCGTATTAATCGCAGCATGAACGCTTGAACGCAGTGCGCAACAAATACTACTCAGCTTCTCGTCCCAATTCTTCTGATCCGGGTTAACATAAGATTTAATGGCAGCAAGAACCGACCTATTAACTCTCTCAGAAGCATTAGCTTGCGGGGCGTAGAACGCAGTATACGTATGAGTGATATTGTATTTCTGTAGTAACGAATTAAATGCCAATGATTTAAATTGAACACCATTATCTGATACAACAGTCTCTGGAATACCGAAACAATGAAATAGATCTTCTTCCATAAAGCGATTTATAGCTTCTGCGGTAAACTTTTTAACCGGCTTTAAAAAGGGAAATTTTGACAGATGATCTAAAACTACAAAAATTCCTATATTTCCAGATCGACTACGGGGATACGGGCCTAAAAAGTCGACGTATAGTCTTTGAAAGAATCTATCTGATTGGCCTGTATTACCTAAAGGTGGCTTTAATGTTCGATTTGGATGTTTAGTGCTCTTACAAACTTCACAATTGTTAACAAAGTCTTTTACAGAGGTTGCCATGTTTGGCCAAAAATAAAGGCGTCGCAATCGCTCGAGCATTTTGTTTATGCCACAGTGCGCAAAAACAGGATGCTCGTGTGAAACTTTTAATGCTTCATTTACCAAAGATTGTGGCACCCAAAGTTTCCACCCCATGTCATCTGATATTCTTTCGTCCGATATATGTTCGGCTCTGCGGTAAACGAAATTATCCACAACTTTGAGATCGGGCATTTTTGATGAATTTTGAATTATTTTATCGCGCAGGG
Organism: Drosophila recens; assembly: GCA_037043495.1. Lineage (NCBI taxonomy): Eukaryota > Metazoa > Arthropoda > Insecta > Diptera > Drosophilidae > Drosophila > Drosophila recens. The sequence continues at coordinate 103,852 of JBAMBJ010000198.1, forward strand.
CCGCATATTGCGCAGAATTAAATTCTAGTGAATTGAGATCAACAACTGAATTGTCCAACGTCAAAGCTGAGAGGTCGTCTATATAAGTTCGAGATAGGGCGTCTGGAACGACGTTTTGCGTACCTTTTCTATGTTGTATGCTAAACTTGAAGCCTTGAAGCTTCAATGCCCATCGAGCCAATCGACAGCTTAAATCGGCTTGTGACATGAGCCACTTAAGAGAAGCATGATCCGTAATGATTGTGAATTCTTGGCCTTCGATGTAGGCTCGAAACTTTTTCACCGCCAGGATAGCCGCTAAACATTCCTTCTCAGTCACAGTATAATTGCGTTGGCTCTGATTGAGCTTACGTGACATAAAAGCAATGGGAACTTCTTCTCCGTTAGAATCTGTCTGCATTAAAACTGCCCCAATTCCTGTGTGACTAGCATCACAATGTAGCGAGAAAGGAATCGAAAAATTTGGGCTGTGTAAAACAGGGGCCTTGCACATTTGGGATTTTAAATTCTCAAATGCTTCCTGAGCTTCATTGGTCCATATAAATTTTCGCTTTTGCTTTAACGTGTCTGTCAAGGGAGAAGCGACGGCTGCATAATTACGAATAAATTTGTGATACCACCCTGTCATTCCAAGAAATCTTCTCACTTGCTTTAACGAACGAGGAACCGGGAAGTCGACAACAGCGGAAATTTTTTCGGGGTCAGTACTTATAGTACCATGTCCAATCACATGTCCTAGATAAGATACTTCTTTCCTACAAAACTTGCTTTTCTCTACGTTAATAGTTAATTTAGCTCGTGATAACTGAGTTGCGACTGTTGATAATACGTTTAGATGACGTTCAAAAGAATCTGATATTATAAGTAAATCATCTAAGTAAATAAAAACCTCGTTGCGCAGATCGGCTGGAATTATTTTATCCATTAATCTGGACATGGTGTGTGGGGAATTGGTCAATCCAAAGGGCATTACAGTGAATTCGTAAAGTGGTCTGCCAGGTACTGTAAAGGCAGTTTTATCACGGGAATCTGGGTCCAAAGGAATTTGCCAAAAGGCGTCTTTCAAATCCAAGCTGGTAATAAATTCTGCTTTGGGCAATCGGCTTAATATCCCGTCTATGATTGGCATTGGATATGCATCCTTTACGGTCACTTCATTGACCTTCCTGCTGTCCAAACATAAACGCACTTTTCCGGGCTTGCAAACTAAAACAACAGGAGATGACCATGCACTGTTTGACTCCTGTATGACTCCTAACTCCAACATCCTGTCTAGCTCTGCATACATGAGTTTCTCTGTAGCTGGAGATACTGGATAGTGCCGCTGTTTTATGGGCTTTGCACCAGCGACATCTATAGCATGTGTAATCAGCTGAGTTCTGCCTAATCCTACTTTAGCAAAGGATGGAAACAAGTTAATGATTTTTGCTAACATTTTCTCTTGGCAGTCGGACAGATTTCTCTTTGAAGAATCATCTAGAGAGGATACATTAAATTGTGAGGTCATTAAATGCATAGGAAGCAGCTCGAAAACTGTCCAAAAATCTATGCCCAAATACAAATTTTCTGAAAGTCCTGGAACAATGTATAAATTTAATTTATGCGTCTCGCCTCTATACGTCACATTCGTATTGATACGGCCTATTATTCGTTGCTTCTGGCCATCAGCAGTTTTAACCGATGAAGTTAATGGCTTATAGCAATGACTAGATTGGCATACTTTAGTAGCAAAATCACCACCTATGCAACTAATCGAAGCACCAGTATCCATAAGCCCACTAATAGTTTTATCAAAGATTTTGACTTCAGCAAAAGGACGTATATCGTGTTTCTTTCCTATTACTGAGGTTACAACTAATTTTTTCTCTGCTTTTCGTTGTGTAAAATAGTCAATCCTACGTTGACGTGAGCGAGAAATAGACAAATCAGGGAGTTTAACGGAAAAGTCCGGGAGATTTGAGTTGCTGAGCGAAAATTGAGGCAGCAACTCATCCGATTGGTCTAATCGGTGTTGGTCGCTATCGAAGCGAATTGTTTGCGTGCACTTTTCGCTGGTGCACGCAACAACTGGTTTTTTGTTGTGCTCCCATTACACTTGCGACAATTCGGCCGATAGGTATCGGCTTTGCCGCATCCGTAGCAAAATACACGCCGAGTATCTAAACAATCTTGAAATCTATGACCTTTGCCTCCACAATTCCAACAGCTAAGTTCTATCGCCGATAACTCGTTATCCTCAGCATCGGATTCATCAGATCCTACTACCTGAAGTTGACTATCAACAGCATTGACCTGTCTACGAGTTCCATGACGCGAGGATCCAGGCTGCGACTTAGAAACTGATTGCAAAAATAGTTCACGTTTTCTCACTAAATATCGCAACTCTGAAACGGATTTTGTTTTTTCATAGAGAATGTCCTGTTGAATTTCTGGCAACAAATTGGCCCGAAGAGTTTCTAGCAAAGAGATTTCGGACAAAGGTTGCGAAAGCCTATCAGCTATCGTGGCTATGACATGATAATAATCATCAAAAGTTTCATTTGACCTTTGCTTTCGCTGCTCAATTTCCGAACGGATGTCATGATCTGAACGGTCATCTTTAAATTGGCCACGCAATGCAATACACAAATTTGTCCAATCTAAATGAGGTACGCTCTTATGGTAGCGCCAATACCACTCGCTGGCATTGCTCTCAAAAAGATTTCCGGCATATCTAGCAGTCAAATCAAAATTGCCATCTAAAGTTTGGTTAGTTAACGCCTCTACTCGATATATAAAATCCTCGACAGACATGCTAGATGATTTCCCTGTAAAACGTAATTTCCAGTTGGTCATTATCTGACTGATACGATCGGGTCTTATATCTGAAGATCTTGGACTAGGATTTGAGCTAGTTCGACTGTTTGGCACGGAAGGCGGCGATCTATTAAACAATTGCTGCATTTGCTGTTCAACAGCCGGCAGAGTTTGCATATCTACAGTTGATCTCTGTGGAGTAGCGTGCAGGGACAAGCTTTGGAATCCAGCAGCAATAGCTTGCGTCAATTGAGCAGCATGTTGCGACATAGCAGCTGATACTGCTTCTGCAATAGCTTCTGATAGACGTTGATTGCTATCAGAATTTTCTGAAGTCTGAGTATCCTGCTGTCCGGCAGCAGAATTTGAGTGAAGATTTGGATTAGACATATTATGCTCAATATTCTTACTAGTTCTGGCTTGTGATCTAGTTTGATGTTGCTTCTGACAGGTCGGTTCTCTAGGATTAGACGAACGCCCTACAGCTGATTCTTTTTGTTGTGATGCAGTAGCTTGACTTGACGAGCCTGAAGGCTGATCTAAAGCCAAATTTGGCAAGTTTGTTGCAGGCGTCGAAACTGGATTGAGCGACTGTCTGCACACTGGGCAATTTCTCCTGTTTCCCACTTCTGTTTTAAAACAGTCTTTATGAAACGTATGGTCACAAATAGTCCTCAAAAGCTGAGCTTGATTAGCAATAACCTGAGCACAAATAAAACAGTGTTCAATATTGTTGCCTATTCTAGACAAATCTTCTGTACTACGGGCTACATTCATTCTATAAAAATAAAAAATCTAAGTTAAAAATTTATAAAATAAAATGATTAAAAGAGAAAGAAAAAAAATTTAATAAAAATTCAAAACTAATTATGGAGTCCTGCTATCGATTATTTTAGTTGGTGAAGTCTGACATCTTGATTTTCACATAAAATTTAACCGACAAAAATAGAAAAGAATGTTTTGATAGCTCTTCTTAATTATGCTGAGCGGTAGATAGTAGTTATTATTCCACAAAATCTTTTTCCTGCGACAACCTAATCAAGCTGCTCTCATCGAGGTAGTTACTGATTTGTAAAAGCTGATGACGTAGATAATCAAAATCAAAAACAACAAAAGTCAGCATGAAATCATCATACATATGAAAATAATTTTTATAGGGCATCACAGCTTCCAGCAAAAATAAACAAAATGTTAATATTGATGCCTATATACACTTTTCATATGATCTTATAATCAGCAACTAAGAAAAATATAAATAAAAGTCAAAGTAGGAAGGGAAATGGCCGTCTATTTTATCTTCATAGAACAGCTGAAGGGTGAAACTGTTCCACTAAGACTGTTGACGGAATGGCCGTAGCTCTGTTTCTCCACGTTAAACCATTTCTAACGCACAACTGTCTTAGCTTCGCTGCAACACAAGGATCGAATGGCTTATGCTATATTTGACAGCGGAGCTAGAGCTATTTGAAGCTTTAGCTAATCCAGCGAGTCTAACATAAACACATAAGTTATTAATTATTTCTTAGCCTGGGTAGAAAAGAATATCTTTTCTAATTCAACAGTGCTTTAACAATAACTTGGGAAAGGGAACAGACTAAAAACAACCAGAATGATTTAAAAGAAAACAGTCAGATGTTATCGACTTGAAAAGATAATATATTTGAAGGGCCTTTTGCTGATTGGCCAACTGACTTAGTTGGATTCTGAATAAAATTATTAAAACTGACAAAAATTATTAACAAAATTAACAATCACTATAAACATTAACAATTCTATTCAGCAACAAAAAGAGGCCACTGAGTTGGGCGCCAAATAAAATTATTAATAGTAATTAAACTGTAACATGTAACGAAAAGACGTTATATGCTTTTTCCGAGCTGATGGGGGTGTAGCTGCTAAGCAGAGCACGCGCTTGATCCGGCTCATGCGTTGTCGGCAATATGGGGTGGGTTTAGAAAAGACTGCAGTGCTACCTGCTCAAAGACTACAATAATGATATTAAATATTCGCGTGCTGGATTCTGGCTGTAAGGGAAAGGAGAGAAGACGGGAGACAGGACAGAGAAAAGGACAGAAAGTCGGATAAAAATAAAAAAACTCAACTAGCTGCAAGGTATAAATTAGCAGAAGATGTCTCGTGGCTTGTTGTAATTGCTGTGCCGATGTAGTTGCAACAGCTGATGCCCACCCTACCATGATCACCTGTAGCCGCAGGTCAGCCTCAGACCGGTGATCCCTTATTTTTACAAACGCCTAACCAAACATATTAAAAAGATGCAAGACTCCCATAAATGTACACACTAACACATGATAAAATAAATTTTCACAATCAATTTATTTTTAAATTTCATAGTTCGTTACAACAGGGTACATTGGTAAATATCAGCAAACTTCAACAAAAATAAAATTATTCATTGAACAAAAAAAATTAAAAAGGAAATTTTCTTTTGATTTGGTTGTTGTTGTTATTCAGAATAAAAATCTGTTAGCAATAAATGCTTTTGCTGATAAGCACAGATCGACTTCATCATTTGTAACACAACACAAGAAAAAAGCGGAACACTAGCCTATAACTTGGCAAAATGATTCGGCCTTTTCGAGGGTATTTGTAGGTCGATCACAAAAGAAAAAAAAAAATTCTAACTAACAATATTAGCCTTAACCTTTATATTTAACATTGGTTAAAACTCTTAATCGTACATGCGAGGGACTATATTCTAATATTTGTATAATTAAAGATAATAAAAGGAGAAAATAATTAAAATATAAAAATATTAGATAATATAAAAATTATTAAAAATAACAATATTCGCTTTTAAAAATAAATTAACAATATCAAAATGTTCATGCAAAATTAAAAAGCATGCTAGGGATAATTGTTATTAACCAATTCCAATTAAAAAGCCATGCAAGTTATATTTAAGCAAGAATAAAAATTAGAAATTAATTTCATTTGTAGTGCTTGATTAAATAGATTCTTTTTTTTTTGTCTTTTTGTTTGAATTTAAATGTTTTTCACTTTACGTTACTCGTTTCATAATTTTACGTTAAGTTCACATGCAAAATGCAAGCAGAAATGAACAAATCAAAGTTCTCATGCAGGTGTACATGTTATTTTACGCCACGACTGTACATGCATTAAATGCAAAGCGAACATATGTTCAACACTAATACATGCAAAGCTGCCACTGCCTTTACGCATGCTCAATCTTTGAGTTCACTGACCTTCAAAAGCGTTTGCGAATAGCGTTTTCTCGTACTTGCATAGCAAAAGGCAAAGAATAAAGCGATAATATAAGAGATCGTCACTTACGGCATACATACTCCCACGCTGAAAGATCTTTCGTTGTGTGCGCCGACCACTGTAAAAAGTATAAGAGAGAGGAAGCTTTCGCGAGCTTTTGAGCGCCGCTCTCGCTATGGCTTTGCATATGCTTAGCACATGGAACACATAAAAAAAATTAAAAAATATAATTATGCACTTTTCTATTTTTCAGCACTTATGTATGATTGTTTTTCAGCATTATTTTCACTTTAAGATATTAACAAAAAAAACTTGCATGCACTTAATATTGGGGCGGGTAGAATAATACAAAAAAATTATATTAAAAATATTTAAAATTCACATTTTTAAACTTATGCCATTCAAAGGCTTCTTGCCGGCATTTGGCTAACTAAAAAAATAAAGTTTTCACTAACTTATTATTGCCAAAGTGTTGGCTTTTTCACAAAAAAAATTTCCGGCGAACCATGTGGAGATTATGTAATCCCCTGAGCCTGACTTATCGGGGCTATTTTTCCCGGGATTTTGGGCGGGATTTCCTCAAACAAAATGATGCACGACGAGCTCGATTACGGCAGAAACCATTTCACGTTTTAACTTTGAGAGTTTCACACACTTTCTTGCTATTACACGGCTTTCAATTTGCTCAGCGTGATCGCGCTCCGATCTTAATTTCGACAGACTGCCAATTATGCGCCAATGCAATTCTAAGCCCGTGTGAGCTTTACTGCGGTGATGGAGCTTTTATGCTGTTGTGGGGCTGCAGCTCCAACGACTGTAAGCCACAGTGGTGGATTCCATCATATGTTTGATACAGGCAGTTAATAGCGGGATGCTACTAGCGGCCAATTCTAAATAAAAATTAAATAGAATTGTCCAATAAATGCGGATGAAATGTACAGGGAAAATTGACTTAATCAATTTCCGAAATTAACAATTTTTCTTACCCTGTGGAATTGGCAGCGCAGAAAATAATTTAATTTATTGGTGTCTTGCCAATTAATTTTCACAATAAAGAAAGAACTCAAACGCGCAAGCGTTATAATTTTTAGTTAAGTAGCAAATAGTAAATTTTTTTTTTTTTTACATTAGTTTAACTCTTTTTAATAACAATTTAATAAAGCGAGCTTAGCACGCACAACTGCTTGGGTTGAAGACTCGATCAGAAAGAGAATGAGTTGCAAATTGCAGCCAAGGAGGTAACCTCTAGTTGGCGGAAATGTCTCTTCTTCTTCATACATGAAGATAAAGGCAAAAGGAAAGTCATACTGACAATAATCTAGCCTTGCCACACAGAATGTTGGCTGAGAAAAGGGAAACTAAAACAATAATTAAAAATCTGTTGCATACTTTTCGGCTTTTCATTTATATGTACGATTAAAGCAGCAAGCGCATTACACATCTTATTATTAAAGGATCAGAGAGTTATAGAAAAAAGATTTCATGTAAATCGGAACACTGGTTTAGGAATTACAGCCCAATTCCTACCACGGCAATCATGAACCTATTCAGTTGATCGGCAGTGTTTATACCTAATATTCTCTATTATTAAAAATGTAAATGTAAAATGTTTACTTTAACTAATTGAAAAACATTGTAAAAACGCACAGAAAATTTCTTTTTATATGAACGGAAAATTTATTATTTACTGTGATTAATAACTTTAAAGTTGGAGCATGCATATATTTAAAAAGGGCAGTTCACCGATTTTTATTGAATGGAATTCGTATCAAACTATATAATTTTACACAATTACAACTACAGAATTAATATCAATTTATTGCTTTTATATCTTTCTTAAATTTCTTTCTTCCAGTAACTCTGTTTCTTATTCCCCATATCTCCTATAATGATTTCGATGGATTCTCTTCTATACAAAATAACTTTGATAAGTTTATCAAAAGTTTACTACTGTCAGATCTTAAAGTTTTAGATTTATATAGCTTCTGAAAAAGCTTTTGTCCACCTTAATGTAATACATATTAGGGTATGACTAAAGACTTTCTCAAGCAAAAGACATACAGATAGGAAACCTTCAGTAAATATTGGTATTCTCAGTAAGACAAATAGAATCACGCTTCAGAGCATAAATATTTACCGTTTCGTTTTTCTAGAAAGCGTTTAATAGCCATAAATACCATGTTAATTCTTTAAATATTGATCGTTTATTTTGTGTGTGCTTTCGTTAGTGAAATTGGTTTAAGTGGATCGTTGTGAGTTGTAAGTAGAGTGCTGGGCAGAGAATGCAATTTGTCAAGTGGTTGCTAATTGATCTGATTTCTGTCTCTCTCCCTCTCTCTTTCTACATCTCTTTCGCTCTCTCTTTGTCAACGAATGGAAAGAATAAGGAAAGTGACTGGTCTGAGAATTCTTGGGACTCAGTTCTGTATTAGATCTTCAAGCGAACAGAGGCTGCTGTCATGCAAACAACAATTTTAGTCTTCTACTTGATAGTCGTTGCACTAATCGGAGCAATTGGATTTAGTCACCAAGATGACGGTCATCTGAAACGCTTCAGCAGATCCCTGTTATTCCCAGCAACATCTCCGACTCGTGTCCAGTTCATTGGCGGCATCGGAATTCCCGTGGAAGATCTGCCTTTTGAATCAGTCACCTCGGGCTATGTCCTCAAGACGGAGTACTTTCTGCCCACCACAGCTCAGGAAATAACCAGAGTTTATCTTAAGCCACAGCCCATTACGGACAGAAAGAATAGCAACGATGAGTCCAACTTTGGATCGATGTATCGCTGGGTTATCTATCGCAGCATCGAAATGGTATTACAGAACATGGATCTACCAGGACGCAGCTGCCTTCTGCGTGTGATCTGTGAGCACGCGGCGCTTCCTCTGACCCACGAAAGTGGTCTACTTGGTGAGCTGATCCACATCGTTCTGACACCTTCCAGCTCGTCGGATCATTATGCTCTACATACTGACAGGGAGTATCTGGCCTCTGAACGTTTCGGCAAACGCGGTGGAAATTGTAAGGCTGCCTATGGCCGAAAGTGTCCAAGATCTCCCATTGACCTGGTTACCATGTTGTTGTGATTGTATTAAGATCAACTATACTCTAAGCTCTCATATTGTGATATTGTATTAAATTGAAGCTGGTTATATTCTTGCAAAAATCGAAAATTACTCTCAGAATGAGTATGCAATTTAAAACTTAATACCATAGTTTTGTGCAGCCCAAAACCAAAACAAGAAAATTATCCGTGTTCCTGAAGCCAAGCAAACAAGTTATCAAGTATAGAATTATTTCTTATAAATTTAATTTAATATGTGTTCAAATTTTATTACACAAAAAATGTTTTAAATGACATTTATTTAAGGTTTTTTTTTCCTCAAAAGCAATTGTCATTAAAGTTTATAGATGTTGCACACACAATCTATATTATATTATCTACATACATCGAAAAAATGTTCGTTTTTTTCCTTAAAAGTGCAGAGAATCATGTAGTCGATCATTCGTTAATGCATTTTTCTCATGTATTCTCTCGCCTTCTTGATCTTTTGATCTGTAATCTCACACTGTTCAAATGTGTCTTTTGTTAATCAGTTTATACCTTAAAGATATCCATTTTATTTGTTATTGAGGTGTAAATCCATTAGCTGTGCTAATAGAACTCTCCCTAAAGATGTGAATAGCTTTTCACTCTTAGTTCTAGATTAGATCTTCAATAGTAAGCTGCCGTGTCGCTAACATGCATCATCGAGCTGTTGTATTTATTTCATTGGCAATCATTGCTCAGATCAGTGGAACAATGATATTTCCAGAGTTGGCACCGACTCCAGTCACGTTCCTTTGCGCATTTGGTATACCCGTCGAGGATCTCGCTTTTGAGACTGTCATACCCGGCTACGCACTCAGGATGCAGTATTTTCTGCCCAACAATGCGTCGGAGTTAACTCAAATCTATCTGAAGCCACAGCCCTTGACGGATAGGAGGTACAGTAAACAAACCAACTTGGGCTCCAAATATCGCTGGATCATCTATCGCGGCATCGAAATGGTGCTCCAGCACTTGGGTCTACCAGGACATGGCTGTTTACAGAGGGCAATCTGCGATCATGCGGCATTACCTTTAAACCACGAAAGTGGTTTACTTGGAGAGCTCCTCCACATCATACTGACCCCTTCCAGCTCAAGGGATCTGCTGGGAATGGCCAAAGATCGCGTCTATCAGTCAGCGGAACGATTTGGCAGACGAGGAGGCAACTGCGAGCTAAAGTTTGCCAGCAAATGTCCCAGATCTCCCATTGACTTCATAAGCATATTACTGAAAGTAAATGAAACATAGATGAGCAATATAATAAAAATATGTAGTAATAAAATTAAAAATAAAGAATCTTACCACTAAGCAAACAATACATAGAGGCGTCAAACAAGCATTTTTGTGATATCATATTTTTTGTATAGCGTGGAACCCCAGAGCGTTCGGCAAAAGCCGAACGCTTTTTTCTCTAAAGCGCAAAGCGCAGCTGAGAGAGCGCGCACACAAGCGACGGCATGCTCGATCACCCGTAGCAACATACCCTGTTTTAGATACAAAAACTTTTTTTCATTCTCTTTGCTTTGTATTGTTTATTAATTATTATATGCAGTATTATTAATAAAAAATCATATTTCAGTGGCATACAATTATTATACAATGAAAATAGCAAAGAAAATAAGAAAAAAATTGTTTGTATTTGCGTATTTTTGTAACAGGGTATGTTCCCGCGGGTGATCGAGCCCGCATGTTTACATTTCACGCACACTAAGAAGCGTACGCATGTTCATACACACATACACATAGAAACGATAATGAGAGAGAGACTGAACATTTTTCGTGTACGCTCTCTCTCAGCTGTGCTTGCGCTCTGGGGTCTCACTGCAAAAAGCGTTCGGCTTTTGCCGAACGCTCTGGGGTTCCACGCTATACAAAAAATATGATATCACAAAAATGCTTGTTTGACGCCTCTATGTATTGTTTGCTTAGTGATCTTACCTTATTGATTCGTTTGATTCCTGAGAGTATGATTATTTTGTTAAGTTATTATTTTTAACAAGTTTCAGCTCATATACGCTCGGGAAAATTTTTGCTGTTGACCAAATATTTCAATTATAAAAATCAATTCTTAAATAAAAAAACAGCTCTGAATTTTAAAGAATAATTATATTCTCCATATTTAAATAATGATTTTTTAAAGTAACTTTTTCCAATTATTTTCCGGATTATTAGACATTTTCCCAACTTCTTATTACGTATATGGCGATATTTTAGTGACAATACATTTCCAAAACGAGGATAATATTTTCTGAATTTGTGGTAAGACACAGAATTTAATCTTTTAAAAGTACAGTCGAACCTCCCTAGCTCGAACTTCTATAACTCGAATTTTCTCTAACTCGAACAAAATCGAGTGGCAATAGCGTTTACTAAGCAAATTTCACTTCCATTCGTCAAATTTCTCCATAGGTCGAAGTCTGTAAGTCGAATTTTTCGGGCAAATCGCAAAAAAAGTTTGATTTTTTTTCCTTTATATTTTATGCTTTTGGTACAAGATCGTTTGTATATGTAATATGGATGTAAATTAACATATGGTGATGCCATATGATAGAATAATGAAATTAGGCTTGTGAAATTGCTATAGGAAAGATGTTCGTGATTTCATTTGAACCGGGAACTTCTTTTGGATACAGCAAAAAAACGAAAAAGTTTTTGAGAATATCGCCAGGTCTTGAACAAACTGAAATCTGCTTCCGTTAAAAATAACAAGAAAAGATTGCAATTTTAAATGTATTTATGAATGAATGAAATTGTCGTTCCTTTCAAAAGAGTTTAAAAAAATAATTCCATAAGTCGAAAGTCTCCATAATTCGATCTTTTTCTTTGGACAATGGTGATTCGAGTTAGGGAAGTTCGACTGTAGTTGAAAAGATAAAAAAATGTATAATCTCATTAAGGCTAAACTAATTTCAGTCATGAAATGCTCCGCATTTAAGCAAAATATTTAACATTTTCGTGTGCCAAAGATTGTGTTGTAACGAATAACGAGAATCGTTGAGGAAGCTGATGGGCGTCTGATTTGCGATCGGGTACGCGAGCGCTCTGCGGCCGCATTCTGGTCGGAAAATGGGTGTGGGCTTTTGGGGGTACCGAAAAATCAGTTTGCTTCCGTTTGTTATTATTAAATAATTAAATATCTCGCGTACATTTTTAAAGAAAACGGGGATACATTGGAATAGGGAAAGGAACCGGGAAAGATGCTGTATAAATTAAGAAGAGAAGGAAAGCAAAGGGGATGTGAAACAAATAAACGCACTACTTTCTTTGTTTGCACACTTTAGGTGCGAAACGCCCTCCCTACCAAGATCCCACATGGCCAACGTTATTAATAGGGGATCCCTAAAAGTAGGCTTTAGTCTACTACCTCTTCATGTTCGAGCGCTACATGGTTCCAAACAATTTCAACACTTAGCACATATTCATATTAACTAACATAGTTTATTTATAACAAGTGACTATAACACATCTCTCGAGACTCACAAGTTGCGGGTTTGAATAAATATATATGTAAATTAAAGTTTAAAGATTATATATAATTCTAAAATATATACATCCAAGTACAGCTTCGCTTGGTATTTCACTTAGTCTAAATATGCGATATTTGATAAATATAGAGCAGGATAGCCCAAGGTGAATATAAAGAATAAATGAATTAACGTGACATAAGTAATTTTAGGTTTAGGTTGCTCTTTCTGATTAAGGCATACTTTTACGCGGGCTTAAGCCGGCATGCAAAGCTAAGCTTGGCCAAAGTTCAAGCTCGGAAAAAGCTCTTCGCAAAAATTACCGCTTGTAAATAAAAGTTGTAGCATCACTTACATGTCATTCCCACGTCGAAAGATCTTTCGTTGTGCAGAGTGTGTGTGTGTGTAATAAGTTAGCTGTTAGGAAAAAAATGTATTATTGCAAGCTTTGCCTGCATGCATGCATAATTATGCCCTTTGCGAAAATTATTAATTTTTAAATGGTAACGTTAATTTCATTATTCTTAAGTGCGGTCAGCTTGTTTAACTTTACTTTAATTTAATATTATATGTATATTTGACTCGCACTTGCAAACAATTTACGACAAATAGAATTCAACCCCAAACGGGTAATAGAAACGGCAGAAGGCCAATTTACAAATAGTAATTTAACATTCAAATACAACACAAAAACATTCACAAAACATATAATCGAAGAGACACACTCCAACGAAGCAACGAAATCTCAAACAAAGCAAACAGCTGAGGCGGCGTTAGCGTAGCCCAAGGCAGCTTAGTTATTGCTGGACATAGCGGGACTTGGATCTACGTCATCCGAGCAAAACTAAAAGCTCCGGCTGCCGAGGTCGTTGCTCCTTCCAAGAACAAGCACTTTATGTAGCCTATATGGTAGGCAGCTTGCGAAATTCTCAGGTGGATTTAGATGTCCAAATTAGCACATAGTGCCAAATCTTTTTCTATTGCTGATTTGGCACGGTTTGAGGGTTTCTGCATTTGTCTCTCCTGGAGTATTCACAATTTTGGCAGCGCCAAGGTATTTTTAATCAAAAAAATACATACTAACAAAAAGAGAAAAGAAAAATAATAAATAACGTATCCGACAAGCGGCCCGTTACACTCCCCCCTGCCAAAATCACACTTTGGGTGTTTAGAACACAAAGGGTGATCCCCGCTTGGAGGTGCTTTGATCTACAAAAAAAATAAATTTAATTATTGTTTTATGTCCTTCGCATGGAATTTGCCAACGAATTTTCCCTGCGAATCTTCAAGTTCATAGTAACTATTTCCAAGCTTGCGTCTTATTCTTGCTTTCACAAATGCTGGAGCTAACTTTGCACTAAACCCTTTAACAAAATTACTTTGCTGAAAGTTACGCCGATATACTTCCTGACCAGGCTTATAGTCAACATCGCGACTACGCAGATTGTAAATCTTTTCGTTGCGTTGATGCTGCTGCTGTATCGTCTTCTGGGCCGTTTTTCTAATAAGGTCGAAAGAATCTTCTCTGTTGAAATTCACAGTTCGATCTTCCAGCTGCTGTAATTTCCTCAACAACGTATATGTGTTTCCGTCAGTGATCATATGTTGACCAAAAGCGACGCGATACGGGCTGTCATTTATGGCCGAATGCATGCTTGATCTTAGGGCACAACATATATGGCTGAGATGCGCATCCCAGTTGGACTGATCCGGCTTTATGTAGGCCTTGATTGCAGCGATCACAGACCGGTTGACGCGTTCAGAAGCATTCGCTTGTGGCGCATATACTGCAGTGTAAGCGTGTTGCACATGATACTTTTGCAACAAAGCATTAAACTGATGCGATTTGAACTGCACACCATTGTCTGATATTACCACTTCAGGCACACCGAAACTATGAAAAATATCCTGTTCTAAGAACCCGATGATAGCGTCAGTTGTGAATTTCTTTACTGGCTTTAAGAAAGGATATTTCGAAAGGTGGTCTAAAACGATGAAAATGCCTATGTTTCCTGATTTACTTCGCGGATACGGGCCTAAGAAATCAACATACAGTTTCTGAAAGACTCGGCTGGTTTCTGTGGATGCGCTTAACGGTGGTCGAAGGACGCGATTTGGGTGCTTGCTACATTTACAAATGGCGCAACTATTTATAAAGGCTTTGACGTCGCTAGCCAAATTCGGCCAGTAATAGTATCGACGAATCTTCTCTAGCGTCTTGTTAATTCCACTATGTGAGGCCAAAGGATCTTCGTGGGACAGTTTTAAAATTTCTGGGACGAGATCTTTTGGTACCCATAGTTTCCAGCATACGTCATCTGCAAATTGTTCTCCTGCAGCATGCTCAGCGCGACGATAAATATAATTGTCGATTACTTTCAAGTCAGGTGTCTGCGTTTGATTGGCAATAATCGAGTCTTTAAGTTTTTCATATTCACTGGACTTGAAATGCGCAGAATTTAGGTCAATTAAAATATTTTTGCTGAGTTCTGACAAATCTTCAGCATGCACACGAGACAAAGCATCGGGAACGACATTTTGACTCCCTTTTCGATGAAATATTTTAAATGAAAATCCCTGCAGTTTTAGGGCCCATCTGGCCAATCTAGAACTCAAGTCAGTTTGCGACATTAACCATTTTAAAGAGGCATGGTCTGTGTGAATAGAAAACTCATGACCCTCTACATACGCTCTGAACTTTTTAACGCACATTATGGCCGCCAAGCATTCCTTCTCTGTAACTGAATAGTTTCTTTGACAGCTATTTAGTTTTCGAGACATAAATGCTATGGGCACATCATTACCTTCGCTGTCCGTTTGCATAAGCACGCCTCCTACACCGGTATGGCTTGCATCGCAATGAATGGCGAAAGGAATTGAAAAGTTAGGGCTGTGTAGCACCGGATTTTCAAAGGACTTTTGCGCTTCTTCTGTCCACACGAATTTTTTCCGATTCTTCAGCGTGTCAGATATAGCTGCAGCAATGCCAGCATAATTTTTAATGAATTTGTGGTACCAGCCTGTAGTCCCCAAAAATCTGCGAACCTGCTTAACAGATTGTGGTACTGGGAATTCGCGGATAACTGCTACCTTATCAGGATCTGTTTGTATTGTCCCATAACCTATGACATGTCCTAAATATCTAACCTCCTTTAGACAAAACTTGCTCTTTTCGACATTGATCGTGAGTCCAGCTTGTGACAGTCGTTCTGCTAAAGATTTTAAGACTATAATGTGCTTCTCGAACGACTCGGAGATAACCAACAAATCGTCCAAATAGATAAATATCTCATTTCGGAGAGTTGGAGGTATCACCTTGTCCATAAGCTTGGACATTGTCTGTGGTGCGTTTGACAGACCAAAGGGCATCACCGTGAACTGATATAGAGGCCTTCCCGGCACCGTAAAAGCAGTCTTTTCTCTAGCTCTTTCCGTGAGAGGGATTTGCCAATACGCATCTTTTAAATCAATGCTCGTGATGAATTTTGCTTTTGGCAGTCTACTCAAAATCCCCTCTATCAACGGCATTGGATATGCATTCTTTATCGTTACGTTATTGACTTTTCTACAATCGATACATAATCGGACTTTTCCGGGTTTCTGAACTAGCACTACAGGGGAACTCCATGGACTATTTGATTCTTCGATAACGCCGAGGGCTAACATACGGTCTAATTCTTGGTACATTAATTTTTCCACTGCAGGCGACACTGCATAATGGCGTTGTTTTATCGGATTTGTCTCTGTAACCTCAATATCATGGGATATCCAACCTGTTTTGCCTAATCCCTTTTCAGCAAATGAAGGAAACATTTTCACCGCTTCATTTAATTCCTGCTTCTGCTGTTCGGTTAACAGAATTTGTAGTGGATCGTTAAATTCTATGCTCGATACCGAAGACGAGTGTTCTTTATTTAGTAGAAATAAGGGTAGTAACTCAAAGCTTCTCCAGAAATCTATACCTAAATATAAAGATTGTGCTAAACTAGGTACTAAATAAAATGAAATATTTTTGGACATGCCTCTAAACTTAACAGTAGTTTTAATTACGCCTAATATATTTTGGCCTTTGCCATCTGCTGTGCGTACGAAAGCTTTTAATGGCTTATAATCTACATTGTTGTCTATTAGTTCTTGAGCGAATTTTCCACCAATGCAACTTATAGACGCACCAGTGTCCATAAGTCCGCTGATTTCTCTGCCAAGCAGTGTTATATTAGCATAAGGTCGAAGATCATTGACTTTATCAACAACTGATGACAATATTGCCCGTCGTATCTCTTGACACTTCTGCCTAAATTCCACTCTACGCTTACTGCTTCTAGATTGCATCAATGGTAAACTAAGATGTTGGGGCTCAAGTTCATTCGAAAGATCAGGGGGAATTTGGGTTAAGTCTGGTTGGTTATCTTGAGTCTGCTGAGCAGTAGATACTAAAGTCGCTAATCTGTGTTGGTGGCTCGCGAAACTAGCTTTCGTGCACTGTTGGCTGGTGCACGAGTCAACTCGTTTTTTGAACTGCTACACTTTCGGCACGATGGTTTGTAAGTATCTTTCTTGCCACATCCATAGCAAAAGACTTTGCGCTCAGATACACAATCCTGGTATCTGTGACCTTGACTGCCGCAATTCCAACAAGACAGGGTCATTGCATCTACCTCAAACTCCTCTTCTACTTCTTCAACAGGCTCGCATTGCATTGCCACTTCGTTCACTTGCCGCCGAAATACAGGACGTTGCACTGATGTAGCTGGTTTTGCTATTCCTTGTATAAATCTCTCACGTGTGCGCACAATGAGACGCAATTGCTCCAAACTATGTATGGGCACGTGTAGGATTTCGTGCTGAATTTCAGTCAGCAAATTTGCCCTAACGACTTCTAAAATCCCTTGCTCGGACATTGGCTGAACTAGTCTGTCTGCTAAGGCAGCAATAGCCTCATAAAAGCTGTCAAAAGATTCATTTTGTTTCTGCTTTCTTTGCGACATGGCTGTCCTGATTTCAAGATCTGTTCGCCCGTCCTTGAAGCGCGCTCTTAAAGCCAAACACAGATCTGGCCAGCGGATGTGAGTTACACTTTTGTGGTATCTCCAATACCATTCACTCGCACTGCCTTCGAATAAGTTGCTCGCATTACGAGACAACAACTCAAAATTGCCATTCAATGTTTGAAAAGTAAGAGCTTCGATTCTATATATAAAGTCATCAATTGCCATGGACGAGTTTCCTGAGAATCTTATTTTCCAGTTTGAGATAATTTGACTTAATCGGTACGGTCGAATGTTGCCAATATCAGCTACGACATTGCTATTGTTGATGCTAGGTGGACTTGCTCCTGCATTTAAAATTGCCTCTTGCTCTTCCCTATTTGGTCTCCCAATAAATTGCTCAAAGGATTGTAAGTGTACCTGAGCGCTGGGTGGCACCGGAGGATTATTTTGCTCTGACAATTTCCTAAAGCCTTCTTCGATCGCCTTAGTCAACATTTGTGTATGTTGTGCAACAGCGGCTGCCACTGCCTCCGCAATTGATTGTTGCAAAGCATTTTGTGGGATCGACACTTCCTGCTGAGTAGAAAGCTGCGCTGCTTGCCGTTCTACCTCGGGCTCTGCTCTCTGACTAGGTCCTGCACTTGCAGCTTTCGACTTTGATCTAGTCATAGTTGAGGATCCTGACTGCGATCCGGAAGCTTGGGCTGCTGCTATTTCCTCGGCCAAATTGAGGGTAGATTTACTCAACGCCGTTTTACAGACCGGACAAACTTTCCTGTTTCCTGGTCTAGTATTAAAGCAAGAGTGGTGAAAGAAGTGGTTGCAGCTAGTGGTAAGCAACTGAGCTGGATATTCCACTTCTTGGGTACAGACGCAGCAAATAGTTTCAGAAAACTGTCTATGATAAGCACTATCTCCACTTCTATCAAGACCCATTATAAATCCTTACTAAGTCTAGCAATAACAAATATAAATAAATAAATAGATATGTATAATATAACAACCCAAATAAATAAATAAATAAATATATGCAATATAGCAACTCAAATAAATAAATAAATAAATATATGTAATAAAGCAACAAGGCTTAATAAATGAAAATATTCATATGCTAATTCTCTATTACACAAAAAATATAAATACCAAAAAAAATATATTAAACAAAACAATATTCATAAACAGAAAAACCAAAACGATAATAAACAAAATTTCAGAAATATTGGAAACCATGCAACGCTCTCACAAGTAAGAATAAGAGACCGTTCTTATTTGTATATCACAGAAAAAAATAAAAAAAAAGTAAAGGGATTCCATTAACCTGCATTTAGATCGAGCGGCAGCACAGCTATTGTGAAGCTAGCACCGTTTCCGCGACTATCTAAAACAGGAAAAAAAATCGGATAGTTTCGGTCGTTATGCAGCAAAACTACACGCGTGCCCACGCAAAGATCACGCCCATGCATGTTCACTGTAAAACTCCGGAAATAAAAGAATAGATATATAAAGAGGAAATATAATTATTCATAAATACATAGACAAAAACTTCACGCAAACATTGTTCCAACGCAGGACATGGCACAGAGAAACGGACCACCAAAGGGTGCCATATGCTACTGGCAATAATCTGCAGCATTGGTCTATATACCTAGGATAATAATTTGAAGAATTAGAGGTTATTGGCTAAACCTGGTTCCAGTTGAGCGGCGACTAAAAATTTAGTTTTATTCCAGCGTCAACAAAAAAAACAAGCAAAGCGCAATATGCCAGAAGATATACAGCATACCTTAGGGGGCAAATACAATTGAGGCTTTGATCAGTGGCAAGCTGTGACTTAATTATCAACAACTCTTTTCCAACCGACTCACTCAAATTGTATTTACTCACTAGAAAGGAAATGAATTTGCATCATAGTAAGCGGCAATACAGCTATATCGAAGCTAGTATTGTTCCAGCGATACTCACAAAATCATATTGTGTTGCATACTTTTGCGATGCGGCTTAAAGTTGTCTAGCAACAAATAAGTTTCCAGCATTTCAGTATACAACACTAGGACAAAATGAATTAAGGATGGGATAAGGAATAAGGAAATTGGAGGATATTCAAGTCCTGAGCGTTTTCTGCTCAAAGGTGTTTTGACTTAGTATTTTTTTTATTTTAAATCAGGGTCAGGTATTGCTTGCGTCATACTAATTTGTATGAACCGTATTTTTCTAAGTGTCGCTGCCATGACCTTGATTTTGGACCTAAATGTTTTAACCCCAAGATTTTAGTAGACTAAACAAAAACATAGGCCCTTAGGTTGGGCGCCAAATTATTATAATAATAATTATATCTGTAACGAATAACGAGAATCGTTTAGGAAGCTGATGGGCGTCTGATTTGCGATCGGGTACGCGAGCGCTCTGCGGCCGCATTCTGGTCGGAAAATGGGTGTGGGCTTTTGGGGGTACCGAAAAATCAGTTTGCTTCCGTTTGTTATTATTAAATAATTAAATATCTCGCGTACATTTTTAAAGAAAACGGGGATACATTGGAATAGGGAAAGGAACCGGGAAAGATGCTGTATAAATTAAGAAGAGAAGGAAAGCAAAGGGGATGTGAAACAAATAAACGCACTACTTTCTTTGTTTGCACACTTTAGGTGCGAAACGCCCTCCCTACCAAGATCCCACATGGCCAACGTTATTAATAGGGGATCCCTAAAAGTAGGCTTTAGTCTACTACCTCTTCATGTTCGAGCGCTACATGGTTCCAAACAATTTCAACACTTAGCACATATTCATATTAACTAACATAGTTTATTTATAACAAGTGACTATAACACATCTCTCGAGACTCACAAGTTGCGGGTTTGAATAAATATATATGTAAATTATTTATTATTTATTAATTAAAGTTTAAAGATTATATATAATTCTAAAATATATACATCCAAGTACAGCTTCGCTTGGTATTTCACTTAGTCTAAATATGCGATATTTGATAAATATAGAGCAGGATAGCCCAAGGTGAATATAAAGAATAAATGAATTAACGTGACATAAGTAATTTTAGGTTTAGGTTGCTCTTTCTGATTAAGGCATACTTTTACGCGGGCTTAAGCCGGCATGCAAAGCTAAGCTTGGCCAAAGTTCAAGCTCGGAAAAAGCTCTTCGCAAAAATTACCGCTTGTAAATAAAAGTTGTAGCATCACTTACATGTCATTCCCACGTCGAAAGATCTTTCGTTGTGCAGAGTGTGTGTGTGTGTAATAAGTTAGCTGTTAGGAAAAAAATGTATTATTGCAAGCTTTGCCTGCATGCATGCATAATTATGCCCTTTGCGAAAATTATTAATTTTTAAATGGTAACGTTAATTTCATTATTCTTAAGTGCGGTCAGCTTGTTTAACTTTACTTTAATTTAATATTATATGTATATTTGACTCGCACTTGCAAACAATTTACGACAAATAGAATTCAACCCCAAACGGGTAATAGAAACGGCAGAAGGCCAATTTACAAATAGTAATTTAACATTCAAATACAACACAAAAACATTCACAAAACATATAATCGAAGAGACACACTCCAACGAAGCAACGAAATCTCAAACAAAGCAAACAGCTGAGGCGGCGTTAGCGTAGCCCAAGGCAGCTTAGTTATTGCTGGACATAGCGGGACTTGGATCTACGTCATCCGAGCAAAACTAAAAGCTCCGGCTGCCGAGGTCGTTGCTCCTTCCAAGAACAAGCACTTTATGTAGCCTATATGGTAGGCAGCTTGCGAAATTCTCAGGTGGATTTAGATGTCCAAATTAGCACATAGTGCCAAATCTTTTTCTATTGCTGATTTGGCACGGTTTGAGGGTTTCTGCATTTGTCTCTCCTGGAGTATTCACAATTTTGGCAGCGCCAAGGTATTTTTAATCAAAAAAATACATACTAACAAAAAGAGAAAAGAAAAATAATAAATAACGTATCCGACAAGCGGCCCGTTACAGTGTCTTGATACTACTACTACTTGTTATGGAAACACACTGAATTTTGTGCTCCAGTTTGCTTGTGCTGTCGAGTTTGTTGCTATTTGAGAGAATTGTCAGTTGAATTTTGGCTTACATTTCGACCAACATGAAATGTTGACAGCAATGTCAAATGGCACTAACTATCTTGTTACTGTTGTGTTGTTGTGAGCATCACGTACAGGTGAAGGTGTGATAATTATAGAGTTGATAAACATTTTAATTAGTTTTCACACTCGCTGCTGCCTGATTCGCATGGCAAATCAGCATCAATTGTAATTATGCATGCATTACTTTTTCGGCACACGCTGCGTATGCGTTATATGCGTGACTCTGTCTGCGACAGTTAATCATGTAGCTTAACGCACTTAAATTTAAATGACAAATACAATTTATATGAATTATGTGGCAGCAACATGCGAATAGTCGTCCTACTCGTAATACAAATTTATTTTCATGCCTCACTCATTAGAGCACCCTGAGCACGTTTCAATCTGTGAGCCTGGCCAAAACGCCTACTCCTAATGGGCTTAAATACTTTAGATGGCACGCAATCGGCTTGTAAATGTACATGTCCATGTCCATGTTCATGTCCAGAACTCACAGAGCCGTAAAATAATTACACACATTGAATGAAACGCGACATGGAACAGAAGCTGAAACTGAAACAGAAACAAACGAACAAAACCCTTCCAAAGCAGCAACTTAATAATGGTCTGATGAGAGGGATTGTATTGTACCTTGGGTGGGCTTGGGACGAAGTCAGATGGCTTGCTTTTGGCATTTCAATGCCGTTGACCAAATGAGTTTAATATTAATTAGTTGGCTGACAAAGCAAGAGGCAATCCAATCGCCCGAAATCTCCTTCCAAACGCATTGCGCATACGCCATGTGACTTGGGGCTACACAATACAGTAACAGTAAATTAAAGCAAAATACAGCAAGGGACTCGTACGCTCAAATATTTCATATATTTATTTTGATTGCCCGCAAAACATTTACAACAAACTTTTTACAGTTCTTGCAACATAAAAATAACAATATATTAATTGAAATCAACCAGCTAGCTAAAAGTTGTAGAGCTGTCGAGTTCGAGTTGAAATTCGTGTTCGGACTCGAATTCGGAACTCGGGCTTGGGTTCAGCTTCAGTTAAATCATCTGTGGTCGTTTGTCTTTAATTTAGTCTTGTCCGGAGGCCACTCTAAACAAGTGGGTAAACATGTTTGCTAAATAATTTCTAACAAATGCAAATGTAATTTTGCTTCTCTGCTTTGTTCTCCATATGAAAGTTTGTTTTCCCTCAAGAGGTGGAGTGAGTGAAAGAGAGAGCAGGACATGCATCATTCGACTTCTTTAGTTGGGTTGGTTCTGTTTTTAATACAATTAAAAAAGCCAAATAACAAAGAAGCTTGTACGAAGTGGTTTTTTCTCTTTCCATATATGTTGTGCAATTTTTAATATAGTTGAGAAAAATATAATTTGACTTTCCAAACTAGTTTTAAAATAAAGCCCAAGGCCGACAGAACAAAACACGCATTAATACACTAAGGATAATTATATTTTCACTAATTTTTTTAATCTACGAATCACAGTGTTTTGGCTGTAGTTTTTTTGTGTTTTGTTTAACTTTAAGTTTATATCTGATAAAACCCAATTTAAACTCTTCTACACTTTCGTTCGACAGATGCCACTTAAAGCCAAGTTTTGACCTCATGTCTTAAATATGTCAAATCCAAAAATGGCTGACTAAACACAAAATCCTTTTACGCAAAACAAATTTTTGGAGAAGTTGGGCGGAAAGGAAACTGAGGGGCGTCTGTCAAAGATTTGCAATTTTGTAGTGTGAAATTTATGGGCAGACGTTAAGATAAACGTTGTGTCATTGATTAACGAGTCCTTGTCGGTCGACTGACTACCACTATGTATGGTTCAGTTTGAGTTTCAGGTTCAGGTTGAGGTTGTTTTTTTTTTTTCTTAGTAGTACGTATTTGAAAACATTTTGAGTTGAAATGATTACGCCCAAAACTTAACAGAGAAAGTCCTGGAAAACGGAAGCGCACATAAATCAGTAAGTAAATGTGACTTCCTCCAGCTCAGCTTCAGTCTCGGGCAAGGACTTTGTCGAATACTTAACGCGCAACAGGACGACAGGATGGCCGTGTGTCCTGACCCTAAGTGTTGAATGGACATAGATGAAGGTAACGAAAGTCCAACTGCAGCCAGTATAGATATTCAGCGAAGTTCTCGACTGAACAGGCGGCTCCAACGAGGAGGCTCTTCTGCTCTATGGCTAAGCGAAGGCAGCCGTTGCAGGACCAAGGACATAGATTGGCAACATTTGATGGTAAAAGTTACGTTCGCATTTATCTTTCGTGCACTTGTGTCACTTGTGAGTTTCTTGAACCACAGCCAAGCGGCAGATAAGACAGAGAGAGGGAAAGAGAGAGAGAGAAAGAGAGAGGGAGAATGAGAAATAATACAAACAGCACGTCGAACGTTATTAAATGCTGTGGCTCAACCTTTAAAAAGTGGCTTTAAGGTTGACACTGACAAATGAACTGACGCAGTCTCCTTCAACGGAAACACGAATTACTCGACCGCAAACAATAAACAAGTGTTACTCGTAATGCTACGATCTTAATTGTTGTAAATTAAGCACTCACAATGCCAATACAATTCCATTTAAATGCAGGATACATTTACACAGTTGATTCACTCTTGGCTTTTATTGATTGCTGAATCAATTAACTTGCTCAGCTACAAAAGGCGCATTTAAATGTACTTTATTCGCAATGCATTCGATTAATTGGCAGAAAATCCCTGGTAATCGTTTTACCTGAGTGACATGTTTATCGGTATTATATTAATATGAATTAATATTTACTATCGGTTCAGCGATTCCTTAACCGGAAAAAATCGAAAGTTATAAATATCGCGGATTAACAAAGATATCTATAAATTTAAATAAACTAAAATCGATTATTGTCGTATCATATCGCTTTATTGTTGAGTCATCGATCATGAAAGCCGTTTTATGCTCATTGAAAGATGCCACTATAAATTATTATCGATTGTAAATATATAAGCAAATTGTTTGTCTATCGAAGGTTATCGATACAACATAAATATCAACTACAACCGTTAATCTCAAGCTGCTACTACTCTGGCTTCCTTTCAACGCCACAATTCACAATCACAAGCTTCACGAGCTTCGGTTTACCTGAAAACCGCGTCATCAATTTCCGCTGCCACAATTGAAACTCGTCGTTGTCGCTGCAAAGTTTTCTTTCGTTCCCGCCAATTTGCATGCATGACAAGCTAAGTTTCCCATCCGCCTTTTCCATCATCCCCTTTTACCCTAGGCGAGTCGATCCTCCAGTCGACATCCTGGCAGTTTGGTAATTGTGTTGCATTGATGTAATGACAAAATGTTACAACTCGAAACTCAACGTTTGCCATTTACGCGGCGCGTTGACAAATTGGCTCTCGCTGCCGCAGTTGATATTGTTGTTATTCTTGTGGTTATCGTTTATGTTGTTGTTGTGTGTCTAAAGTGGGCGTGTCTGGCAAAGTGGGAGCTCTACAGTTTATGCTTATGCTGATGTTGATGTCTCCGCTCCTACTTCCATATGCAATTGCTTTTGTGTGAGCTGTCTGATTTATGTGGCGGTAAATAATTTACAATCAAGCGTTTTGACAGGGTGGCAACTCTGAAGATACATGTCTAGGTATGTCAGCTTTTCCTAAATTATGGATTTGCACAGAGATTGACGCAAAGTTAACTTCTACCACTCGGCCTGTTTATCATATTTATGACAACTCTATAAACTCAGCTTTACAACTGTTCAAGATTTAAGATTCTATTATGACAATTAGTTAATTTTTCTTTCTTCTGGATTTGTTTAAAAATTGAATATAATTATTAAGGACTCTAACAAAATGTTGTTTAAGCTCGTAACATTAACTAGTAAACTTTCAGTTTAAAGAGTTACGCAATTTTTGCATTGTCTGCACTGATTTTTTGTTTTTTTTTCTGATAATGAAGTGGAAACTGAAGGCATTTCTAGTTGCGACATTACGTGCTGGCAACCGTGTCGTATGAGCAATATTAATTATTCAATGAATACATGAATGAACCGAATGTCGAGTGCAAAGCAGAAACAAAAAAAAGTTAGTACGATTCCTTGCAGAAGATGTGACGCTCTCCATCTCATTCCCATTCAGTTTGGCGTGTTGAATTTAAAGTTGAATACAGTTGGAGACAAACACGCGATGCGGCAATAAACGTGCAATTTTCACAAAATTACAAAAATGTGAGCAAACATTTTATTTGAGCTTTTAACTTTGTTGCCAGTTGCCAGTTGCGAGTTGCGCGATTCGAGTTGCCTTTTGCCTGTGCAGGAGAAATGGCATAAATCTTTGGCAATTCCTACAGTCAGCTGCCGCTTTTCCTTTCTTTCTCTTATTTTCATTTCATTTCGGCAGCTTCTTTTGACTTTTTTTCTTCTTCGTGTCTTCTTTTATTTTCTTTTGGTGCGTGTTGCAGTGACAAGAATTTGAATAATTCGCCAAATGTGCCAAGTTGAAATGTTAAAATTGCCAACGACTTTGGCCTGGCCCTCACAGCAGTCGGCAGTTCAGACTCCGACCCCGGACTCCGGAGCAAGGAGTCGGGACTCGGCAGTCAGACACTGTTGTCGGATGTTGGCAAGCGCCGGGCCGTTTCCGGTTTGGCAAAACTCAACTCACGACTGCCAAATGATTGCAAATGAATGGGCACAGAATATGGCCCCCGCGACTCCGTTCTCCTCCCATTCGCTTAGCTTAATGCATTGTTAAATTTATAGACGCAACACAAAAATTATTTAACACGATTTCCGCTAATGTGTCGCAGCCATAAAAGACAAGCATAAACAAAAGTTGGGCTCATTAGCCAAACAAGGCAAACAAATGAGGGAGGCCATTTAATTTAATGCAATTTAAGAACACGTTATTGCTCAACTTGCAATCAACAATAGCGCCAACGGCTTTATGAGTTGTTGTCGTTTTTCGTCAGTCTTCTTTTTCTTTTGTTGCTTTTGATGATGCCTTAAGAATTTTTCAATAAACGAACCATGCACAAATATGTCATCTTCGGCATTGTCGTCAGTTGCTCCTCCTGTTGCTGTCGTGATATTTAGAGAATTAATAAGCAACAGCAACTCCTTCAACAAAAGACGTCTAAAGGGGGCGTGGCTGCTGCTTGACTCCCTACTCCTCTACGTCGACGCTGCAGCTGCATTCTTTAGCGCATTTTAAAACGGAGAAGCATTTTATGGGTGGCATTCTTTTTGCTCGTAGGGGCACAACTATTTAGCACATGAAAGAAAGTTCCAACGAGGAGACAGCGGTGCGAACATTACAGGGAAGCAGGTGAGGGGGCTGCATAGCTGCGGGTAAGCAATTAGTTCTAGGATTAAGAGACACGAATCAATTGTTGTCTAGGTAGAAAGTTCAAGACACAAAAGCATTTAATCAATTGTGTACTTGTGGACTAAGCATTGAAAAAAATTCGCAGATAAAGCTTAAAAAATATAGAATATTTTTTAGAAAATAGTAAAACATATGGTAGATCATTCTTCTTCGGTCTCTAACTTGTAAGGTGTTGGTTTTTTTTGCAAAATTTCTTCGACAAAGTTGCTTGGAATAGTTTACGCTACAAGTTTTGGGAACATACCCAGCCCTTGCACAGTGTTATTAATAATAATACAATTATTATACATTTTTCAGAGTTTAACATTGCGTATACTTAACACAATTTTATTCTTAATTATATTTATTAGCTTAAAATTTAAATTAATTTTTATTTGAGCATAAAAATTTAAGCATTTAAAATGTAAATAAAATTTTATTTACTTTTAGAAAATGTTAAACTTTTCTATAGTCGATTGTTTTTATTCGGCGAAAGATTTAATTTAAATTAAATAAGGTGTACTAACGGAAAACACTTATTTATATTATTAAAATATTATTATAATTATATGTGTCGGTTCAGCTGAATAGAAACAGTGATAACAGGAAATGAATATTCAAACATGACACGCGACTCAAAGAACACAAGCCACCCAAAGTCGGGCGTCCAACATTTGGACACAGGTGGAGAGCCAATCTATGGGAAAGATTGTATGGGGACGATTTTACGGCAGAAGTATTAAAATAGTCCTTGGACTTGAACAACGAAGTCCGAATAGCTGAACGTGGGGAAGCAAATTATTTAATATTGACTCTTAAAAAAAAATATATAAAAGCTGGACAAAATTATAAAATTTTCAGTTGTCTTAAATATTCTTTTCAATATCTTTTCGCCTTCTTGCTTTTTACTTTTTCCTCTTCTTACGTCTACTCAATGGATACATTCATAACTTTACATTATTAAGCTTCCGAAATCCAACCAGAGTGAATGTGAAAACGTGATAGAAATATTTTGGCCCCCCTGCTTGAAAAGCTGTCGACGCCCTTGCGCTTAGGCGCTTATTGTTTTTGTAACGAAACGAAGAAATGCATTACACATAAAATCAAGAAAATAGCATGAAAACAAATCAATCAATGGTAAAGCCTTTTATTTGCTTCACATGGAAAAGGAACTGTTTTCAAATTAAATTAAACGAGCTTTACAGTCATAAGAGGCTTACCTTAAAGGGCAATATCTCTACTTCCTTTGTGGCAACATAAACAAGATGAAGTCACCTTAAACATTACCTTACACACTCGCATGTAATTTGGATTCCAGCTTGGCCAAAACAGCAGGCCCTAAAAGGAAATCAATTTGCCGGCACAAATATTTGGTCCATAATAAGGATCCCAAAATGGTCTAATTATGCGTGGTCATATGCGGGTCAGCAGCTGCCCAATTCAAATGCAAAGCTTTATGGGTCACAAGCTGACCCTCAGAAAGGGTGCACACGTGTACAAGTGTGTGTGTTTAGTAAATGTTTATGCGAGTCTGAGTGCGATTGTGTGTGTGTGTGTGTGTGTGTGTGAGTGTATGTAAATGGCCAAAACAAAGCAGGAACAAGCTAATCGACAGTTGGTTTTACTCTTCGTCTTATTCTCCTTCATCGTTTTGTGCTATTCTCATGCATATGTAAATTCTGTGCCAATTTTTTAGTTGACAGCCATTGAACCCATTTGAGCCCATTTGAGAGATGGAGAGGGAGTGAGTGAAAGAGCATTATGTATAAGTGAACATACCTTAAATTTCATCATCTAAAGCAGCGTTCGGCACCTACACATTCACATGTTTGCATTGCGTTAGTGTGAATTTTTGTTCGTCTAACAGCGGAATAACAGCGACGTTGCAGAAACAAATCGTAGCAGCGACGCGTCGCGACGTGTACGTGAGTGTACGTGAGCGGCAGCGCAGTCGCCACGAAAATTTCCTATGAGATCGAGAAAGGGCCGTGCCGATAGCTGATCTAAAGTATTGTAAAGGTTTTAATTGAAATAACTATAGGATACCCGTAACTTAATCAAATAAACATAAATTATTTTTTATTGCATACTTTAAGGCAATTAAATTTCTTGAAACTTAAATCAGCTATTACTAACGGCTAGTTTGGCCGATCTTGTTATGATTAAGTAGGATGATAGCTTATAATAATAGATAACGTTAACGATGGACCGACGGTCGGACGAATAGACGGCAGCTTAGGCTGATCAAGAATGTATATACTAAATGCATACATTTCAACGAACACAGTTTTACTCATTTTTTAAGTAACGGGTTTAAAAATAATATAAGAATATTTTAAAAATAAATTTCGAAATCTATACAATAGGAGCTTAGTTTTCAATGTTATTTAATTTATATTTATATTTATTTTTATTTAAAATTTCAATGTTTTTTTAAATTAATTCAGTTAAAGTTTATTGGAAAACAGCTTACAGAACTTATTATAAAAGATTTGCAAAGACTAAATTTAAAATTATAAATGAACAAGTTAAGAGAGCGTGTTGAAAAGCGTCAAAACTATATAAAACTTGTTCAAGTTTAGATATTCGTTTGATATTAAATCAGTTGGAAATAAAGGACAAAGACTATGATTAAGAGCAAGGCACAAAAAAAGGAATAGAAACACTCGCAACCCGTTTGAATTTGTTTAATCCGCAAAGGCAGACAAAGGGTTTTCACAGTTGGAATCCGACAAATATACTTTCACACACACAGACGCAGGGATACTCACACAATGGTAAACAGCTGCGTCCACGTGGATTACTTTATAGGGCTGGAAAAGGAGGAAATGGAGAATGAGCCACTTCCCAAAATCCCAACTGGTTGCATTGAGTGGGACGGGACTTGGCCATGCCGTGTTTAATTGAGTTTGAAATAGGTGCCAGTTTTTTGGCCCCTCTGCTGAACGGGGGATACAACGACGCATGAAATTGGCTTAGTTTTAAGTGCTGCCCATGTGTGCGTGTGTGCGGGCTTGTGTGCTTGTAATTGTATTAGTGTTAGTGGGTTTGCCTTTTCTGTATACACACGCACCTTTTGCGCAAAAGTTAATTAAGCCTCCGTGCTGAGTTGTCCTTTTGCATTTTGAACAGAATTTCAAATTAATTGATATTTACAAAATAAAAACTACCAAATTTTTATAATGTCCCCTGAGCCCAAAACCCTTCATTTCATTTTACATCCGTATATTTACAATTGAATATCAAAATTTTGAGCAGTTGCCGGAAAAATTGATATTCTTTTTCCCCTTCGTCGTCATATTGTAATATTTCAATTTATGTGCGCACTTCCCGAAATCCTTTCGGCAAATTCATTTATTTCAATTGTTGTTGAAGCTTTGGCAGCACCCACCAAAGACCCGAAGAGAGAGAGAGAGAGTACGGGAGAAAAGACGTAGTCTTCAGTACGGCGTAATAAGCAGTTTTTATGCAGCGCGCATTGTGCGACCGGCGTTTTTATTGTTTCCGGCCGCATTCGAATTGTCAGGCGCCATGGCCAAAACGACAGTGGGGTAAAAGTGATAAACATGGTGAATATTAGAAAACTATCGAAACAAAGAACCTACACTTAAAATTGATATCGGTAGCAATAAATGTCATTAGTTGTATAGAACGAACTGAGTAGAGTTGCGATTTTCCAAGTGGGAAGAAAGCTCCTGAATTGCAAATAACAACTATGAAATATTGATATATTGATACAAAAATAAACATCTAAGATAGTGATACCGAGTAGACCAACTATACTCATTATAAAGCCCATGGTTTTCTTTGTCCTTATGCATCTAAGAAACTTATACAGCTAAGTTCAACAAATCAATCAATGATTATGTATTTCCATTCGCGAATGTGTCCTTTATTTTCGGCCCACTGTGCGGTGTCTGTCAGAATCGCCGCCCGTTCAGGCCACAACTAGATGCAGGTTCACTCTATGCGGCGTCAATGGGCGTGTCGGATACGACGGGTACAGCGGGTACGGCTGGTAGGGGTACGGATGAGGGTACGGGTATTTGCGGACTTTCAAACAGCGCAAACTTTTGTCTACATTTATTTTTATTTTATAACCCCCGAAACCGAATAAAATGAAGCAAAACAAAGCAAAGTCAAAACGAAAGTTTTTCAACTTTTTGCATTGTGCGCCGCCTTTTGCTGCTGCTTTTTGGGTGCTCGCAATTCTGTTTAGCATTTGAATGGCATCGTTTCGAGGCCTGTCTTTTGACTTATTTTTATGAGTGTGTCTGTCGATGGGCGGTAAGTGAGTTACGCCTCCTTTTTTCCTTCCAGCTGGCGCTCAAATGACTTACAAAGTACTTATTTGCCTATTTTAAAAGCCATTCCTATAAATGGCAACAACAACTTAAATCTGATAATGAGATGGTGAGATAAGAGGGGAATTTTCGGAGAAGGAAGAGTTCCACAAAGAATTGTAATAAAATTAGTTCAAGAAGTGCAGCTGTCTAAACAACTACCTGTTAAACATAATGTGAGAGAGAGAGAGAGAGATAGCTGCTGCCCGAGGCGCGACAGACAGAGAGAAAAACACACGCAGCCCTTTTACACATAATCTCAGAAGTTTCTCCATACCCAGCTTCCAGTTGCCCGCGCCATTCCATCTCATTCGCATTCTCATTCCAAATTGAAACACTCCGAAAATGCGGACACAACAATTTGCATAAAATGTTGCAAGGCACATTTCCACGTGCGTCGTTTTGCCGGAGCTCCACTTCACTTGGCATTTTTTATTAAATTTTATTATTGTGTTTTGCATAATTTCCTCCAAAACTCATCATCCTTTTTGTTCCTCTCTTTTCGCAGACTTTAAGCCAATTTCTTCTTATTATTTACAGCTTTAAAAATTAGAAGTCATTGCAAATTTTTCTTAGTACAAAGTTTTAGAAAAATGTTTACAAATAGTTGATTTTTTTATTTTTTTTAGACTTTCACCTAAACCAACTTGAACCGACTATTTTCACATAGAGGGGAAACTTCACAAATATTTAAATTAAACATTTTTTACCCTTTTTTGAATTGCTCTGTTTGTTGCTTTTCAATTCTGTCAAATTTACTGAATGCCAATATGATTTATATTAAAATATATTTATAAAGTATTCATAAATGAATTTTCAATCAATTTCAATAAAAAGCGAATACTAAGAATGTACCATATTTTAAAAATGTTTTTTGGTTAAAGTGTGCTTTCAGTTAAAGTTAGTTTGGTTTAATACTGGGCACTTGGCTATGAGCCTAATCGCTATTTTAGCCTAACCTATGCCAAAATTCATTTGGCAAACAAACTAAAGATACGACAAGTTGTTCAACCTAATGGAAAGTCATAAGAATTGACTTGTTGGCCTGCATTTGTAGTATGTCGAAATGGAAACCGACTGTCAGTTCGTTGAGACGTGATAAGCCCAAATCGAATTAAACTTTTTGAAGTGAGCTTTCTTCTCGCTGAAAATACGAGCAGTCATGCCATAAATTACAAGCTGAAAAGTGAATGGCAGTGTCATCGATACGAATACGTACAGATACGAGTAACGACACCCCTGAGATCTAAGAACTACAAATTTCAACAAAAGCCAACCGCAAAAAACTTGAATGCGACAATTAATTTCAGTGAATTATGACCGCAGGGTCGAAAAATGGGGCTAATGTGATGTCCGCCATTGGCAGGAAAACGGAAAACACGAACAGCTGTCAGCCCAGACATACTCACACACACATAGATACACACAGTAAGCGTTTTCCTTTATGTGAAACTGTCCAAAATGTCCGAAATGTGGTTAGAAAGTTGTTGGCTAACAGAGTTTTGGCCTAATGCAGTGTAATGCAACCGCAGCACAACGAGCTCCGTTCCCCGGCGTGTCATTTGCCATTCGAATGAATGTGACAATTTTATTTCATAGCGACTCAAGCGGCGTATTCGTGATATTTACATAGCAGCTTTAAAAACACGGCACAGTTATGGCTCGCCATGAGCCATCATATCTAAGGCCAACTGTCGCCACGTTCGCTCTGACATTGCCCATTATTTATGGCCAAACAATTGAGGCTACCCTTGCTTCAAACTATTGTTCGATGCTCGTGAAATAAAAACAGCAAGCACAACAACAGAAAATATATGTGAAGCTGCCTGCACGACACATGACTAACAGTTACCCTACAATCTTCAGCTGTAATAGCCACTTTCCGATGGTTGTAAGTTTCTTTTTATTTTTTCACATATCAATTTATCTTTAATCTTACTTTTCACACTTTAGTGTGCTCAAACTTTGTTTTTAATACACATCGTTTAATCTTTACAAGAAATAAATTTATTTAAAACTCTTTAACTATTCATTAAAGTACTGGAATGTTTTTCAAACTCAACTCAGATGCGTTTTCAAACTGAAAATTTGCGTTTAGTTCTTTTGTTTAGCTTGAGTTTTCATAGTGACGATAGTCTCAAAAAAAACTCAACAAAGTCATGGCGAATGCCAGTAAATGTAAATAAATGTATGGAATAAATGAATGGAGTAAGAAAAACTTTACATTTGGGTTTAGAAGTGATTAAACGTGACAGATTTTATACAATTTTTTCAGAATTTAGGAATTATTTAGGGTATTCAGAAACTCTAATATTTGTGTTATGTGGCAAAGTGTTATATGTTGTAATGACAACAAACACACAGAAAATAGATTATCACAAAAAACATGCCCTGGGATGTGTATAAAAAATTCGCCAAAAAAAACATTTTTAATCTTTTTTCTGTGTGTTTGTTGTCATTACAACATATAACACTTTGCCACATAACACAAATATTAGAGTTTCTGAATACCCTAAATAATTCCTAAATTCTGAAAAAATTGTATAAAATCTGTCACGTTTAATCACTTCTAAACCCAAATGTAAAGTTTTTCTTACTCCATTCATTTATTCCATACATTTCATCGTGGAAACCGATATATACACAAACGTACATATCCGAATGTAATGAAACATATATTTACCAACCGGAAAACAGTTTCTTTAGTAACTTCTGCGTTTATCAGCAATAAAATTGAACAATCACACATTTATAAATCCGGCTTGCCCTACCTTAGCTATTTTCAGTATTTATAGGGTATAAAAACATCCGAACGCAGACACAAACACACAAAAAGCGAATGACAAAAACCTAACAAAATGGCGGCAAAACAACGCGGAAGTCGCGAGAGCTCACAGCTCGGCGAAAAATGCTCGTAAAGTACAATGAACCGCAAGAGTTGCATTCAATGTGTGTGTCTGCAACACTACGAGTGTGACTGTGTTTATGTGAGTGTGCATGAGTGTGTGTGTGTGTGTTTTTGAAGTTGAGTGGATTTCAGTGAAAGAAATGCGAGAGAGAATTGTGCTGGCAAAAAGCAAAAGGCGCATTGTTATTGTTTTGCAACATTTGGCATCATTTATTTTGTGGTCCAAACAAAGCGATAAGTCGGCTGAAATACTGAAATGTGCTGAAGAGAATAGATCCATACACACATACAGACATACAGACAGCACTGTCAGTGAATGCTTCAATATGGAGGCGCATCTGTTGTCGCAAGTGAAGTTATCACTAATGGGTTAAGAGATTTGTTGAGTCGCTCTGATTTCAAATGCTTTTAATCTAATATAACACAAAAATACTCGTTGCATTTATGTATTTACTGATCCATTCAGCAGTTGCCAACTTTACAAAATTACTTTTTGACTGAAATAAGTATTGAATATATTGTATTTTCAATAAAAATATTTTATTATTTTATTAAAGTTGTATTGTAAGTAGTTTTCATGTGCCACAATCGCTCGCTCATTGCAGCACATTTTTAATTAATTTCTCTGTCACACGTGTCGTATACGTGATGCGATTTGAACACACACATGCACACACACACACTCACACCCTGATGATTGTTCTTTTCACTTAAAAGCCTTTTGTTGCTACTGTTGGTTTGCTTTAAGCTTCCACTTAAATATTGAATGAAGACCACAATGGCTGTAAACAATGCATGTTAATTAAATTCTTATTACTTTTTGGACATGCATTTAATGTTGCTTAATGCAAGAGCTTTACATTGAAACTATCTGCATTTATTTAAGCTGATTTGATTTAAATACGCCATCAATTACAAATATTCGTCAGAATAAGAAACTAACTTGTTGATATAAAATCCGCTAATAACCTTTTAAAAGTGCTATTTTTAGGCCCTCTGCGGGTCAAGTACTTGCAAATCTAATCAACAAAGTTAGAAAAAGAAACTCGCAATTCAAAAGGCAACCGCCAAACGGCAAACAGGCTGTGAACGATAAGCAAATTACGCAATCAACTTAAACTCGACCTTAAGTTGGTAGACGCACCTTCCGAGGGGGTTGGGTAGGGTTGGGTCCTTATGAACCGCATTCAGTTTATAGCACCCGCAGTTGGTAACTTTTTCATTCAATTCACTTAAGTTACCTTTTGCATTTTGTTGCCGCAACATTTTCAGCTTGCACTTCGAGGTGCTTTTCTTGCTCGTTGCTTACCTTGTGGCCTCGATTCTTGTGCTACTTTTGCAGCACAACTTTAGTTGCAAAGTAAAACACGAAAACATTGCCAAGTCAGTCCTTGGGTGTCCTGATGCTGCTGGTCGTGGATCCTTCGTCGTTGCAGCTAATGGTGTTTATTGCATTTACTCTCCTGCTGGCACTTAAATCGGCATCAGAAGGACAGAGGCGCCATTCAACTGTGACACTGTTACTCCCCGGCCAAGACAGGGTACAAACTAGAAAGTCAGAGTAGGAGGCAGAGAAGGCGGCGAGGCAAAGGCAGGCAGCACCTTCAAGCAGGCAGGCAGGCAAATAACCAACAGCCACAAACGAAGAAGTCTTCGAGCTCAAGTCAACAGCTGACAGAGTCGTCTGTGTGGAAGAAAGTGCTAAGTAAATTCACAGCACAAAGTCTACAAAGCAGCAGGTGGATTGGTCACAGCTCCTGCGGCCTTAAACCAGCCCCACAAACTGCGCAGTCAGTCTGCAAAATCCTCTTCCTCATCCTCCTGCCTCCCTTTACTCCCCCTCAACTGGTTACGATTACGAACGGAATTTGGCTGCAGCAAACTTTGATTAAATCACATGACAAACTGAGCAAAATGTTGAGCCACTGACTCCAAGACTCACTCCCACATTTTCTCCATCCCTCCCACTCTCTCTCTCTCTCGCTCTGTCTCGTGCTGGGGAATGGACAGACTCAAGTGGTTTGCCACTGAGCCAATTGACAGACACCTGGTCTGGCAGGGACTGGGCAGGTGATGACTAAACACCTGCAGTTTGGGGGTAGATAAATTCATTAAGCTATTAGACTCGCCCTGCAGGTGATGCACAATCCCAGCGGCTTCTCTCTTTGGGTGTCCTTTGTTTGGTAGTGAAATATTCAGTTAGTCGGATTAAGTGAATTTCATGTCCACTATTATTGAACTTGTTATTCTTACAGTTTCGGATAATCACGTTAAAGTTGTCCAAGACAATGCAGATATCTATTGAAAGGGCTATAATTTAATCAAATAAATAATATATATATTTACGAGACAGAAATATGTTTAAACTTAAGATGTTTCCACTCGTGTACCCTGATAAACTGTAGTTATCAATTATCAATAATTAAATTAAATGGCAATAATAATTGGTATCAATTTCGATCAAACACCTTTAAGAATGTGTATAATGGTATTTTTAATTCCTTCAAAATTTCTGTAAGCTCCTTATGCTAATTAAGGCATCTTATGTGTTTATTAGCTATTATATTATATCATAATACATATGGCGACACTGAATATAAACCAGTTTGGAGTCAAAGCAACTTATGCCCTTTAATGAATACACGTAATTTATCTCAATTAAACTTGGATTACAAATTATGAATATTGATTTATGAACGATGCATCTGCCCTAATCCTCTCGGGTATTTGTTAATTTGATTTGAGACAAAGGTATGTGAACTGTCCAACCCTTTTCAGATATAAACTCCAAATTGAGCCAATGCATGCGAAGTTAACGCTTTGTTTTCCTTTGTTTGCGGTTAATTCATTAGCAGAAGTTGCTCTCCCCTTGCGAAAGAGTGAATAAAATGCGAGTGAATGAAAAGTGCACTAGAAGATCTAGGTTGATGAACGTATCCATAACTAAACTCGCATTCAGACCAAATTCCGCCTGGATGCACTTTTCTCTTTTCCAATTATAGTCGAGCAACAAACTTTTTTGTGTCATCCTTTGTGAGAAGAGCAATTTTTGCTGTCTTCATTTTTGATTTTTATGGAGCAGAAAGTTAAGAAAAAATAATGAAAAAAACTTACAGTTGAAAGAAACAAACTGTAAGAGACCCTGTACTGAATTTGTGAAAAGCAGATATCAAATTTATGATTATCTCATGATACTTAATATGAATACCAAGCTCGAGGCTGTTGCTAAGAAAATTATAAACATATGAGGTTTGGTCTTTTTAGCTCTTTTAGTATCTAAAATCTTGGAGTTCATATAGATGGATTATGAGCTCCAATATATACAAATTTAATAAAGTCTCTCATGTTTTCATCTGCTTGCCATTTTCGCTTATGACAAATTTAATGGACCCACTGTTAATTTTAAGTACAGAGTCGACACAAGTTAAACTTAATTTTTAGCTCAGAATGTTATAGTAGTTGTGCAATCTGAACTGTTTCCTGTGATAGCTGGACATAGGACACCGGACAAAGGACACAATTTAACGGTTGACAATAAAAGCAAGAGCAACATCCAAAGCAACAACAACAGTAACAACAACAATAACAACGTTGACCTAATGAGCTTCAAGCCGCAGACGCCAAAAGAAATTGACACGACGCAGCGGCATTTCATTTAATTGTGCAAACTGTGCCACACTGTGTCCTGTGTCCTGCGTCCTGTGAACGAGGACAACGAGTCGGTTGCTCCTAATGAACGCTGGCTGTCAACGCTGCTAATGTCGATAAGGTCATTTCGGGGCGTGGCTCGTAAAAAGGCGCCATAAAAGCAAACGGCACTTGGCCGAGTGTGGGAGAGACGACAAAGGGGGGAAGGGAAGCGGCGCTTATCAGTGTGTCCTGTAGCGCGTCCAGGATACATAAGTATATACATAAATACTAAAGCTACTCGTGTCCTGCTCCACAAAACATATTTCATCAGCTCGTAACCAAACTTAGAAGTCCCAGAACTTTGCTTCTCTCGTCGACTTTTGGCCCTTGACTTTTGCCCTCCCTGTGTGTGTTGAAGGACGGCGGAAAGGGAAACGAATTAACTTTCGTCTTTAATTTTGGAAGAAGGGGACCCTGTGGGGTTAATGTGGTGGCTCATTAGGAAAATAATTGCCAACTAATTGGCTACAGAGCAACAGAGCCAGGCCCAGCGTTGCCCGGCAACTGGATTAGTCTCAGTCTGATTGAGACGCTCCAAATCAGAATTAAAAATTCTGTTTCAATGCTTATTATTATATAAAAGTCACAGATTAAAGATTATTAAGCATTTGGTCTTTTAATTCGGTATTGATAATTATGCAAGCTCTTGTTGAAGTATAAATTATTATAAATAATTTCAAATATTATTGATAACCGAGCAGAATTAAGTTTTTGATTATGATTTGCATAGATATTAAAATATATGCTGTATTTTGTTTTATTATTATTATTATTATCTGAAGCCAAAGTATATTTTGATTCCTTAGTCTTATATTTAAAATATAAAATTTATATAAAAGTTCGTCTGGAACTTACAATCCTGAAATAAAAGATTGTAAGATTGTGATATTTGAATATTGTCTTAAAATTAAACTAAATATGTTTAAGCTTCGAAATGTATTTAGATGCCATCTTCAAAGCTTAAAACCCTTCTTCAATCCTTATTCATATATATATATATTATTTAATACCAACTTTCGTTGAGCAGCTATTTTCATTGTTCTTTGCTGTTTCCACTTTCATCTTTGATGCTGATTACATTAGTGGATGCACCTTTGGCCGCTATATATACATACATATATATGTCTATCCTTAAGATAAATTACTGTATACTTTGCTCTTTTCTTATCGTCCTTTTCGCCGTGTCTCACCGGTCGAGCATAAAAAGTTGCCATAAAAAGGTAATCAAACTTTACTGATTAAAGTGAAAATGCGAAAAATTATGAATCAATTTTTCACTCAACGAGCGAAAGTGCAAAGTCATCAGCTGGATGCATAAGTATACATAAGTAGGGGCAGGACTGGGAACGCAATTGCACTTTCGAAATTAACATAACTTGATTTCCTTTTATCTGCGAGAGAAGTATCTTTATTTTTCGAGGTGCTTTAAAGTTGCTTAAAAGGGGAAACACTTTATAAAAGTTTGTTAATCAATATAGTATCTATATTTTAACTTTTCGATATTTTGAAAAGCTTTATACCTATAATGAGCTGAGTTTAGCAAAGTTCTTGCTGAATCCTGCTGACAATATTTATAAGCCTCCAAGCTTCTATCGCCAATATGCATTTTCTCATTTTAAAATGCTAGAATAAAAAAGAAGAGAAAATCTGTGAGATCCTAGTAAGCCCCAAAATTTGCTTCATTATGTCAATTTTACAATCGTGTTGGTTTACGATTTACAGTAAAATACTTCAGTAGTTTTTAACATATCATAGGGAACGGTTCGTGTTCATTTTGGCAGTAAAAAATAATTTTTTTTTTTTTTTACCTGTTTTTACTAAACAATGGACTCTGCGACAGTTG
The DNA here is from genome assembly GCA_037043495.1 of Drosophila recens. Classification (NCBI taxonomy): domain Eukaryota; kingdom Metazoa; phylum Arthropoda; class Insecta; order Diptera; family Drosophilidae; genus Drosophila; species Drosophila recens. The sequence continues at coordinate 143,675 of JBAMBJ010000198.1, forward strand.
ATTCGGTGTATGAAAATCTTTTTTCAGCTCAAAATTTCTTTGCAATGCACGAGCAACAACAAATAGATAAACAAAATTCGATGATGGCCAACAGCTCGCTGATAGATCTCGATATGTTTCGTTATGAGGACGGCGGTGGTGACGCCTGCGGTGCGCTCCTGTTGGGCGAGGACTATTGCAGCAGCTTCAAGGACGATGCTCTCGGTGTAGCCGCGAGCAGCAGCAGCAGCAGTAACAACAGCAACAGTAGCAGTGGTAGCAGCACCATCGAATGCAACAATAACACCGCCAGCAATGGGGCAATGGAAACATTAACAGGAGGAGGAGGAGGAGCAGCAAACGCAGTAACAACAAAGACAACATCCTTGCTGGATTGGCAGACGCAACAGCAACAGCAACAGCCACAGGACAACAGCAAGGATAATAATAATAAGAATGAAGCAATGAAATCCCTGGATGCATTCGAGATGCAATCCTCAATGACAGACAATCGAGGAGCACCGCACGACTGTCTCTGGTCCATGCAATTCCGCCAGCTACGACCAACACCAACAATTCAGATCGGTGAAGAGAAATTCGTACTTCGCTCCGATACGATATTTGTATTAGGCATGCGCCTGAATGTGACAAAAAACGACATAATCGTGTTCTTTGGCAAGATGGGCCACATCAAGATGGACGAGCTGACATTGAAGCCAAAGATCTTTGTGTACAAGAACAAGCTGACTGGTCGCTCGAAAGGTGAGGCCACCATCACATACACCAGCCCCTATGCGGCGCAGACGGCCATATATTATTTAGATGGCGCCAAGTTTTTGGGTCAGGTGCTAAGTGTTGTACCGGCTTATCTTTCCACACGGCAGGGCAAGAGCGTACGTTTCAGTTACGCCCAGGATCCGGTCATCGACCAGCAGCGACGTCAGCGACAGAAGAAATGGAAGCCCGCCATTGATAATTGGGTCTGTGAACTGTGCAGAAACAGCAACTTTGTATGGCGACTCAGCTGCAATCGCTGTCGGGTTAGCAAAAGCGAAGCAATCACAATTAACAACAATAACAACGCAGCCTCCGATGACGTTGCAACATCATCCACCGTCTCCGCCAACGGTGGTGGACAGAACAATTGGCGTCCACGTAAGCACGATTGGACCTGTGGCTATTGCTTCAATGTTAACTTCTGGTATCGTCAGAAATGCAATCGTTGCCGTGCACCCAAAGCAGAGCTGCAAGCGAGCTCAGAATCAGATAGGGATAAGTGGGAGCTGGTTGTCAGCCAGACTTCCGTGGTTTAATTTGACAATTGACATTCAAGCAACTTCTTTATTATAGGCACACCTCTTTTTTAAAATTGAAAGTGAATTATGGTTCTAGTTATAGTACTGCCAATTTTTTTTAACCTTTATATATTGACAAGGAGTCTCATCAAGTCTCAAACAATTTTGCTATACATTTTTTACGGTATTGCAATAAATGAAAAGTGGCGTTTGTACATGTTTACCTAAATACATTTGTCATTTATTTAACTTTTACTTTATCAAGCTTTTTTTGACTTTAAATCTGCCAAAATTGCAGATAATTGCAGTTGGGTAAAATAAAACTAATTAATTATAATTTATTTAATATTTATTTGACTTACCTGCCAAAATTACAGTTGGCGGAAGTAAGCAACAATAATTATAAAGAATTAAGTTTAAAAATATATTTAAGAATTAATAATTTGGGTCTTGCCTGAGCAATGGCAGTAAAAACAATATTAAATTAAAAGGGGCTAGTCTAGCGTTGCGAACGTTACATTTGCACGGATATTTTTATTTTAAATCACGCTCAGATTTGTAAATTTTAATGCAAATTTTACTGTTAAACCTATTTTAAGATAACAGCCTTACTATTTTCGCTGATAGTTTCGTCGAGGACGTTACAAAAAATTTAAGTCGAATTTGAGACTGAAGTGCATTTTTCCATTTTTTTTAGCGAATCTTGCAAAATCAAAAAATTTCGAATCGCAAAAAATTAAGTAGATAATAAAAAAAAAAATTACAATGATAAGTAGTCTTAAAAACTTTTGAAAAGTAGTCTCGTTAAATAAAAATCTGAATTTTTGCCTGTTGCGAACGTTAAGTTGCGAACGTTACACTTTGTACACACATTTTTACTGCAAATTATTAATATATTTCAAATATCCTTTTAATATGGTATTTATCTTAAATAAAAAAAAATTGAAACAAACTTTAAGATGATTAGGCTTGGCCATAAACAAACCACCATAAAATCATTTTGATTTAATATTTTGAAGCTTGCATATGTATCCCATAATTCCAAAAAAAAAAAAACAACTATTTTTAATAAGCATTAAGTTTTTTGACAACTTTAACTATTCGCCCTTGGTTTAAAAATTTTCGGTCTAGCCCATATATATTATATATATTTATTCATCTGTAGCTACTATCTATGCATCTTCTGTCTCCAACCTACTATAAACTCAGGTTAATGAATATTAATTTACAGCTTCTTTTGCTATGAAATGATTGCTAATAACGGTTTAAATAAATCCAATTTACAGACTCTGACTCATGAAGTTGTTAAAAATGCTTTAAACATTTTCATTGCATACTTTAGGTTTTAAATGAAGAATCACTTTAATTGAAAATGCAAATCTTTTGATTTATTGCTTTCAGATGTGAATGCTTTAAGAGCAGTACAATTATTGGAATGTTGCCGTCTGCGTACAGCTTGCGGGCACTGTGTCGCTAAAGCAATTTGCTATAAGCTAGCAGATGGTGAATACCCGGCAAAGGCAACAAAAGGATTTGAATTTAGCAACAGCCTTAGACAACAACTGCCAACTGGCAACTGGCAAAAACAAGGACACTGCCAAATGGCAAATGGCAACTGGCAAAAACATTAACCAGCACTTGGAATTGTTGTTGGGGTTCATCTTGTTGTTGTTCTTCTTATTGTAGTTTGAGGCAAGATATCAGAGGCGGAGGATTTCTGCTGCAGCTTTTGATGTTTCCCAGTCTGTGTGTTATTCATGTGTATATGTGTGTGTGTGTGTGTGTGTGTGTGACACGCACCAACACACCCAAAGATTGTCGAATGTACATGCAATAAAATATGTACGTGTCTAAATTTTAATATGCCTGCGTGTCTGTTTAGCATTCGCCTCAATCCGCAGACGGTTTCCTGCTGTCTCTTTCATTATGTTTTACTTCGCTCTCTCTCTCTCTCTATCTCTCTCTTTGTCTCTGCTTAACTCTGTTTATTTGACTTGCTACTTATTTATTACACTGCATAATGAAATTTCACGTTATCCTTATTAAAACCAAAGCAAAGAACAACAGAACGCAGAGCAAACAACAACCTGCTCATTGTGCTCAGGTTGAACTTTGAAGTTAAATATTGTATGTTCTGGTTTCTTTATTTTATATTGATAACTTGACGAGCTTCTGACAAGCTCCAGTCTCGATCATTACTTTACGAATGTGGTCTATTTTTCAAAGCATTCTTATAAAGCTCATCAAGAATATTTACCTTTTTCACAAACACAAAGCTTCTTCCACCTTCTGTTCAGTGTTCACTTATAGTGTTCGACTTAAAAAACAGATAGGAAATATTTTTAATTTATTGGATGCCCTGGAATCTACAGAAACTGTTGCTTCTTTCTTCAAGAAGAACCCAAATTGGTGACATTCATCAGGTAATCTTCAATAAAAATCATCGTACTATTACCTTTTAATACAAATTACACTTCTCAGTTTTTAAAATTGCACATTGCTCTATCAACTATCAGTTATTTTCGATCCCAGAACGAAATAAAAATTTCCCTTCTGTTGTCTTCCGTCATTGCTCAAGCAAGACATTATTATTCTATTCTTTTCCTACATGATTATTTTCTTAAGCATTTGCCGAAAAAATTTTCAAGTGTTTTTATATTTTTGTTTACATTTTTTAGTTAAATGAGCCTATTAAGCAGCTTAATACTTATATTTAATGGATAACAAAGAGCTGCAAAAAAAAAGAGCTAGTGCATTGTAACTGCTAAGACACTTTTGTTTCAGATAACAAACTATTTGTACGACGTTCGATACTTTTGAGGGCTGTACATTTACTGCTGTATGCCAAAATTAATCAGGTATAATGACAGCTGATCAAAATGACTTGCCATTTAGTGTCTTTTCGCGTCTTGTATATAGAAGCTATCACATCGATCATAGTCGAAGCTACTTATTTTACACAATGCACTATGGGCGAATAGTCGATTATTCTGGCATAAACTACAATTTTAAAGCTAGAGCTTTCAAATTTGGCATGAAGCTTAGTTGAACTAAAATACAATTTTGAATTTTTTTTTTTGTATTTGGACCACGCCTTAGCTTTCCCCTCCTTACCCGACTATGAGAAAAACATGTAAAATATTTATGTAAAATCCAAATATAAAGCTAAAGACCTGAAATTTGGCACGAATCTTAGATAGGCTAAAGTTGAATTTATGCAAATTTTTGTTTTTTAATTGGATCTTTTCTTCGCCCTCTTTTTCTAACTGACTCAGGAAAAAAGTACAATCTTTTTTTGTTCGCTGAAATATTAAGTGAGATATTTTAAACTTCACATGTTTGCTAATTAGACTTTTATAAAATTAACAATTTTTTTGGAATCAAAGTTTGACCATGTGTTCACCTCCATTTCCATCCGATTCCGGAAAATTCTGATTTTTCTACCATATTTTAGCATACTTTTAACCAATGTTGCACAAAAATGCGCAAAAGAAATTAATAACACTATGTACTAGAGGCTTTAATTAATAACTTGCCATACTGAGTTGCTTGCGCCATCATGCACTTTATAAGTATGACTCCACGGAAAAAACCTGGATTTCATATGTTTTTGCAAAAAATACATTTAACAAAACCGTCGACAAGAACAACTAGACACAAATTTTAATACATATTACATCAAATAATCATTTTATATACCGTGAGCATCATATTCCATATTCAACTTGTATTCTTTATTAAAGCTTTGCTTATTAAATTACGCTTGAAACACAATGAACTAACTGGCAAATTTTCAAAAGCATGTGCTTTTACAAAACAGCTGACTTTAGAGAGTTGCCACAAGAGAAGAGTTGTCGCATAGACCGAAAAAGAATATGTTTTAATCTAACTGAAGTGTTAACATTCAATAAATAAAGTCACATTTTGAAAATACTACCATCAATTTTTCGACTTTATGCCAGAAAAATCGTCAAATCGCCCAATGTGCAATGCCATTTAAGTTCTTCTTAACTTAATAACTTAATGTCATCAAGTCCATTCAAAGCTGTTGAGTTGCCCATTAAAGAAATATTGTCACTGATACTTAGCTGCTGCTTTGGGCACTTTTCACTCGAGAGATAAGCACGAGAATTATCGAACTTTGGAGGGACACGGAGGACGGCAAGCTCAGACGTCTAATGCCGTCCACACGTACGATACAAATAAATCAGACAAAAGGTTCTAAATTGTATCGCATTGGAGCGTAGTTCGACTCACCTTGTGCTATTTTATTGGGAGTTCTAGTCCTTGGCATTTCATTTCGCTTTGGCTTTTGCTGAGCTCTCAAAAGCACTTGAAGCTGCATCGAAATCTAAAACAAAGTTTTTGTTGGAATAAGAAATGAGAGTGTGTGTTTTGAGGAGTGTGGGTTTGTCAGAGGAGAGAGGGGGAGAGATGTCTGTCAGTTCAATTGGCTGCCACGTTGATTTCCCATCGATTCTGACTTTCACTCCAGTTTGCACCCTTTTGTATTCTCTAATCCCCTTGTCAGTTACACTGCTCACTCGCTTCTTTATACATAAAGCGAAGGGGTTGCGGTCCAGCAGAAGTGCTGACAGCGCATTTATCCTGCACAAATTTCAATATACTCGTACAAGTTTATGCACAAGTATTAAGAAAACTTTGGAAACCACCATGAAATTGTCAAATTCAAGGGGGGATTTATTTAAATTAAAGTAACAAACCTCTTAAAGCAGTGAAAAACTGTTGCAAAATGAAGTCAAGCTGCTGCGTGTCATGGAAAAACTTCTAAATTAAAGCATTTTATAAATTAAACATCTTTTATTGTAAAAAATGTATTTCACAAAATATTTTGAATATTACCAACATTTTAAGCTTTTAAACTTTTAAATCGATTCAGTGTTGAAACAAGTATATTTCAATTAAATAAATAAGTTCAGTTGACGTTGAATAAGTAAATAAATCAGCTGAGCTTAAATGTAAAAAATATGCATGTTTGAAATAAAAAGCGCGCACTCCATGAACTTTAAGCATATGACAAAGATAATACGCATAAAGTTTTCTTTATGCAAACAAATGCAAAAACGACGTCATAAATAAAATGCATCTGTGTGGAAAATTAGGAAGTCGCAAACGATGCAAAGAAATTCTGCATTTTTGTACATCTGCTTGATGTAGTAGAGAAGGATATAAGTACATATATATATATAAGCCCCAACAGGGTTCACAAAAAGCATAAATCTTTCAAGGTGTCCGAGCGCAGACACTAACAAATATCAGGGGATTTTCAAGATGCTCTTGATTTTCTATTCAAAAAGTGTCAGATGAATTTCTGATATTAAGTATGCTGCATATATTCTATTGAACAATTAACTACATTATGCGTCTTTGAAATTACTTTAAGAAACCCTTTGAAGGGATTGAAAGGACTTAAAGTATCTAAATCCAATTTCAAGTTATTGACTCATGTCTGAGCTCTTGAGTTTTCTTCATTCTATCTATTTTAAAAAACACAAGTTTTTGCATCAATAGACTTGATTGTAGAACTAAACCAACAAACCACAAACTACACTTAAATAAATTCAAGTTAAACTTTGCAATGTAAACACAAATGTTACCCTTTTCTTTTGTTGGTATCATTTCCGTTTCATTGCTAATAAAATATTTAAGCCAATTCTATTTTCAATACTGAGTTAAACGTTTATCATGCGCCAACTTGGGACTTTCAAAGTAATAAATAGCATCATGAGTTGCCAATTACTTTAAGTCAACCTAGGCAAATTTCATCATCTCTTTCAACTAAAGAGCGAATAGGCCGGCAATTTTATCCGCGGCGGCGCTCTTACTAGTCCTCTCTCTCTCTCTCAGTGAGAGTGCTCAAAAATGCAAAGACATCGAGAGAGTCTGGACAGTTTATAAACAAAAACAGAGCATGCAACAGTTTGCAAGCACATTGGGGGTATTCAGAGCTTGAATCAAATTTTGTGAATTGACGATTGCTCAATTAGATACAGATAAATATATCAAAAACTCACATCTTGGAAAACTTCTTCTCGAAACATATGCAAGATACTGTTTTAGACAATATACACTAAAATGAATTAAAATAATTATTACATTAAATTAATAAAATAAAATATATATTTTAACCTACGTGTCATAAGGCTATTAAAAAAAATCAGATAAAAGGGTTTTCAATTTAAAGGCTACGACAATCAAAGGCGCTCGCAGAGTTTTTCGTTATTAAATCCCATTCAAAGCCACCCTAATTTTCGTCATTTATTTCTGATTTTGTTCATATTTGCTTGCGATCTTTTAAAAAAGGTATGCAAATAAAACGTTTAACTGTTATCGAAATAATTAACTCGAAATATTATCGGAAGGCGACTTAACATTTAAACCTCTTATTTCCATACGTTTCTTAGAGATTGGCTGGTTGGACTCTTAGTCCTAATTGGGTCTACAGTTAGTTCACGTGTTAGTAAAATCAACTACCAGATCGACAAACTTATCGGGCTGAGCCACGTGGACTTTGTGGTCGGCATCCAAATACTCTACCCGTGTTTTGGGAAAGTATTTCTTCATCGTTTTGATATTCTCATTGGTGACAAATTGGGTTTGCTTCGCTGCAATGAGAAGAGTTTCACCTTCATAAGGCTCCAGTCCGTCGAGAGTTTTCTCATAGTCGGACATCGTCTGTTGCCAGCCATCGATAATGGCCTGAGGATTCGATTTCCAAGCGAATGTGCCTGACTCGGTCTTTCTTAAGTTGTGCACGATCCGAATTAAATCTAAATCATTTTTTACAAGCTTTACGAACGAAGGCAATATGAATTTGCGACCCTCGTTCAGGGATAACTCATCGGGAATTGTCGGTAAGACTTCCAGCATGGTCTCAAACAAACAACGTGCTTCTAGGACATCCCGTGGTAGTTGTCCCGGCGTGATATCCACAAAGATGGCGCGCTCCACCACCTCGGGCTGAGTCAGGGCCAAGGTCATTAGCGCCCTTCCGCCCATGCTGTGGCCGAGTGCTACTATGCGATCCAGCTTATGGCCCACAATAAACGCAGCCGCATCAGCTGCCATATGCTTTGGCGAATGCTCCGGACTGTGACCGCTCTCGCCATGATTCCGGGCATCCACAGCGATCACAGACCGTGGTCCCCGCGTGGCTAAAATTCGTCCCGTCCGCCGCCAATTGGATCGGCTCACATTAAGGCCATGCATTATCATGATCGGTGGCGAATTCAGTTGAGTGTGCGGTCGCTTATACACGGCGTAGTCCATTTTAATCGTTTCGATCGACTCACCCCCAAAGCTGAGCCTGCGTTCGAAGTGAGCGAGTCGCCATGAAAAGGACATTATATTGCATAGTTGCGTATGACGCATGTCTACTGAAAATTTCGAATTTATTATTGACAACAAAAACAAATAATAACTGATCTATGCGTCAAATGAATATCATTTATATTTTTAGTATTTAAAAGCTGCAGCTGTAGCTGCAGCTGATCTGGAGATCAACGTTGAAGCATCTGTCTCGCTTTCGCTATTGTCTGTTCAAAACATATCCACTCACTCTTAGACACCACAGTGGCCAACTACATAATTGAAAACTCTCTTATTTCATCATAGTTATTTCCAATTGATCACCTAGGTGAATTTAATATACTCACTCTTTCCGCTCTCAGAGAGAAAAGCGCTAGAAAAAGATGGCAAACGTTTAACGTTCTGCACTCTTCGTTTGTTATTGTCAGCTGACAGAAAAGAAAATTTTTTCGCAAAATAAATTAAACGAAATATGTAATTCAATATAAATTATAATACATTTTAATTCATATCAAAAACAATGTTTTTCAAGAAATTAAATAAAAATAAATTAAATTAAATGAAATAAAATTAAATTCACTCTTCGAGTTTATTTGTAAAGAAGACGATAAACAAAATCATAAGTTACACAACCTCCACCGACAATGTTTGCAGGGATACTGTCAAAAGTTTGGCCCCTCGAAAGAGAGCAGCTGTGGTGACTACCTTTATATTAAATTCACCTTGATCACAGTTTACCCAACATACACAAACTTGTGTTCGTACAAGAGGATAACATCTCTCAATAACCTCTTTCCCGAAAAGTCGACAGTTCTATCCGCGTTGGAACTCTCAGTCTGCATCTAGTTATGATTAATAAATAAATGTTAAATATGACGGATTAATATAATCAATAAAAGCAAAAAAAAAAATAGTCAGAAAATGCAAAAAGGGCTTAAACAAAAAACTGACATTTTAAAATATATTAAATTGTGCAATTCACAAAGATGTGAAAGCTAATTGGGTGGATTACTTTATTTAAATTACTGATTATCCAATAAATTCGAGCAATAAGTATAAAAAAGCATACTAATAATTTTAATTTTAATTGTCAAATTGAAGTACATTTGAAATCAGAAGGCTGTTTTTTTATCCATTAACTGGATAAAAAATCCTGGCGCCATCTATGAGTCGAATATGGATTAAGCGAATGCAAGAACCAATACAGCTTGCTCAGGATAAAGGGCGTTACTGAGGGTTGAACCCATGAGTCCAGGGATACAAAGCTAATACTCATACAAAATATTACAAAAAATAAATTTTAAAATATAATCTAGCTTAATCATAATATTAACCATAAATTTATTAATATTGGAATAATCATTAACATTACACTTAAACATTAAATAAAGTGAAATAGAAGTCAATTGATTTGTCATTACCTGAACCCTCGTTCAGCATCAGCCAATCAGAGTGCCGCAAACTGTTGCCAATCCAAAATGGCCGACAGCTCAGCCTGTAACAGATGCTGCTGCTATGGCATGACAAGGGGTTGGCATAAATCCAATAAGTTCTGCTCTGGGCAGACAGCACAATCAGAATTTATTCCAATTCGGGCTTCCAAGCAGAACAGACCCAAGGTCTTTTCAGTCGTATCAGAATAAAACCAACTGCAGCACTTGCAACAATGCAACATCCGAGCGATCAACCCACCTATATGCCAGAGGTGCCATTTCAGCCACTGTGGGGCCAGGAGGCGCCGCCTCCACCGCCAATTGTGCCCTATCAGGATTTAATTGCTGGATTTCCTTGCACCGATTTGTGTAAGTTTTACCATTAAACAAATTAAGTGAAAATCATTCTGATCAGTTTTTTGTTGTGACAGCGTTGTGGCAAAGATCACAGGTGGCACCGTTAGTCAGTCAACGTTCGAGCACGAATGGACGCACCAATGGTTCCTCCTCATCGTCCTCTAAGAAAACCCGTCGCCGAGTTGCCTCCATGGCCCAAAGACGTGCTGCCAACATACGCGAACGCCGTCGCATGTTCAACCTGAACGAGGCCTTCGATAAGCTGCGACGCAAGGTTCCAACCTTCGCCTACGAGAAGCGACTCTCCCGCATCGAGACCCTTCGTCTGGCCATCACCTACATTGGCTTCATGGCGGAGCTGTTGAGTGGCACGCCCTCCAACTCCCACAAGTCCCGTTCGGATATCTACGGGGGCATGAACGGACATCATCATCCATCAGCGGTCGGACCGCCAGGACCTCCGATGCATCCACATCACCTGCATCCTTCGGCCTACCAGCGTGACTTTGCCTCGCCCTATAATCACAGTCTAACCTAGAGCTATTCCCTTGTCTAAGGACTGGGGTCTTCAATCTTGTTCTGTGTTTCTGTTGCCATGTCATGAGTTTAAGCTTAAGATTAATACTATATGAATATAAGTGTGTTAGCTGTGCAATATAGTGTGTATAGTGTTTCAAATGTAGAGTTAAAAAAGAAAGAATCGATGATAGATAAAGTGATTTGGTAATTTCATTTTGTACGATACAGTACTAACCGAATACCCGCGAGATTCTCCTGTTGTAGATTTGGGAGTGGGAATTTTGGAACTTCCACAATAAAGCCAATAAAGTCAATTTAAAGCTTTATTTTTTAAAGCCCAATTTACACGATCGGTTTCCGACCGACACTTTTTGACCGATGGAAAATGTGGCCAAAAAAATGCACCAAAAAATACCATAAAATTACATTTTTACGTATTATGTTCGCTTCGATGACAAACCGACGCTCTAAAATTTTGAGTGTTCACACGAGACCGACGATTTATTAACGTAATGTGTCGGTCGGAAACCGATCGTGTAAATTGGGCTCAATGATAAATATATAATTCAGTTATATACAGCGGTGGCCAAAAGCATTTTGGCACCGTTTAAAGTTAGTTCTAGCCAAATTGTGAGCTTACTTCATGGAAAGTTTGGTAAAAATGGAAAGGTCTTTTGAATTCCTTTCGAACAGAGCTCGCAAATAACAGTTAACACTTATTTCTAAAACAGAAATTAATGTTTTTTTCTAATCACTTTTATCGTTCTGTCAGCAAAATAACTGTTATTTTCTGACACTCTGAAAGTGTTGACTGTTTTTTGTCCATAATACCAGTTATTAAACACAATTTTGCTTGACTTTTGATTTGGTGGCCTTATTATTATGCTATGGGCAGGCTTTTCTTGGCAATGGCATGGCTCCTATTCAGTTAATAACTGGTATTATGGACAAAAAACAGTCAACACTTTCAGAGTGTCAGAAAATAACAGTTATTTTGCTGACAGAACGATAAAAGTGATCAGAAAAAAACATTAATTTCTGTTTTAGAAATAAGTGTTAACTGTTATTTGCGAGCTCTGCTTTCGAATGATGTAGTACTTTCCTTAACCCATTAAGTACCCATTGAAATTTTCGAATATTTGTAAACGTCAACTTTTTCAACTTTTTTTCTCGATTTTTTAAAATAAATGTTTTGATGCAAAAAGTTTCTTTAAACAATTTAAATAGTAACTGCAAAAAAAAATTTCAAAATTTCAAATATCTCTTCGCGAGTATTTTTTATAATTTTTTGAAAATGGCGAAAAAGGCACTTTTTGCATGAAAATGAGGAAAAAGTGCCTTTTTCGCCTTCCATGAAGTAAGCTCACAATTTGGCTAGAACTAACTTTAAAGGGTGCCAAAATACTTTTGGCCACCGTTGTAAGTAATAATTTAAACCAAATTTATACAGAATGCTTAGGGCAATTCTAAATACAGCACCTGTGAAGTTGGATTCTTAAGAAAAAACAACTGTTTTATATCTAAAGTAACCGAAAACTTTTCATACTAGAGGGTTTGAGTTTTGCTGCTGCATTGCTACTGTAAAAATCTTCGCCTTCTAGCTCTTACCGTTTGGGCTCTGCATTAATTGACATCTCTATCGCCATCTCCGGTGAGGAGTTAGTGTTTTATATACATATGAGTGTACGTAAATTTAATTTTAGACCCAAGTCACAACATAAGATTTAGCAATAGATAAGAAATTTAATGCAGAGAATAATGTATAGCATATTAAGTATTAAAGGTCTCTCTTTATTTACTCTTATTTATTCGTAATCAAAAATCGAAAGCAAAATAGAGATATCATTATCTTAGATCAATAATTATGTTGATACGACTTTCAAGCAGATTCTTTATCAGTCAAAATACCTTAGACGTAATCACAATGTTCAGTAGACGGTTTTTCGGTTGCCGGGTTTATCTAAGAATCGCAAAATTGACTCAGTATTGAATTGAAAGGCCAACGAGAATGTCGAAGCCGGTATTATTATCGCAAATCTCAGGTGACATCAGTGGCCCGCCCACCTGGCTGGATCAGCAGGAGCTGCAGCGACTGGCTATTGAGAATAATCCGAAATTTCAGTGTATTGTGGGCATAAACACAAGATCGGAGCAGTTCTCGAAGAGTGCGCTGCGTATGCAAATCCAAGTGAAGTTGGCGGGTGAGCAGAGCGATAACGATTTTAATAACGATAACAGGGTGATAACGATTACCCAAATAAATAGGAAATACCACTCAGGTGCTAAACTACCTGGTAAAGTCAAAGGAACAAAGCAATTATAGTACACTGAAGTTTCCACGATCCCACAACTTTGAGCAGGAGCTGCACATGTACAACGAGGTGTTGCCAGCTCTAGAGGAACTCTACAAGAAGGCGGGGAAGCCCTTAAACTTCAGTCCGCTCAGTTATAAGCTTAAGGTGATGCAGCCAGCAAAGGACTCCAATTGCCTGTACCTGGAATATCTGCAGGCTAAAGGATATCGGCTGGCCAATCAGCCCAAGGGACTAAACAGATCAGCAATGGAGGCAATTCTCTCCAAGCTGGCCGCTTACCATGCCGCCACTGCATGTTATCTTCAGCTGAATCCTAACCAACTGAGAAGACTATGTACTCGCAATCCAAGTCAAGAATCGGATCATAAAATAGCTGAGCTTAAGCATAAACTGCAGCGTAAATTTAGCGAGAGTTTGCGGTCGAATGGCCTACAGGACTATGAGGATAAAGTGGTCAGTAGATAGATTCAACTCAAGGAATTTCAAGCATGCTGAGAAAAAGTATCTTTTTAATTCACAGAAAACGTATCTAAAGAATTTAGCTGGACTCATCGAGACGTCGGACACTAAGAGATCCTTCAACGTCATTTTGATTGGCGATTGTTGGCCCAACAATTTGCTTGGACAATTCGATGCCTTTGGCAATGTGAAGGATGCGGTTTTCATTGATTTCAGTAGCGTCAGCCATGGACCTGCTATCTATGATCTATTCCAACTGCTTTTAACAGCCCCTGCCGAGAAAACTGAACAATTTGATGCACACGTAAAACATTACCATGATGAACTTGTCGCCAACTTGAAGTTGCTCAAGTTCAAGGGAAATTTACCTACATTGACAGATCTTCAAGTGGAGTTATTGGACTTTGGATATTGGGGTGAGTGTGAGAACTTCCTGTAGCTATAAAATAAATTTGATTTTAATATTCATATAGGCGTCGAGGTGGTTATGGAAGTATTACCCTTGGTGCTAGCTGATTTTGAAACGCCCGACGTTGATGACCCATTCAAGACATCGAAATATTCAGAGGAAATCAAGAAGCTCCTTCCATGGCTGGAGAATCGTGCCTACTTTGAAGTTGAACCAGAACCCATTAAGTACTATTAAAATTAAAACTGATAGATTCCATTTTATATTTTGTAATCTGATATTATGAACAACTTTAAAAGTCAAACCAATTCGACCAACATCCACCTGATAATCTGATAATCTTGCAACCACAACTTGTTTCTGTATCTAACAACATTATTAAAGCCTGATTTGCGTGCGAATTCTTGCAGCTGCCGTAGCAACAACACATGTTGATGCAACATTGAAGTCACAGCCCAAACAGAAACTATTATACAAAATTTGACAACGCAAACAAAGCGTAAAATTATTATTAATAAATTAATGTGGCAATGGAATGGGCAACAATACATTGACAATTGTTGTAACAACCCTCTCCGGGATTTTCTAAACAAGTGTAACACTTAAAGGGGCGCGATTGCGATGACACCCTGTAGAGGGAGCAGATAGGAAAGATCCATAATGTAGGAGAAGGATTAGTTTAGACTAGTTTTAACATTACAAACACAATTATTTTATTTTCTGAATTGTTTTTCATATGTCCTATAAAATTATTTTATAAATGCATTATAATACTAAATCATTATAAAAACTAATTCAAGAGAGTGATTTTACTTTTTTTTCACCCTTTTTAAATCGTACTTAAATAATTCAAAACTCGTAATAAGAATTAAAATGAAGCTAGTAAAATATAAATATGATATGATATATAAATTAGGCTTGGACATAGATATAAATTTAAAATACAACCATATATTTAAAACATATTTCCAACTATACAGGGCATTTTCTGGTCGAATACTTGCAGCCGGTTCACTATTTCCGTCCTGCCTAAATACCGAGGAATTTTTGCGTTCAACGCCCATTTTCAACAGATTAGCTTCCCCTTTTTTTGCCACATCAAATTAATTTTGAGCCCATAAATAGACGGGGAAGGGGGCAAATAGAGCTACCTGAGGGTACTCCGAGGGCATCCGAGGGTTGTCCTTGCCGAGACGTCAAACTGTAACAAGCTGCGACCCTTTGCCATGTGGTTGCTGTTGATGTTGCTCTTGTTTTGGTGCTTTGGTCGTTTGGTCTTTTCGATGTAGCAATATGTTTTGATGAATTCGTGACACTTCATGCCGCATTATGTTGCACATCTACTTACTTACCATCCCCCTTCCACAGGGGTTGGCTTATCGCTTGACTTTTGCTTATGAAGTGCGCTCACGTGTCTGTGATTAGCTTAGACTTATATCAGCAGTCAAATAAGTATCTATTTGTAGACTTCACTTGACCACCTGCTGCGTGAGAATCTTCGATAAAGGCTTGACTCTCTACGTAATATTTAGATTCATTTCGAATTGGATCAACAAATTTTCATATTGAACTACATACTTATGGATTGCCACGTGTCGCTCATTAAATACTTCCCATAGTAAATCGCCTTTATGAAGAATCCCTAACTGAGATTCACTAACGTCATATAGAGCAGCGCATCCCCTAAACATCCTCTTCTCTGCTGGCAATCCATTGTGCCCATGTCAAATCGCGATGACAAATTAATTGAATTTTGCTACAATTTTCAGAACATTTTGCGCAAAATTATCGACATTTTCGTGAGCCTATTAGACTGAAATCCAATATATGGCGCATGGCATGATAGATGATTAACTTAAACTGAACAGATGTTTTCCAAATAGCCGTTGAGTGATACGTAAGATTGGTATATGAAATTGCTTCGTTATTTGTCTCAATTCTGGTTCATTTGAGCATAAGCTATAAGCTAAGAAAGCTCTTCAAAGCTCATAATTAATCGAAGAGCTTAAAGTGATAAGAGAAAGAGTAAACTGTCAAAGCTCTATATAAAATTAATATACCTCTTATTTAATATATTTAATAAGGTGTTTACAGTAGAAAAATATGAAATATAGTTCTTATTTTTTGATTTTTAGATATAACACATATTAACAAATTAGATTTGAAAATACAGAAATAATAACTTAAAGTTTTTGATAAACATTCACTTCACATGAAATTGGATAAAGTTTAGCTAATGTTAAAGATGAGAATTTTTTTTACGATCGTAGATCTAAGTAATTCAAGCCCTTTTTTTGTAACTAATGTAAAAAAAACCTAAAGAATCGCAGCTAAGACATCTTACAGGGTACTGCAGATCCGACTACTCTTTTGAATTGTATTAAATTTTATCAAGTGGCGAAATATCAACAAAGCTTTTCTGTATTCAACGTTCTCAAAGCGTTTAAAGAAATCAACGGCAAAAGTCGCTCACAGTATAAACCGTAACTCTTAGAGAATCATAATAATGGAGCCGCACAATAATGTACTAGAGTTGCCAGACTGGTTAGACCAGAATATGTTTGAAGAGTTTCTGCAACGCGACTTTAAAGACTTTAAGACCATAAGACAGTTTGTGGTAGAGCAAACCTGCGGAAAAGGCGAAAACTTTACAACTTTGGTACTTCGTGTAAAGATTCTTGTGGAACTTCAAGGTAAGATATTGCTCAGATTGAAGAATTGTCTTAACTATAAACTGAACAATTTACCTTTGCAGATGACAGCCAAGTGGCAACCTCATACATTGTGAAGTTGCTCCCAACAACGCTAAGTACCCGCGATATGATTTCCAGCTGGAAGGTTTTTGATAAGGAGAAGCTTTCCTATAGCAGCTATGTGCCAGAATTCGAGGAAATGTATAAAAAGGCCAATAAGAAGATCTCATTTGGAGCCAAGTATTATGAACCGAGCAACCCAAAGACTGAGGAGCTCATCGTCCTGGAAGACCTGGGCAATCGGGGCTTCAAGAATGCCAATCGTCAGAAGGGTCTGGATATGGATCATACCCAACGAGTGTTGGAGAAATTAGCCCAATTTCATGCCGCATCCGCAGTGCGTTATGAGCTAAAGGGTCCCTATCCGGATCTTTACGATCGAAGTCTTTGCAGTGAGGAAGACAAGTTTCAAGAGTTCCGCGATACTCAAGCCAAGTCCCTTATCAAGGCACTGCCTCACTATAAGGCTGCACATTTAGAAAACGCATTGGTAAGAATTTATATTATATCAATAATACCAAATAATATTCATTCAACTAATTTACTTACCCCATAGAAAAACTACACTTCGTTGGCACCCGATATGTTCCAGGCGATTGCTCCCAAATTTGAGAATGAGTTTCGTTGCCTCAACCATGGTGACTTTTACTCCAACAATATCATGTTTCAATATGATGAGAATGGAAAGATTGTGGATACATATTTTATAGATTTGCAAATGAGTCGTTATTGTTCGCCAGCTCAAGATCTGATCTATTTGCTACTTTCCTCCGTTTCGTTCGATCTAAAATTATCCAAGTTCGATTATTTCATTCATTATTATCATACCAAATTGATTGAGAATTTGAAACTATTGAATTATCCAAAGCAGCTACCTACGTTAAGGAATCTACACTCATCGATCTTTAATCATGGAGATTGGGGTAAGTCACCAGATCCACACTTGTATTTAACAATGACTAACATAGTTCTCTTTTTTTTTAGCTTACCCAGTAATTTCACTTTTACTGCCACTTGTGCTGATCGATCCCAGCGAGAAGTCCAATATGGACACCCTAATGGATCAACAAAATGAAGGCGATCAGTTCCGTAACACAATGTTCGAAAATCCCCGCGTTATACAACACTACACTCAACTTCTCCCCTGGGCTTACAATCGCGGATTATTTGAATATAAAAAACACATTTGAAATAGGTCAAAAAAATTTATCATATGTATAAACAAACAAATGCAATAGACAAAAACCAATACATTTAACAAATTCAAAATACTGAAATTTATTTTATATAAATAAGAAATAAGAATAAGAAAAACATCGTTAAACTATCGATAGAGTGTCAATTTAATTTAGGATTTAATAAGCGATTACTGAATCACCATTGATCAGACAGAGCGAGAAACAAAAGCTAAAAAAATGTTGATTAAAAAACTGCGGATTTTTTAATTTGCTGTATAATTAATAATTATTAGATAGCGGACTCGCCATTATAATCTTAAGAATATCTACATAATGTTGTTTAAATACGGCAATTGGGCATTAAAACTAAAGTAAAAGTCTAGTGACGAAAACATTTCCATGCGCCAAAATTTCTGATATCCAATTTTGAGAAGAACAATATTAAATTTAACATATTAAATAATTTGTTGCAATTGTACATGATCTTTAAAATGATGTTCACATAATATTAAAATATTGTAAAAGCTAACTGATTATTGTTTGTAGACATATCAGGAACACCGAAAAATAAACTTATGAAGTTAAGCTTAGTAAACTATTAACACAGATACATAATAAAATATATAATATTCAAACAATTGTTCAGTGTCTTAATTGAAACGGTTGTATTTAATTACTCAGTTTATATATAAAATTTGCTAAAAATATAAGATAAAATAAAAAAGTACGTTTCGATGTACTCGTAAAAGTATATAGTTAATTTTGGGGATGCAGGATGATTTAAATTGGTATAACAGATAAAACATAGCAATAATATGATAAAAAACAATTTTTATCTGAAAAATTGTAAGCATAATAAATAATAAAAAGATCAACGATTCCAACATATTTTGTTACCTTTCGTGCTGCTTTCGTCACTAGCGCGGCCTGCCGTCCGCAGTGATATTTTCACATAATTTTAGCCACATATAAAACTTTTTAGCATAGCAGTACAATTTAGCAATTTAAATGAGCATAAAAGATTAGATTATTTCTATAGGCCTCAGAGCTACTTCCAAAAATGTATAATCTGAAATAGTTTGAGTGTATAGATTACTTTATCTTTCATTATGGAAAATTTAGGTAAAACTACAAATTTGTCGTATTATTTAGCCAGTATTTCGAAGACATAATATGGCAACGGACTAGTATGTTGAGATCGGCAAAAAAAACTTAACTTCTTAGGCTAAAAGAGTCGACTATTTGCAGCAAGGAAACGTCTCCAGTGAAGAGCACAACCCACGGTCTGGTGCGGGGCGCTCTGCTAACGTCTATTTATGATGAGCTGTACTACGGTTTCGATGGCATACCATATGCACAGCCGCCTCTAGGTGAGTTGCGGTTCAAGGAGCCACAGGAGGGCATACCCTGGAATGGTATACTGGACTGCACACAGCCACGAGACAAGTGTCTTCAAGTCAACCCGCGGACCCAGGAGATTGAAGGCTCCGAGGACTGTCTATATCTGAATATAGCTGTGAAAAGAGTAGGATTTTTATGACATGTAATACGAAGCGGTGATTGACAATGGTCTTCCATAGCTACGCAGTGATAAGCCTTTGCCTGTGATGGTCTTTATTCATGGAGGAGGCTTTAAGACGGGAGATGCTTCACGTCGTGCCTGGTCCCCGGATTATCTAATGCGCGAGGACGTCATCTTCATCAGCATTGGCTATCGACTGGGAGCATTTGGTAAGTTATGTGTAAAAAATTCAGAAAAAATAAAACTAAATCGAAACTTTCCTTAGGTCATCTGAGTTTTGCGGATCCTTCACTGGGAATTCCTGGCAATGCGGGATTGAAAGATATCGTGCTCGCCTTGAAGTGGATCAAGGCTAACGCAAGATACTTCAATGGGGATGAGAATAATATAACTCTAATTGGCCACAGCTCGGGAAGCTTATTGGTACAGTTGCTGTCAGTGAGTCCTCGAGCTGAGGGACTGTTCAACAAGTTCATCCTAATGGCCGGTTTCATGCTAGAAATTAACCGTGTGCCCAATATCGAGTATCGCCTGGCTCAAAAGCTGGGATATCAGGGCGAAAATATTGATACCCAAGTCTACAACTTCATCAAAAGTGCCGAACCTAAGCTCGTGGCTTCTGCGAATATTTTGACGGAATTTGAGAAAAGTCATAGCGAAGTTTTGACAACATGTACACCCAACATAGAGCAATATGAAACACCCACGGGCTTGATATTTAGCGAGCCTCGTGAGCTGCAACGCAAAGCCTGGAGTAATCGGATTCCGATGATGCTGGGAACTACCAGTGAAGACGGATTCAGTGTATCTCTTAAATTCCTTAAAGAACATCCTGAGATCGTACTACCACGGACGCTTTTATTCCATCATGATGCCCAATTGCGAAGACAATTGGGAACGAAGTTGGTGGAATTCATCTGTCAGGTGGATTTTAAAGATGTGAACGAATCACATTTTGATACCATTGAGAAGTTCAAAACTCATCGCATTATGCACTATCTGGATCGTCAGATCAATGCACGCTTAGCTTATGGTCAAGCCGAGAACTATCTTTACCGATTCGACTTTGACTCACCCGACTTTAACTTTTACCGCATACGCAGCCTGGGACCCAATAGTCGCGGAGTTGTTCATGTGGATGAACTGTGCTATCTATTCAAGATTCCAGCCACATTCAAGCTGGATAAATCCAGAGCGGAGTACTCCACAATATGTAGAATGGCTGCCATGTTTGTAGAGTTTGCCCTTCGGTCCGATCCGAACGCCCCTCTCACACGATTTTTGGTGAACTGGAAGCCCGTGTCTAAAGATGGACCAACAATGTGTTTGAATATCAATGAGGAACTGCGGTTCATTCCACATCCGGAACTACAGAATCTAGAATTCTTAGACAAGTTGTATGAAGAGGCTGGTGTGGACTTGATTTAAAGCTAATCTTTAAGCCTCCGATAAATTATCGCATTCCATAATATTTAACCTATAAAACTTTCACTAACTACTAAAAATGAGAAAAACGGCAAAACAGCAAAAAAGCGTCGTCGATCATCATTTAATCATTCCACAGAGAAAGTAAAAACAATAGTACACACCATATAAACTTACAAAGAGACTTACTTTTAAATACAACAAAATTCCCCATAAAAAAGTCTATCATTAAAGAGAACAATACTTATATAAAACAAGCGGAAAAGGCTAAAGTGGAGTTCCCGACTATAGAATATCCGTTACTTATTTAAATAAATAAGAAATATTTTTGTTACATACTTTTAGGCACTTACATTGGCTGAAATTTATATCAGCCATTAAAACTGTGTTGGTTATGTTACTAATTTGTATGTATGGATTCCACACTTATTAAATATAATAAATGAAGTTTTATTTTAACGAATACAAGATAACCTTTTACATATCTTTTAAGTGACGGGTATAAACGCCAGTTCGAGTTAAAATTCTATTGACGATAACATTTTCTTGCCCCAAAATTTCTGATTTCCAATTTTTTGACAAACAATATAAAAAAAAAAAATTTAAATAATTATTTCCATATGATTTTATCCGAACGAATTAAGATTACACGATTTCCATTTTAGTTCTTTATTTATTATTTAAAATATTATATGTATAAGTCACAAGACATTTTAAAGTTATTATTTAAATTAAATATGTTGGATTTTTAAACCGATCTGTTTAAATATTCTATATTCAAATGTAAATATTAACATTTACAGAGCCTGTTTCTCTGCGTTGTGCACTTCAACTGGAACTACCAGAAAAACCGGTTGATAAGAAAGCGAGTTCGTAAGTGATAACAGGTTGATAGCAAGCTTATAATATTATTTCAACATTTTGCAATTTTTGACGTGTGATGACAATAACATAAATACTTGTACTTTAAAGCTTTTTTTGATTAGAATGTATACATGTTTATCTATCTATAATTTCATCAGCGAAAAAAGCTCATCGGGCTTTTAGAAATATGTAAATCAATTTAATTATGTTATAGATATGTTCGTTGACATTTAAAGGTAAATCAATTTAATTATGTTATAGATATGTTTGTTGACATTTAAAGGTTTTTAAATCTGCTGTAATTAAATATATTATATGAAAAAATCTTTAAAATTTTCCTTTAATGTCAATTAATAGAGCCCACTCTTGTATTAAGGAAAGGAATATAACCCAATTGAGAGTGATTCCCAACTAGACAGAAAATCAGAGATATCAAGTGATATCACTGCGGACAGCAGTCCGCGCTAGTGACGAAAGCAGCACGAAGGGTGCGAAGGCGACTAGAATATATACACAGGAAGAATGGAAAATTTGCTATGAGTGTCCGATCAGGTCGAGTTATATACCGATCGAATGGTGTCAATTTAACTTACAAATGTGCATACTAAGACTTTTGAAAACTCACCTGGTTTGTGAGATAAACAGGTGTAAGTGGAAGGGGCAAAATTTAAATGATTGGAGCTAGTGGGGCCGTTGGAGCTTTTTGGTCAACATTTTTAATTTTTTAATATTTCTCATAAAAATACGCGTCGAATGATACCTCAATCATCAAAATCCGACTACTGGTTCAAAAGATAAATTATTTTGAAATTTTTGGTGCCCTTCTCAAAACGAGATGAAAAGTCAGTCTGTTTGTTTGTTTGTCTGTTTGTTTGTTTGTTTGTTTGTTTGTATAGATCAAATCGTTGTTTTAGCTTAAAAGTTTGAATGAGGACTTGTTCCCGCTCAAAAATCTAGAAACGTTTGTTCTACGACTTTTCGAAAAATCGCTAGTTTAGCGGGAAATCGCTAAAAACCGCTAAAATTGAAACCCCCATAGCATCCAAACTATAGAAGCTACAGATGCGATCTATATATCGGTGAAAAGGTATTTCGAAGGGCTCTTAGGCATACCTTCAACGTTTTTTTTTAAGTAAAAAGGTAAACGGCTACAGGTGAAACAAGGTATTTTATTTACACATTTTGGCGATTTAAGAAAAATCTACACGTGAGATCACTTTAAAATATGTTATATGTTTTAGGCAATTTGATTCCGCGTTTTTTGACATATCCCATAAAAAAAACCTCTTTACGAGGTAAAAGTCTAGTGACGAAAACATTTTCATGCCCCAAAATTTCTGATATCCAATTTTGTGACGAATAATATTAAGTTTTACACATAAATTATTTTAAACAAAATTTTGGCACTCGGCACATTGCGCTAAAATGTCTCAATTCTAATACCAAATAAAAGTCACTGTTTTGCGCAGTGCCGAATGCAAAAATTTTGTTTAAAATAATTTATGTGTAAAACTTAATATTATTCGTCACAAAATTGGATATCAGAAATTTTGGGGCATGAAAATGTTTTCGTCACTAGACTTTTACCTCGTAAAAAGGTTTTTTTTATGTTTAACATATACAGATGC
>JBAMBJ010000201.1:0-170915 GCA_037043495.1 Drosophila recens
ATACCCAGCGAAACTCTAAACAGTTTGATGTTTCTTTGGGCCTGTCAGCTGCTTCAAACAGTGCTGCCCATTCTGTTTCTTTACTTAACAGCTCTGTTATTTTATTTAGTCTGCGGACACCCGAGCGCAGCTAAATGTCAAGTTCTTCTTCTTCCCCTTACGCCAGTGTGTTTTTTATATGGAGTTTGGGTTTACGCCAGGCCTTTTTTTGAGTTTGCGTACTATGCGTAACAATGGTTATAAACAGGGATTAAATTTAAAACCGTAACTGAAACCGTAACCGAAAAGAAAATTTTTAATTTGACCGGAACCTTTAAGCCGAAACTCTGTAAACCGAAATAACCGTTTAGTAAGCGTTTCATTTATAAGGATTTATTTCGGTTTTTCATAATTCCAAAAATAAATTTTTGCTTCCAAATTTTTATAATAAAAATTTAAAACAGATTTGATTTTTAATTGTTGTTTTAAAAATTGCAAATAAGAGTTATGGTATAACTATTAAAAACAATTTAAGAAGCATGTTTCAATTTCAATTTTTATTATAAAAATTAAAAAAAACAAGTTAAAAATAATTTGTTTTGAAAATTTTTGAACTGTTTCCATTTTTTTCTGACTCATAAGTCTTGTTTGCGACCTCTTATTTTATTTTTGATTTTCTTTATTTTTTTTATTTTTATCTATATGCCATATAAATGTGTGAATAAAACATTAAGCATAGTACGCTCTAGCCGAAAATATTTTTGCAAGGCCAAAACTCCATATAAAAAAGAGGGTTGCAAACATGCTCGAAATTATTTTGTAAGGCCATTTCTAAACGTATGTACGCTGTACCTAAATATGGGCAGCTCAGAATATTTTCTGGCATTTTACAACACTGTTTGGTCAACAGATGGCAGCTTTATTTTGACCTTTCAAAACAACGATTCAATCGATGTTTTGAAAGGTCAAAATCTTTTTGAACAGAAATGGCGACCAACAAGCAGCAAAATAAAAGCCGAATTGAGATCTTTGAACACAAAGAGCGAATTAGACTGATTGAAGAGGTGCAACAGAGGCCAATATTGTGAGATTTGACCGAAAAAAAAACATATTGACTTGATTTTTATAATCAATAATTTTTAGTTTAATAAATAGGGTATTAGTCGCTGCCACTTCTCAAATCATGTCTATTTGGTCAATTTTCTCTATTTTGTTGTGCTCTATGTTATTTATTTGTTTTGTTTATTTGTTGTGCACAGCTGACGCAACAGTGTGACCACAGCAGCAAAAGACCAACAATCTCTCAACTTTTTAGTGATTTTTGGTATTATGCTGTCACACTGAAGTTTGTAAGGCCGGACTTCAAAACATCGAACATTTCGAGCGTCCAAAATGTTTTCAGCTAGAGCGCACTACGCTTTAAGAAAGAAATGTGTTCTGGCAAGTCCAGAAACACTATAAAACAAAATTAGAATACTCCACTCGTTTCGATTTACTGTTTATTGATCGTACGCTTGCTTCATGCAGTACGAAATAAGATTACAAGTTCAATGTAGTAGTAAGGAGATAAAGTAAAGGAGTATTTAATTTAACGTTTTTGAGTGCCGTGCGAGACGTCTATAACAAGCGCTATTTCTTTGAAGACTGAAGTGACTATCGCACGATCGAAACGTTGTTGTCATCGGAATATGAACATGTGGTGGCTGTCGATATTATTAGTATGAACATCGATAGGTTTAGGTATGGTTCGGTAGGAATGGCAGTTAATTATTCAAAAAGTTTGAGTGTCAGCAACATCCCACCCACCGTAAAACTACCCAGGAGTTTTACCAAGCACGTCCAGTACAGCAAGCTTTGACACTGGTCGTTTAAAAATCCCAGATGCTGTTTGCACCTCGGCTATCCTGATCTGGCCATCCTTCGCAGTTATCGTTCGGATTATAATTCCCATCTTCCAGCTTCCTCTTGGTAGATTGTCCTCGCAAATGATGACTACATCGCCGACACTGATAGGCTTAGTTCGTGAATTCCATTTGGTACGCCGAGTTAGCGTTGGCAGATACTCTCTGATCCAACGCTTCCAAAACTTGTCCTTTAGCTGTTTTGCAATTCGATATTGTTTACGAAAGCAAAATTTGTCGTCATCACCAGGAGTTTGCGTGGAGTTTGTGGTTCCAAGCAGAAAGTGATTTGGAGTCAACGGCTCCGGATCATCAATATCGACCGGTATGTGTGTGAGAGGCCTGCTGTTTACAATGTTTTCTGCTTCTATAAGAAAACTTCTCAGAGTCTCTACTTGAGGCGCTTGCTCCTTCAATGTGATTCCCAGAACTCGTTTCGTGGATCTGACCAATCGTTCCCAGCATCCACCTGAACTTGGATTGGAGGGACAATTGAATTCCCAACTGATGCCTTTGTTTGTCAATTCCGTTTTTATATTACTCCAATCAAACAAGTCTTCCGTCTTCTTTAACTCGTTGTCTGCTCCAACGAAGTTGGTTCCCATATCCGACCGAATCTTGACTGGAACTCCTCTTCTGTTCACAAAGTTTCGTATGCATAAGATGCATGAGTCGGTCGACAAATCTGCTGCGAGTTCCAGATGCATGGCCCTTATCGTCAAGCATGTGAATGAGGCAACCCATCTTTTTTCATGGCGTCTTCCAATCGTCACCATGACCGGTCCAAAGTAGTCTATTCCCACATATGAAAATGGACGTTGGTACGGCGTCACTCTATCCTTTGGTAATTGTCCCATTAGTGCTGGCCTGGGGATTGCTCTCTTGTTCTTGCAGTGCTGGCAATTAGTTTTGGCGCGCTTTACAGCCTGACGCAAGTTGATTATCCAAAATTTCCGCCGAATCTCATTAATGATCAGCTCATCGTTTTGGTGATGGAAAACGTCGTGATACCACTTAACAACCAAGTTTGTTAATGCATGTCCCGTTGGTAAGATTATAGGCTGACGTGCTCTCTCAGGTATAGCTGTTGCATAATCAAGCCTTCCATATACGACTAAAATCCCTTCATCTGTCAGTCTCGGGCACAATGAGTAGATTGGACTACTTTTTGGTACTGTTTCAGTGTTCCTCAGGCTACTTATCTCGTGTGAGTATGCTTGATTTTGTGCCATTCTGCACAACAAAATTTCCGCTAGCCGTAATTCATTTGCAGTTAGCTCTCCACAAGCATCGGCATCATTTTGGTGACGTAGCCGTTTGACGAATCTCATTATCCAGCCGAAAGTGCGCTTCAAGCGCAAGAAGTTTGAGAATCGATCCAAATCAAGTAAAGGTTCCTGTTGAACGGTGAATACTAGCTTCTTGCGTTCTGATGAATCATTCAGATTGCCTCCCAACGCAGTTGAGGGCCAATTTCGCTCATCCGAGAGTAGAAATTCTGGACCCTTTGTCCATATGTTTCCTGGTGTGTATTTCATGTTGCGAGGTGCCTTCGTGGCTTTGTCTGCAGCATTCAAATCCGATGGTACCCATCGCCATTGGTTTTCTCCTGTAGTTTCCAATATTTCGCTGATACGGTGGGCAACAAACTGCTTGTATTGCCTATGATCCGAGCGAATCCATGCAATGACCGTCCTTGAGTCAGACCATAAAGTGACGCTGTCTACTTTTACGCTGTGGCTTGCCAAAATCAAATCCTTCAATCGTGTTCCCAATACTGCGGCTTGCAGCTCGAGTCGTGGCACGGACAACATCTTTAAAGGTGCACATTTGGTTTTGCCTGCAATAAATCTGATATTAATTTGTCCATCATATTCAATACGCCAATAAGCTACGGATGCGAAAGCCATCTCACTCGCATCGACAAAAACATGCAAATCTATCTTTGCAGCTGGGTCTAGAAAATGCAGGGAATAGCATCTTTCCAATTTAAAATGCTTCACGTTGTCCAGCTGGGAAATCCATTGCCTAAATCTTTCGTACAGTCCATCTGAAATCAAATCATTCCAGCCAATTCCCGTTCTCCATACATCTTGAATAAGGACCTTTCCATGGACCATCAAATCTGCCAACATTCCAAAAGGATCGTAAACCGACATGACCAAGCTGAGCAATTGACGCTTTGTTGGGCATTTAGTCGCATTTATGATGTCCTTGTCCACTCGATTCAGTTGCAGTTTGAATACAAACTCATCTCTTTGACTTTCCCAGTGCATTCCAAGAATCTTGTCTACCTTCTCATGGTCTATATTCACTGTTGCCTTTGGAAGCTGACCCGTTGCATTGTTCAAGCTTTCTTCAATTTCCATGGAATTTGATACAAAGCCTCTCAAATCAAAATTTGCCAGCTTGTGGACTTCTTTCACTTCATTACTTATTTCATAGGCTTCCTTTTCCGATTCAAAGCTCGCAACAAAATCATCCACATAATGCTTGTTCCTTATAGCATCAATCACGGCTTCTGAATATTTGGTAGCATTTTGCGCATTTATGTTTTTTATGTATTGCGCACAGCAAGGAGAGCAAGCTGCTCCAAATATCATCACCTTCATTTTGTACGTTGACACATCATTTTCCTGGTTACCATTTCTCCATAAAAATCTGAGCGCTTGTTGATCTGCTTCTCGTACACGTACCTGCAGAAACATTTCTTTGATATCCGCGCAAACTGCTATTTTTCCTTGACGAAATTGGAACAGTATATGAATCAACGGCGGATTCTCGTCTGGTCCCTTCAAAAGTTTTGTATTCAAAGAAATCCCGTTCACTGCTGCTGCTGCGTCAAATACAAGACGCATCTTCTTCGGTTTGTTAATGTTGTGCACCCCGAAGTGGGGCAAGTACCAAGTTGAAGCATCAACTACGGAAGCCTCCTGCTTGGACAACTTAACAGCATATCCCTTGTTTACAAAATCCATAACAGCGTGATGATATTCTTCAGTCTTTCCAGTTTTTCGAATCAAGTTTTCGACTCCATGTAGTCTTTTAAGTGCCATGTTGTAACTATCTGGAAATTGAACCATGTCCTCAGTCCATAGGAGACCTGTCTCATATGCTCCATCCAATCTCTTTGTCGTATCCAGTAAAATTTGTCTTGCTCTGATTATGTCAGCTGACTCCAAAGGTTTATCAGGCACCTTTACACCGAAACCTTCAGTCGTAAAATAGTCCGTCATCAACTTGTGCATATCCCTTTCCAAATCTGCCTCATTTGGATGTGCATGTAGTACCACTGATAAAATTGATGAAATCTCCGGCTGGGCAGATACCGATCCATAGACGTACCATCCCAATGCTGATTTTGCCGCTACCATGTGACTTCCCAACGCAACGCTTTTTATAGTTGCCACCAAAGAAATATTGTTTATACCAATCAGCAGCATTGGATCAGCATTTGTGTATCCTTTCATTGGAATATTCCTGAGTTTTGCAAATTTCTCCTTCAAGCCGTTTACATCGACAGATTGTAGAGGAAGTTGCAGTTCCGGTACCGTATTGCCATTTATACGCATCCATTTCTTGTTATCCTGAGCTCGAATCTTAAATTGACACTCCATTGACATCACATCCGTTGCATGTTTTCCTATCCAGTTCAACGTTAGCTTGGTTTTGTCGACATCCACACCAAGTTGGTTTGCAAGTTTCTCATTGATCAATGATGCCGACGATCCTTCATCTATAAATGCAAAAGTATTAATAATCTTCTTATTTGGACCAACTACTTGCACAGGCAACACTTTAAACAATATCTGTGGCTTACAAGAATTTACAGTGTTTAAAGCAACTTCTTGCATTTCTTCTACTTCAAGTTTTCCATTATCTTTTCTCTGCTCACTGTGCAGCGTTCTGTGATGATTCTTTTTACATCCATTAAGATTGCACGCTCGCGTAAATTTGCAGGACGATAAGTTATGTCCACGATACAAACAACCATAGCATACGCCAAGCTCCTTAGCCATTGCCCATTTTTCTGCGACTGTTGCTTTGACATATGCGTCGCATTTGCCCAATTGGTGATCTCCTTTACATTTGTAACAGACCATTTTATTGTCATTTTTAGTTCCAGAATCCTTCATAGTTTGCATCACCGTTTTTTGATGCGAACGTTGCTCAGCCTTGCCTTGTGTCTTTGATGAGCCCATTGTTGCTCTAGCCACGCTTCTACTTATTTCGTTGAGCCAACCACTTAAGTGTGCAAGATCGGGAAATGGCAAAATTGTGCTAGCATACTCGTTCCATTGCATGCGTTTCGTAAGTGGTAATTTACCAATCAGTTGCTCTATTAGAGACGGGTTCTGCAAATATGGTGTAGCTCCAGCTGAACGAAGATACACCACTAGATTCTCCACCTTTGTTGCAAACGGTACTATATTTTCCAAATTGTTTTCGTGAACGTTTGAAAGCTCGTTAACCATCTCCATCTGACTCTTTATTAAGAGCTCCGGTCGTCCAAAGCGAAATGAGAGCCGATCCATTATTTGGCTCACGTTGACTGGGTGGATTAATAAACCTTTGACTTCATCTTTAGCAGCTCCCTTGAGACTCTTTTGCAATCTCAACATGTTTTCTAAATCGGAATATCTGTAAGCTGCAGATGACTCCGAGAACATCGTGAAGAAAACTGGCCAATCCTCTGGATTTCCAGTAAATTCCGGCAAGTCGATTAATTTGCGAGGATGAAAGGGTGATTGATACGCAATATGTGGGGGATTGATATTTGCTTCTATATTTGATAAATTTCTTTGAACATGATCTTGCCCTGAACCAAAGCCTACCGAACCAAAACCCACACCCAAGTTATGCTCATACATACCAACACCACGATCTCCAGAAACGCCTCTACCAGGTAAGCGTCCATCTCTATTCAACGTATATGCGCTGCTATCCAGACCATGTTGACCATCTTGGCGAAGAGCGCTTGTGCCACCCTGTGTGGCAGATCCAAATGCGCCGTGTGCGCCATGCAAAGTTATGCCGCGCTTTGCGCCCTCTGTGCCATGTGTGTTGCCGTCGTTTGTGACAGCGCTTGTGCCACCCTGTGTGGCAGATCCAAATGCGCCGTGTGCGCCATGCAAAGTTATGCCGCGCTTTGCGCCCTCTGTGCCATGTGTGTTGCCGTCGTTTGTGACAGCGCTTGTGCCACCCTGTGTGGCAGATCCAAATGCGCCGTGTGCGCCATGCAAAGTTATGCCGCGCTTTGCGCCCTCTGTGCCATGTGTGTTGCCGTCGTTTGTGACAGCGCTTGTGCCACCCTGTGTGGCAGATCCAATATTGCTGCCCTGTGTGACAGCACCTGAACCATCCTGTGTGACGAAGCCATATGCGCCCTGTGCGCCATGTGGGACTACACTGCTTAGTGCATCGTAGTTGTCTAGAGCACCACCATTGCCACCCTGTGTGGCTGAACCATTTGCGCCTCCATCTATGTGGGTAGTTGCATCTCCATGTGCAAATCTGCCCTTCGGAACGGTACCTGCACCACCATGTGTAGCCAGGCCAATAGCGCCGCTATATGCGCCGTGCGCATCCATAATTGCTGGTTGCTCCAGATTTGCAACACGAATTGCCAGATCCTGTGTAATGCTCGCCACTCTTTCTGACTGCGACGCCAAGTCGCCAGTCTTATTTGTCAGCACAGCCATTTGCTCCATTATGAGTCTCAACATCTTGGTGTTCACATCCTCCTCGACGACTGTTTTGTCATCATGCTGTGAATCGTCTTCTGACTCCATATCGTCAGTTCTTGTTGGCGTCGATGTGTCCGCCATCTTTTCGTCGAAAAGCCGCTTCTTACTACGCAATTCCATGCAAATTTACCACACGTCTTTATGTGTGTATATATATTGCGCAGTTCCAAGGAAAAAAGGCGAATTTCACCACACGTCTGTATATGTGTGTGTGTAATACGCAGCAATTCTCGCACGCATACAAGTTAAATTAAAGAATGTTCTGGCAAGTCCAGAAACACTATAAAACAAAATTAGAATACTCCACTCGTTTCGATTTACTGTTTATTGATCGTACGCTTGCTTCATGCAGTACGAAATAAGATTACAAGTTCAATGTAGTACATAGTAAGGAGATAAAGTAAAGGAGTATTTAATTTAACGTTTTTGAGTGCCGTGCGAGACGTCTATAACAAGCGCTATTTCTTTGAAGACTGAAGTGACTATCGCACGATCGAAACGTTGTTGTCATCGGAATATGTACATGTGGTGGCTGTCGATATTATTAGTATGAACATCGATAGGTTTAGGTATGGTTCGGTAGGAATGGCAGTTAATTATTCAAAAAGTTTGAGTGTCAGCAACAAAATGCCTTTTTAATTATTAGTGGGATTCCGGTAAACGTTTTTGATTTGCTTTTGATTATTTTTAACCAAATCTAAATCAGTTGACGGAACGACCCTTTTTGCACACTGATTATTTTTTGATTTCGTGAACAGCTGACAGCCTGGGCGAACAGCTAATTGACAACTAAAAAGTATACAAAAATGGGCATAATTGGCCAAAATGCCGAAAGAAAGTCATCGAATATGTTTTTATTGAATATTCGAAGATTTACAATGTAAACAAACACCAACTGTCACACAGCTGTTTGAAACCAAATCAAAATGAAAAAAAAAATCAGTCTCAGAGCTTATTTTTCGAAATCAATTAGTAAGACCACATTTCCCTGATTTGCTCTGGGCACACTGAAAATTTTGTATGGAGCAGCTGTGAACAGCTGACTGAAAAATCAAAATCAAATCAAAAGCAAATCAAAAACGTTTACCGGAATCCCACTATTATTATTATATTATAAATATAACTAAATTCTTGCAAAATAAAAATTGTTATCTGAACCGAAACCATACCGGTATTTCAAAACCAAAACATACAAAACCGGTTCACCGTTACGAAACCTTTATTCAAAGTTTTTGCGTAACCGATAACCGAAAACCTCAATGCGAACATAACCGAAACCGTAACTGAAACCGATATTCGTTTCGGTTTTAATCCCTGGTTATAAATATGTTATTCGGGGGTGCCACAGAAATCGCTTTAACTTAAATTTTACCTCAATTTCATTTCGCTGCGCCACAGGTCAATTCGCAGTTCTCCGGTCTTTTTAAAAAATAATAATAATTTGTTTTCTTCTTTTTCTTAAAAAATAGTTCTCTTCAATCGTTGTGCCATTAACAGTAGTCTAAGTACTTAGTTTACAAACATGCCCATAGTTTATTTGACCCACAAGAATTTTAGGTATGTTTGGCTCTTATTGCTTAGTTCAGATATAAGTAGTACATATAAAATATGAAATGGAAACATTTTGATAAAGTTGAAGCATTCAGTAACAAAGCTGCGTTTAAATTTAATTTATACCACCTTATCATTTGGTATGGTTTTTAAACATTAGACATACATCGATGCATCGATGTTTCAACCCGATGTATCAACCAACATCGATGTTTCATTTTGAAAACATCGATGAGCATCGACATCGATGTTTCCACTCAAATTTACATCACTAATTCTACTGCTTTCACAACATTCTTCTAATTGTCCGAAGTTGTAGTGTATATTTGCTGCTTTGATACTGCAAATTCCTCCAAAATATTTTCGATCTCAATGCTTTAATTGACTCCAGAATGCTTTTCACGCAGTTCAATTACGCATAATGTTTTCACTTCAATTGCTTGGTCACGATAATATTGGACATTCACCCCCAATATTCCTTTGCTATGCCTCGAAGCAATATCGATTTTGAGGGAAAGCATCCTATTTTTCAAAAGTTTTATCAGGGTCTCCTGTAAATCATATTTTTTGCCCACATGCTGCATAACATTGCGCGATGTTATGGGATTCATTTCCAAGCCGCGAAAGATTTGCTCAGTCAATTTTTTGAAAGGAGCAGAATTTAAAAACTTGAGTTGCACTTTTTCCAAGAACCGAAACCGAAATAAATTATATTTCTAGAACCGAAAACCGAAACATTAAAATAATTACTTTAAATTAAAGCTGTTTTTATCTGATTAAATACATTTCTGTTAAAATAAATTTGTTTTATCATTAAAAAAAAAGAGTTTAAGATTGTATTTATGTATCGGTACGTACCGGTATTGATACCGGAAACGAAAGGAAAATACCGAAATATAACCCTTTGTCAAAACAGTTATTTCGGGACGTAAAGGAACCGAAAATGATATTTGTTACGGTTTGATTCCCTGTTAAAAACAAAAATCACCTTAAAAAAATTTTTTTATCAATGCTTGTCGAATATTGTGATTTAATGTGATTTAAAATCATTAATGCTGCAATATTTCTCAGACCACCATATTTCGCAGAACGAGTGAGTATTTGGGGTAAATTGTCTACGCATAGGAGATTCCTTAAAAAAATTGATTATGTCATTTACGGTGGCTATTGTATTGCTTATTTCAGGGACAGAATTTAGATCATTTACGACCAAGTTAAGCCGATGACTTGCGCAATGAAAAAACAAACTTTTTTTTTTAATTTTTTCTTTAAAATTGCTTGCACGCCGCCAGTTGTGCCAGTTATTGTAGCACAACCATCGAAGCCCAGTCCCACACATTTTACTGGATCAAGGTCCATTTCAACAATGCTTTCTCTATTATTTTCAGCAATTGTCTCTGCGTCCTTTATTTTTATCTATGAAGCCTACAAACTCCTCCCGTATGAGCGATTTTGACTTATCAAAAAAACGAATTCCTATGGATAGTTGCTCTCCGCCAGAAATATCGGCTGTCTCGTCCGCTAAAATGGCATATGCTCCTGCATTTTTGTATCTCTTTACATATTAAATCTATTAATACTTTCGAGCATAATTCAATAAACTCATTTTGTTTATCCGCGGACATATACGTTGCATTGCTTGCGTGGGATACTTTTAACGAATCATAATATATTCCTAAAAAAAAAATGAAAATTTTTATTAGCTTACACATTTACCAATTTAAGGACACTTAATAGAATTATTACCTTCTTTATAAAGTTTTCCTCGCAACGAAAGATCGTGGGTTCCACAGAAAATAATTGTAGAAATAATAGATTTTAAATATTTTCTATTGTCTGCAACAATTTTATCATGCCCAGATCGCATTTGTACGTCGACTGGTTGCTGTTTTAAAAATAGTGTGGCTGATTCAGTTGCCTCCTTGTGCACTAGAGATGAAGCATGCGACTTTGACTACTCATGTACTATTTCATGTATCTTTTGTGGCTTAACAAAACACAATGAATACAGAATACTCCTTTTAATTTCCGCGAATAAGCCATCCATGGCTTAGACATATCAAGCCAGCTGTGGTTAAACTTTCGTTTTAAATGCGTGGCGTCGAGAGCAAAATCATATTTGGGCGGCGGAACCCAGCAGCTAATTAATACATCATATTTTTGTGCTGAAGTTATTGAGTGTGCAGAATTAATCCATTTGCAAATATCATTTGAATGGCAATCATCTTCAAATTTATCTGTTGATGTGGTACGCTCGGGACTTTTTTCGCTGCCATCGGAGTCGCTAGGGCTATGTTTTCTTTTCGTTGCTACATCAAAATACAAGCGTTTTTGAATTTACCATTACAATTCACTATAAACATATATAATACTTACAAGAACCTGCAGAAAGAAACTTTCGAATGTCCATATTAGGGCTTTTGTATACATTAACACAAGCTTAGCTTAGTTTTTGTTTATGGCGGCCTTTTTGATTATTGATATACGATATCCGTAGTGACACGATGCTTTGAAAACGTTATTACTAAAGCAATCGATATATTATTAAAATAATCGCAAAGTTGTAAGAACTACTTTGTTTGTATTTCGGAAGCTAAATAATGCTAAGTTATGAATGTAGTGGGGAGGGGGGAAACAACCCCCCTGCCCCCCCCTGCCGACGCCCTTGTGATTAATTTAAAATGTTATTTACATTGCCCGCCATTTTCATTTGAAATTTTTGGATATCGATAGATGGTATCGAATAGTATCGTAGTCAGCTGATCACAATTCACGGCAAAGCATAACAATGTGGCAGCGCTGTGAAACAATTGAATATACAACGATATCTACATACAATCAAGGTGGATTTACTATAAAGGTGACGTCGACCGATGTGGGGAGGATACAATCATTTTTTTACCTCTCTCTCTCCGCTCTCAGAGAGACAAGCGCTAGAAAAAGATGGCGAACGATTTACGTTCTGCAGTCTTCGTTTGTTATTGTTTCAGATGACAAAAAAGAATATGTTTTCGCAAAATAATTCAAAATTATTTATAATATTTTAATTCATAATTATTATTTTCATTGTTTTCTGAGTTTATTCGTAAAGAAGAAGACAATAAAAAAACATACGATACACAACCTCGTTCGACAATGTTTGCAGGCATACTGTCAAATGTCTGTATCCTCGAAAAAAAAGCAGCTGTGATGACAACGTCACCTAATAGTAAATACACCTTGCATACAATCACACACTTTCTTTCGACATGAAGATATTGTAACACAACACACACACATTCACACATACACAATAATTACAACAAACTTTTTATACGAAATTCAACAAAACACAAAATTTGCTGGCAGAAACGGTTTAAAAAGCAACGTGATATAAACGTGGATAGAACAACATAAAATATCTGTACCTGAGGGTATTTGATAAAACCCATTAATTGAAGAAAAAAGCCATGCAAAAGCAAAAGCAAAAAAATAAGCATTAAATTGAATATGTATGTTTGTGTGTAGTCTTGCTTGGCCCATATGTACATAAGGCAACAGCTGGTCGTAATATTGTAAACATCAAAGCTATAGATTGCCTCCCTTCCCACCCCCGCCACGCCTCGCGCGCCTCTCGTTCGCCTAATATCAACAAGTAAAATTCATAGATATTCAATATACATATGTGCATATTAGTGTGACTGTGTGCGTGTGCTCATATGCATTGGTATTTGTGTCAATTTGATTATCGGTTACTTTGACTGGCCCCCACCCCCGCAAACTTGGAGCATGCGGTCGTAGTCAACGTCAGCGTCTTCACATTGAGTAAGGGTAAGGTCTGTGACAGTCTCACGTTTGGCGATAAAAAGCCAGCGCTATGTCCACAACATCAACAACGGCAGCGGCGCCGGCAGCGGCAACGGGAGCGGCAACGGGAGCGGGAGCGGGAGCAACAGTTATAGGAGGCGAGAAGAACCTATTGCTTGGTCTCAATAAGCTGCGCTCCCAGGGCAAGCTGACAGATGTGACGCTTATCGTGGAGGATCATCGCTTCAAGGTGCGTTCTTTCCCCACACTAGAATTTCAAAAGCTAAAGTATTAAATGTGAATAAACAAAAGTAGCCAGAAATAGCTAAAGGCAGCGTTTAATAGCGCTACCGTAACCATAACCGTTAGCCGGTATTAACCGATTGTAATTGAAAACAAAAAAAAACACCGTCAATATTCATATATACATATGTATGTATGTTCATATAGCCCATTCATGTATAACAGTTAATATCGGTTCAATCGGGCATTGAAATCCTTTGTTAGGCTTAAACCTTGTTTTCCAAAATAAATTTGATTTTTTTCTAGCTATAACTATGAATATTACTGCAAAAATCTTAATTTTATAGTTTTAAAATTTGTTACTTACATCCAAAAACAAGACGGTCTCCAAAAATTCGAAAAACCGGTAATCGTTAAGAAAATAATGCTTTTCGGTCCATACTATGTAATAAATAGTGTACTTTTAGAAAATTAAGCTTTAGATTGTAATGTTCAGATATAATCTAAAGAGAAAAGAAGAAAAATATACGGGGGTGCTACAGAAATCGCTTTCGCTGTGGCACCCTAGATAAATAAATTAAACTTTATCAAATATTTTGGCTTTCGAAATTAAAAAGTGGCCCCGTCTAGCTACAAAATAGCTAAATTGGGAGCACTGTTTCCCTTTCATGCTCCCACCATATCACTTTTTAATTCTATTCTTTCAAATTGCAGGCACATCGTGTTGTCCTGGCTGCAAGTAGCGACTATTTTTGCGCCATGTTCGCGGACTGTGCCATGATTGAGTCGCGCAAGGAGGAGATCACATTGTATGGCGTCACAGCGCGCGCCATGGGACGTATTATACTCTATATATACACATCGCTGCTCGACCTGAATGTGGACAATGTGGAGGAGACGCTCGCAGCGGCCACTCATGTCCAGGTCAAGGAGGTCATCGAGCGTTGTACCGTCTTTCTGGAGCAAAAGATTAGCATGGACAACTGCCTGGCCATAGCGAGCATGGCTGAGATTTATGGCCAACTGGCGTTGGCCGAGCGGGCCTATCGCTATATCTGTGCCCACTTCAAGGAGTTTGCGACTAGTGGAGATTTCAAGGATGTGAAGTTGGAACAGCTGCACTTCATACTGTCCAGCAACTATCCGATCGATGTCAGTGAACTGGAGCTGGTGCGTCTGCTGTGCAGCTACGGACTCGACCAACAGCTGGACGACAGCTCATTGCGGGAACTGTTGCGTCTGATTAAATGGCAATTTATTGGCTACGATGAGCTCAAGTCACTGCGGCATCTCAACTACTCGCTGGTCGAGGAGTATCTGGCCAAGTTGCAGGAGAGCGGCCAGAAGTCCAACTCCGACACGCTCGAACTGTGCCTGCAGGGAAAAGGACAGGGACAGGGACTGGGACTGGGACAAGGACCGACAAACATGCGCGGCATGGAACTGAGTCTGCTCAAGATTGGCGGCTTCGAGTGGAAGGGTCTAACCAATGAGATTATGTGCTTCTCGCCGACTAAAATGAAATGGTATGAGTTGACTTCCATACCACACATCGATCAGTGTAAGTACTTATCTTTTCCCAAATTTTCCCCAGAGAATCCTTTAACTAATTTCTTAAACAACTTCGACAGGCAATTTTGGCACCGCCGTTCTCAACAACGAACTCTTCATTGTGGGCGGCGCTTACGATGTCTGCCTCAAGGAGTATATCCATCCATTTGGCTTTCGGTACTGCCCGCTGCGCGATTCCTGGGTGACCATTGCGCCTATCCAGTTGGATCGCTGCCGCTTCTCTCTCAATGCTGTGGGCAAACATCATCTGTATGCCGTCGGCGGCATTGTTGAGCACGACGATAACTCCGAGGAGGCACTGCGTCGCATGTCCAACGTCGAGCGTTACGATATTGTGAGCAACACATGGACCTATATGCCCAGCCTGCAGGAGAATCGCAGTCAACATGCGGGCGTCGTTGTTGGCGACAAGCTCTACATTTCAGGTAAAGCACAGATCTTAAAAAAGGGTCATGAGTTTTAAAAACAACACACATCTAATGAAAGGGATCCGAATGAATAGGGATATTCTTGAAAGATTATAATGGAAACAAGGCAAATTGTTTTCATTAAAATTCATTTGAACTCTTTTTATTTTTTTATGCTACAAATATGACTGAATTCCAATTTTTAAAATTGTTTTCATTAAAATTAATTTAAATTGTTTTTTTTTTCTAAACCAAAAATATGATTTAATAATAAAACTCCAAAATTTTAAAAAAATTATATAAATTGCAAAATGTCAAAAAAATTCACAAAAATTACAAGAGATAAAAAAATACAGTTTAGCAATTTATTTTTTTTTGTCTGTGTTGGAATTTTGATTATTTTTGACATGCTTCGCCCTTTTTTTATTTATTTCATTATTGAATAAAAAAGGAAGAAGTGTGTCAAAAATAACAAAAATTTTGGTATTTTTATTTATTATTATATGTAAAAATTAAAATAAGAGATTTTTTTTTTAATAAAACATAATATAGTCCCTGTCATATTTATAAAATCACCTTATAAATTGCAATAAATCGAAAACTACTGTCTGCAGCGGAATACAATGTATGGAAAAAATGAAGAGGAAGAAGAAACGAAAAGAATGAATGTACAGTTAGTTCACAACAATCTAACGGTACTTAACAAAGAGCACCTTATTAAACTCTTAGTTTTGCATTTTTATAAATTCACAATTTCACAAAAAATATTTTGATGCAGAAAAATTCTTGGAACAATTCTAAGAGTAACTGCAAAAGAAAATTTTCAAAAATATTTTTGCTAGTTTTTTAATAATTTTTTGAAAACTGCAAAAAAGGTACTTTTTGCATGAAAAGTGGGTTATTTCTTCATTTTCATGCAAAAAGTGCCTTTTTTGCAGTTTTCAAAAAATTATTAAAAATACTAGCAAAAATATTTTTGAAAATTTTCTTTTGCAGTTACTCTTAGAATTGTTCCAAGAATTTTTCTGTATCAAAATAATTTTTGTTAAATTGTGAATTTAAAGTGTGTTATATCCTCATTTTCATGCAAAAAGTGCCTTTTTTGCAGTTTTCAAAAAATTATTAAAAATACTAGCAAAAATATTTTTGAAAATTTTCTTTTGCAGTTACTCTTAGAATTGCTCCAAAAATTTTTTTGCATGTTCAAAGAATTTTTTGCATCAAAATATTTTTTGTGAAATTGTGAATTTATAAAAATGCAAAACTATGAGTTTAATAAGGTGCTCTTTGTTAAGTACCGTTAGATTGTTGTGAACTAACTGTACATTCATTCTTTTCGTTTCTTCTTCCTCTTCATTTTTTCCATACATTGTATTCCGCTGCAGACAGTAGTTTTCGATTTATTGCAATTTATAAGGTGATTTTATAAATATGACAGGGACTTTATATAAAATAATTTTTCAAAATTTATATTTAAAAAGTTTCAAACGTTTCGATCCTTGCGGAAAAGTAAAATATTGCAGGGTAGATTCCACAGTCGTTTAATTAAATATCTGATTTATATTCCTTTCAGGTGGTATCCATTTGGCCAACATATTGTCCAGCATGTGGTGCTTCGACACTAAGAGCGAACGTTGGCTGGAACTGGCGCCGATGCCAACGCCATGCTGTGACCATGTCCTGGTGGCCATCGACAATCGAATCTATGCCTGCGGCGGCTGGCATGAAACGCTTAGGGAATCTCGTGTACTGGTGGAGCACATCTATGCGTACGACATCAAGAGCAATACGTGGAGCGTCGAAACGAAAATCCCGGCGCCAAAATTCTATTCGGGGGTCACCTCAATGCGTCGCACCATCTTTTTTGTGGGCGGACTGGACTCCACCGAGTCCATTGATCGCGCCAGCTCGGAAACAATGGCCTATGATCTGGACACTGGCGATTGGTGGCATCGAAAGGACTCCTGGGATACGCCCAATGATGTCTGGGAGTCCACTTGTGCCACCATCTATGTGCCCAGCTTCGACTCCTAGACAACAACAAAACACAACACACGAAATGGGCTTCCTCCTCATCGAAATCGAATTTAAACAACATTTTGATATCGAATATTAATCATAGAAAGATAGAAAAACAAACGTCCTTCCCATCCAATGCTTGTGATTAACCTAAATGTGCTGTCCCATGTTACTACTGTACAGTGAATAAATGCGCCAAGCAGGGCCAACCAGAACTTTGTTCGAATATGTAACTATTTGTAGAAAGAAAATAACCATTTAAATAAATAATTTTGTTAGCAAATGATTTCAAAAGATTTTCTTTTCATGTAGGCTTTAAGATATGGACGATAGCAACTGAAAGAATAACTATCCAATATGCAGATTGTTCATGAATCTTTTGGTACCGTACGAATTCACAATTGACATGTTACACTGTACAACGCATTTGTCGATACTATGGCAGCTACATATATAGATGTATGTATTGTAGTTATCCTGTCAGGATAGATATCTATACTTGTTTGAATTCACAGAACTTGTCTTTAGCTTCGCACCCTTGATATGTATATGTATAAATAGTTAATGGGGTCGAACACATTTTATGAGGAAAAAAATTGCGCATTTCAATTTGATTTTTGATGGGATTTGCCATCATGGTCGGGCGGTTTTAATGCTCAAACCGATACGGCGGATACTTTATATATTTTTGGTAAACGTCTTTTTGTCACATAGATACAAATTGATGTGTGTATATGTACGTATGTTTGTATGTATGTATATAATGGCCACATACATTAATTAACTAATATATATGTATTTATATTATGTATGTTTGTGTGTGTATAGTATATAATTAAATGTTAAGTGTCAAGTGTCAGAATGCTTAAAAGGTAAACAGAAACAAGCAACATGGCTAAAACTAGACGACGCTAAAACAACAGTTCCAATCTAATATCTAAAAGCTATATAACTATAAATAAAACTTAACTTAAGCGAATACGATTTAAGAATTACAAATTAAAATAAAGTTACACAAATACATAGATGGAAGTACACAGCAATTGGTTACAAAAATTCAGAGCCACTATTCAGATCGGATTGGATCGGATCGGATCAGATCAGATGGAAGCTACGTGTTGTGATGTGGTGCAATGACAACCCATCCATCGTTCTCCACGGTGTCATTATTGGTCAGCTCTTGGCTGTTGCTGTTGATGCTGCTGCTGCTGTTGACGACAGGTTGCTGCAAATATGTGTGATTGTTTGCTTGACGAGATGCCGGCAGCTTCTCCCATTGCTGCTGCAGATTGTTGTACAGACTTTGAAGGCCCTCCTGCACAAAAGAAATAAAAATCGAATGGAAATCTAGTTTTGCACAGCGTTTGTACAATGATATCAATAATTCCATACCTTGTCTTTGATTTTGCGCAGAAGCTCCTGCTTCTGTTCGCGCTCGATTTTATCCATTTGTAGAATGAGTTTCTCCTTAAAGTCCTGCGCATAGTAGAGGTTCGTGTCCACACTGAGATACTCTTTGGCCATGTGGCGATGATCACGGTAGATCGCCTGCGATTCGGCATTGTTCGGTATGGGCGGCTCTGGTTGCAATTCGGGATCTAAGATATCCGCTAACGATTGCTCCGTGCAGCCACAGCCGGCATCTACATCCGCATCCACATCTAGATCTAGATCTAGATCCAGATCTAAATCCACTTTCGCATCGACGCAATCACTCTTATCGTTTGCATTGGCATTGGGAGCGCGGCTAAGCAGTCCATTTGTATTGTTATCGTTGTTATTACTGCTATTATTGTGGTTATTATTATTGTTATTGTTGTTGTTTGTGAGGTCTGTGTTGGTGTTGCTGGTCATGATCACCGGCTTCGTATCCGTCACTGTCAGCCTTTCCCGGCCATCGCTTTTAGCTAAATTAAAAGAAAAAAGCAATCGATTTCTTGAATACATGAACGAATTTAAGAAAAATCAATTCAATATCAATACATGTATATCGACCGTGTTTTTTAAAAGCATTTTTTACCCCGAGATGGTAACGTTGCCCGCTTTGAGAAATGTATCGAAAATTAATTCACAATTACTCATCAGATTTACCCTGCCCATGTGGATTATTTAAAGTTGGAAAAACAAGAAAATTTTCAATAATTATAGCGTGAGCTTGTGTAAATGTCGGGCTATCATTATTTTAATTTATTACAATACAACTTCATTTAAAGTTTACCTGAAGAATATTTAAAGCATTTTAAGATTTTTCTTCAACTAAATTTCTCTTCTTGTGTATGGAAATATCTTACAATTTAACTCATTTTTAACGAAAATATTAAATAAAAAAAAAAAGGTTTGAGCTGATCGGATGAAGTCTAAAATAGTTCAATTTTCTGTTCTATTAAGTATTCTGGGGTGCCACAGAAGTCGCTTTCGCCTGAATTTCACTGAAATTTCATACAAAGCGATTTGTGTGGCACCCGCGATTACTTTTCTACCTTTAATGTGATGTATCTTTTCCAACCTTTCTGTATTTTTGCCATTTAATAATAATGTACATTTGTAGAATGATAAAGAACTTAAAAGCCAGAGGTTGACTTCTTCTTTTTTTAATATATTCGCAGT
Organism: Drosophila recens; assembly: GCA_037043495.1. Classification (NCBI taxonomy): domain Eukaryota; kingdom Metazoa; phylum Arthropoda; class Insecta; order Diptera; family Drosophilidae; genus Drosophila; species Drosophila recens. Next base: position 19,813 of record JBAMBJ010000201.1, read on the forward strand.
CTACGTTTTAAGCAGATTTTAAAGATTTGCAAATTGAAAGGTAAAAAAAAATTTAGAAAAACTTAATTTTTTCATATTTCAGAAATTAATGCATTTTTATTTTATTTAAGAGAACTTCTTCTGGAGTAAAAGTTTTTAAAATTACTTAAGTTTTGAAACTAAAAAAAAAGTGAATCAAATTAGTTTTCCCCCAAGGAATGAAGCTTTTTAAAATTTTGTTGTTTACTGTAATAAATCCAGCTTCCTGACTTTTAAATCACTCGAGACAGTCTGTGAGTCAGTGGGTCATTCAGCACAAATAATTGTATACATAGAGAAGATACATGTACATATATTATGGATAGAAAGAAACATATGTATGTAGACGTACTATAGATGATCCAGCAACTGTGCAGATCGCTCGTCTGCTTTGTGGTAATCAAAGCCTGCGTATCGCACATGTTTTTTTGGATGAACTTTGCTTTTTACTTGCGATGATATCGTTGCCCGAGCTTTATATGCTCGGCGAGATCATTGTCGTTGGGGGATAGTGTAAGTGTACAGTGTGTACACAGTATAATGCACCACAATGAGTATTCAATAATTGTGAACTTTATATATTTAAAGAGAGAGCGAAAATCCTTCACTTTGCCAAGCGATGAGTGTGTTCGTTGTGATGACGTGTTTTCCACACAGATTCCGATTCAGATTTGTTGCGTTTCTTCGTTTGGGGAAAATTGGAAAAACAAACTATAAACACACAAAAATCAACTCGCTTATATTCTCTTTAATTCTCGTTCTCTCTTTCTCTATCTGGCTTCTTTATTTGTGGTTCAATGTTTATTTGGGATTTTGCTTTGGCGCTTTTCTTGCTAATTTGACAGTACAAATAATTTTTTTATGTACGATTTTCATCGGTTGTTTTGCTTTTCTTAATCTGCAACGATTAAAATATGAAATTGGGCGGGGCAAAGGCCGAGACGGGGGATAACAACGTTGACGATGACGACAAATTTTCACGCGATGCGCTTTTTGGGAATTGCAGTAACATCGCGGCACTCAATACGGCACGGCGCTCAAAAGTAGACTGAGCGATGACTGGGGATGACCGGACCGTGCTGCCGTGCTGTCGAAGAACCGTATCCGCGTCGACTGCTCGGCAAAAGCAGAAAGAGCAAGAGGAAGCAGACACTGTTCGAACCGCACGAGCACTAGAGACAGGAGACTCACCACAATGGACCACAACATCTGTATCGTGTACATTAACATACAGTTACTCAAGTAAATGTTTTGCCAAAGAAAAAAATGCACTTATTAAATTTTGCGAAAAAAAAATATAATGAAATTACTTTAAGGGCCGTTTTTCAATGTACAGATAAACTGTATCTAAGATATAATTTTAAATTTGACAGTAATTTCTATTAATTTTACGTGAAAATATATTTTTAATAGTTATGAAACATCTTATTTAGACATTGAAAAAACGGCCCTAAAAAGCTTAAATTTTTTTAAAACAATTAAGTTCATAAGCTGCAAATCTCAAGCTAAATGAAAAATCAGTTTAGAATATAAACTTGTTTTTTGTATCTCAAATCTTACTTTTTGATTTTTTTGCCGTTGTTTCAAGTATAAAAAAAATGTGAAACAAGTGCATTTCGAATTTTGTCAAAGCAATTACTTGACTAACTGTATACATATGTGTATGTATTAGGGTGTCCCTTTTTTGGTCAAAGTCAATATTTTTAAACGCATACGGGCTAGATCTGTTCATTAGATCCTAAAGCACTCAGAAATAAATTTTTACCTCCATCGGAGTATGATAACCCGTGCCGACTTGGATCGGAAAATTTTAAAATTATATAAGACAACAAAAAAAAATTTTTTTTTTTAAATTTTTTAAAAAAATTTTATTTTGTTCATTTGGTCCTACAGACAAAAACAAATTTTCACCTTGATCGGAGTACTATAGCCCATTCAAACTTGCATCGAAACTAACTGACGAATAAGGGACACCCTAGTATGTATGCATGCATGTATGTATGTATCTGCATATATATTTAAATAGAAGAGCCGTTCCTTCATTCGAGACTAAACACATTCATCGAGCATTGGCCGATCATTCGATGAATAATGCGCCTGGCATTCAGTTGGGAAATCTCCCCTGCGAACAATTTGCCAACGGCATGTCTGCCCTCTTGGGTGGCAAACTGTTGTTACTTTTTGGCCAAGATTGCAATGTGACTGGGTCGTTGTGACTGTCGTTGATGCAAAGACAACGACAACGACAAGATCATAATATGCCAACATGCTGCATGCGACATGTCATTCCGTCTGCCTCAAAAGAGAGCTCAACTAAATAAACCAACCATTAAATGAATTGTTCGCTCTTCAAGAGTCTCTCTCTCTCTCTCTCTATCTTTCAATACATACAAATTTACATATATACAAATGGCTGTATATATATACATATCTGTGCTCATATATGTACATGTGTACTATATGTAAGAAATCAAAATAAAAGTGAGATTATTGCCGAGTGACTCATTTGGTCAATTCGATTTTGAAAGGGGAACAGCGGGAAAGGCAGAGGGCAGGGGACAGACAGACTGTCGGCCTCGTCATGTGTGCGTTTTCTTTTTAGTGTGTGCCTCTGCCATTAGTTAATTTTCATTTGATTTCGATGTTGTTGTCGCTGTTGTTGTTGTTGCTCTGTTTTAATGTTTATGTTGCTGGTGACGGTGCGTGTCATGCCTATAAATCTGAAGAAAATTGCCAGCCAGCCAGCCAGCTAGTCATCTAGTCAGCCATCTATTGAGCTAGCCAGGCGATCTACATAATGCGATAATTGTGCACAGCGTAATGTGCAACTATGAGTGAATGTACACTTTATATCGATGGGTATAGCAAATGATTGAAGAGCTCTGCTTTGCTTTCGAAATGTTGAGAATTTGAAAGAATTGTATAAGAACTAATTTACCTACAGTCGATAAATAGACCCTTTTTTGTTTTTATTCAATACCCAATCAATATGAAATTTTCACATTATGCATGTGTGGTAAAACTACGACCTTTAAATTGCCCCTTTTATTTTTTATTTTTTTTTTTTTTCGGACTTGAAGAAACGTGAAAAGTTCTAAAATTGTCGTGATCAGCCTGGGATAGAGAAAAATCTATTATACAAAATAGAAATAAATTTGAATGCTTAATTAGGCCAAAACCAAAGCAAAGATTGAAGTTGGTCATAGAAACTGCATCGTCTAAGAATGAAGTTTAAAGTTTTGTTTTACACTTACTATGATATAAGAAGTTGATTGCAAGTTTCAAAATGAGATCTATTCTAAATGAGATTGTTCAGATTTAACAAATCAGATCTATTGTATATGCTTAATCTTCAACTTTTCCGGCATTGTAGTAATATTTTATTACACCTAAAAATATCAATTTAAAATTGAAATTACAAAATATTCAATAATTTTCTAAAGAAAGAGAAGTATAATTGTTTGATATGCATTTCAAAGGACTTTACGGCAACGTAATATTACTATAACTAAATAATTGCGTTGCTTAAATTTTGTAAAAATAAATACAGTGGTCGCTCGGCAAAAGGAAACTTGACTGTCTCCGAATTTCGCAGCAAAAACAAAATACAAAAAGCAGTTTTAATGCAATTCGCATATAAAAACACACAAATATAACTAACTTCTTGAAATATATGTACATTTGTATATAAGGTTTAAGGTAATAAGTAATTTAAATTTCAGAAAGTGTAATTGTTGGAAAGGAATAATAAAAAAATTTCTCGTAGTTCAATGAATCTTTAACTATTTCATTAATTTGCTCAAGTTTTTAAACTTTTAAATCATACAAAGAGAAAATTGATAAACTTACAGCTAAAAGAAATGCGATTATCAGTTTAAAGCAAAATTTTATAATAAAAAAAATATTTAAATTATTTTAAATAATTAACTTCAAACTTGTTATAATAATTAAACCGCATTAAAAAGAATTTGTATAAACAATAATTTCTCTATGAAATCGAAAATACTTAAAGCATAATTATTTTATAGACAACATTTTAGTAAACACAAAATTCTACATTTCGATCGGCGTCAGTACTGAATTTGTATATGCTTCATTAATCTTCAATAAATAAAACCAAGGGAAACAACAACATAATCTATTGTTTAATCTTGAAACTATTGCCAGCAGTTTTGAGAGCAAAAATAAGTTTAGCAGCTCGTAAAAGTGTCCTACATTTTGACTAATGACAATTTTTAATTTGTTGCCATCATCGGCAAGAATATAGACAAGAGATCAACATCAGGATAGATCATCAAGCATGTCAGAGTGTCATCTATGGTCTCTGGTCATCATGGGGTATAGTCAATTGGCAGAAGTGTCATTGTTGAATTGAATTTACACTTTGGGTGCAAGCGATTTTACAATTGCATGAGCGCATCGCAATATTTATAACGCTGCAGATTCGCTGCCTGAGACATTAGCAGTTCAAGTGCTTTTGCATTATAAAAACAAAACAACAACAACAACAAACGCACCGACTAATTAACCAAAAATCGAGCAATTAAATAACGACAGAACACTCGAGATAGAGTGAGATAGCAGGCGCATTGTTTACATACGCTATAATGTTTGTTGTTGTTGTTGTAGTTGGTGGTGGCGGTGGTGCGTCATGCTGTCGACCCCAACAGCTGCCACATTGTAGACGTAACTCAGCGGAATGCAAAAATATACAACAACAAAAAGCTGACAATGCGCCCAGCTATTTGCAACAATAACGACGAGCACGAGAACGAGTACAGCGACAACTATTTACATGCCACAATCGTGCTCATCCAAAAGAGTGTGATAATGTGCGTGTGATTCACGCGCATATACAACCAGACGACAACGACAATGACAATGACAATAACGATGCCGACAGCGAAACAGTTGTGATCAGTAACTTACCATGCGAACTGCTGCTGCTGCTCTCGCTGCGACTCAGATCGAAGCCATTCTGCAAGTGTGTGAAAGTGGGAGAGAGCAAGATTAATAATAATTCTATCTTATCTATAAATTTAATTATGCTAGAGGATGTTGTGTCTGTGACGCACCGCTTCAACATCCAGGGTAAGCTGTTTCATCGGCCTGCTGGCCATTTGTATCATACCGTTCCGTATGGTCTCCAAACGTTTGGATGCCTCGGCCGATGATGTTAAATTGAAACTATCGTTTTGACTCTCGCTGCTATCCTCCTCGGGTATGGCATCCCAGCGATTGCTGCTGCTCATGTGGAACAGTCCATTATTGTCTAGTTGGCCCGAATTGGTGGGCGTTCTTTCAGATGAGGTATTTTCGGTGTTGCTGGAGCCAGTCCCAGTCCCGGTCCCGGATCCGGTTCCGATTCCAGTTCCATTGCCAATCTCAGTCGCAGTTCCACCACGCACATTTGTTGGTGTCAACTGTGTGGATGCAAGGCTCATGTCACTGGAACTGTGACTAAAGCTGTCATACTGCGCGGCCACCGTGCCGTCGCTCTCTTTGGTCACAATCTGCAGCAAACATAAACATTCAATTAATTGTTGTGGATGGTAAGTAATCATCTGGAATAAATAACTCACTTGTTGGTTAACAAACGAATATTCTAGCGCTTTGTCGGCGCCCACATAGTCTTTGATAATCTCATTCATCTTGCCCACTATATACTGCATGGAGGGTCGATCCTCGGGCGCCGTTTTCCAGCAGGCTGTCATCAGTTGCTCAATATGCTTTGGGCAATTGTCCAGCAGTGGGGGTCGCTCACCTGCATAAATAACAACAACAACAACGATTTGGATTAATCATTTATTCAGGTGTGTTCCGCAAATCTTAAGACGTTGATGACGTTTCGCACATTTACTTAAAGATTGTCATAGCTCAAAAACTATGCAAAATATTCGTTATCTCTTATTCTATTTTGTGTACTGGAGACGGTTCCGGAACCATCACCCGATATGAACCATTTCATATATTAAAATTATTTTTCAAGAACCGAAACAGTTTCGGTTATTTTCCAATATTTACTTGTTGTTTCTGTATATATATTTCTGTGCTTTTTACTCAAAAATACACAAAATTTAAAATAGGTTTGTATAAATATATTTTTGTTTTTAAAGATTTTAAAGCAGGGATTAAGATAGAATCCGAAATCGTTAGCCGAAAGTTATTATTTGAAATATAGTACCGGAACCTGTACCGTTGTACCGGTACGGTTTCGGTTCATGTTTCTAAAAAAAACATCATGTTGTGATTGCTGTTACACATGGAAGTTTATAACGATAATGATGATAGAGATTGACGATTATTTTCGGTTTTGCCGCATATTGATTTAATGATTACAATTTTGTTTTGTAAGTGTTTTGTGACCTTGTCTATATTGTAGAAGTAAGTCTTATAGACATAACTTGAGGTCAAGTAATGTCTATAAGACAGCCAACAAACAACAACACACACAACACTTGCAGAACGCAAGGAGCATGGCTCGGTATACAGTCTGTTTTCAAGAGATGCCAATTTCTAGACATCAGTACAGTTGTGCTGACTTGACCAGCGATCTCAGCCTAATGTCAGCTTTTGAGAAGCCAAGAACCAGTTGTGAATATTTAGGTCTCAAAAGTGTAATAATAATAGCAGCGAAGCTGATCTAGCCCGTTTGTGTGTTGTTGCATTGGCCGGTCAGATTACTTGATGCAAATGCCATTGAGCATTTTTATTGCAATAACAATTTTGTTTTTGTATTCTGTTCATGTCAGTAACAAGAGTGTGCTGCCACTACTTCAGAATTTTTCCGGCGTGTAGTCAGTTTGTTTAAAAATTTTTTTTTGTTTTTGTGACCTTTCTATATTGTAGAAGCTATTTTTTCGCTTTTGAGACCTAAAATTCACAACTGGTTTTGGCTTCGTCAAATGTGACATTAGGCTGAGATCGCTGGTCAAGTGGGCACAACGGTACTGATGATAGAGATTGGCATCGTCTTGAAACAGCTGATATACAGAGCCATGCTCCTTATCGTTCTGCAAGTGTTTTGTGTGTTGTTGTTTGTTGGTGTCTTATAGACATTACTGTGACCTCAAGTTAGCTCGAAAACTTACTTCTGTACCACATATAGAAAGGTCACAATAGATCTTAGTACTGGTCGCAGTGCGGAAAGGCCTTACTTAACATAACATAACATGTTGATGTTTGTACAATTAATTAATAAAATCACTCACCCTTATATATCTTCCATTGTATAGTGTAGGCATTGTCAATGTCCTTAAAAGGCTGCTTCCGCGACAACACCTCCCAAAGCACAATGGCCCAGCTGAAGATGTCGCACTTCTCAGTGTATTTCGAGCCCTCAAATACCTGTTGGAGAATTAAACAGAGATTTTAGTTGTCAGTCGTTTTTATTGTTGATTTCATTAATTTTATAAAGTTCAAAGAATTCGTCTCCATCTTTGTCTGAACTAAATAATATGCGACCTGCAACCCGAAATCGTGTCTGAATATATCGAACTCATTTTTACAAGGCTCATTTTACTGTGGCGGCATTCCACGCTAGTGACGAAAGCATAACGAAGAGGCCGAAAGGCGGCTGGCAATATATACAGAAAGAACTGTCCGATCTGGTTGGGTAATATACCGATCATAAGATATAGTTTTAACCAGGGACTCAAACCCTAACCGAAACCGTAACCTTTAGCCGGTAAAAACCGATTAAAATTTAAAACTGTAACTGAAACCGTAACCGAAAAGAAAAATTTTTATTTGACCGAAACCTTAAAGCCGAAACTCTGTAAACCGAAATAACCGTTTAGCAACCGTTTCATTTATAAGGGTTGATTTCGGTTTTTCATACATTCAAAAAAAAAATATTTTTTGTTTTTAATTTTGATTTCAATTTTTTTTATGTTTAATTTTGAATTTTTATTTGTAATATTCATGATCGAGTTTTCGTAGCACTGAAAAAGCGCAAATAAAATAAATGTGATAAATGAAATATTAAAATTGTTGAAATTTAACCAAACTACATAAAACTGAAGAATAGGTGATGAAACATTAAGAAAGTAATTCCTTTTTAATTATTATAATTAAATTATTAAAATAATTTTTTTTGTGAACCGAAATCATACCGGTATTTCAAAACCGAAAAATACCAATATCGGTTCACCTTTACGAAACCTTTAGCCAAAGATTTTGCGTAACCGATAACCGAAAACCTAAATGCGAACATAACCGAAACCGAAACTGAAACCGATATACGTTTCGGTTTTAATCCCTGGTTTTAACTAACAAAAATACTTTTGGTAAGTGGAAGGGGCAAAATTTAAATGATTGCAGCATAAGAGGACGTTGGTAAAATTATGAATTAAATTTTTGATTATTCTTATCAAAAATACGCGTCAAAGAACTTCTTTGATAATCAAGATCTGACAACTGGTTCAAGAGATAGTTCAATTTAAAATGTTTAGTGGTCTCCCCAAAAAAAGATGAAAAGTCTACAGATGTGACAAATTTTTTTTAAGAATAATAAATACACTAGCCAGAAAAACTATGCGTACACACTCTTTTTTATTTTAACAGCTATTGTAAGTCAAGTCATCATTCCGTTTGAATGATGCAAAAATGTCCTTAAATTCGAGTTTTTGTGAACGCTTTCTTTTTCAACTTTAATCCTCGATTTTTTCAAAAAATTATTTTAATGCAAAAGAATTCTTGAAACTATTCTAAAAGTAACTGCAAAACAAATTTTCAAAATGAAAATCCTAAAAATTACTATTTTAACCCCTTTTAACTACTTTGCACACAAAAAGTGACTGTGCACGTTATAATTAGTATTGGTTTTTATCATCACATAACACAAAAATGTAATATCAAGAGCCCAAAAATAGTAAATCTTCTAAAAAAAAAAACCTCTACGAGGTAAAAGTCTAGTAACGATATACATACACTCGCCTCATTCTGAAACAAATTTGTATTTATTCTTTCAGTTTTTGGGCCCTTTTATGAACATGCCTGTATATAAAACAGATGCCCAGTTTTAGAATCCGAGCAAGACCTTTAAAACTAAAATTCTGTTTCTACTACACTTTGTCTCTTTAGACCAAATGGGAGTTTCTAGGTTCTTGTACGAGATTCTTGCCACTTTGTGGTGCTCACCTCGGGCGCCATCCATGCAGCGCTGCCTCGATTATTTGTCATCATGGTGGACTTGTCAGCCACAGTGCCAAAATCACAAATCTTCAGATTGCGTCCTTTGTTGGTCAAGAGCAAATTGAGGGGTTTTAGATCGCGATGTATCAGCGGCTTGGGAGACATTCCATGCAGGTGGGCAACACCCTTGAAACACAATAATAATTAATTTCAATCATAAATGGTTCATTTCAGAAAATTTGTGTAGTCACCTCGGCACATTGGCGTGCCCAACTCATCGCATGGGCCAAGCTGTAGGCGGGCTTCACTTTGCCATGGAGAAAGTTGTGCAAGGATCCACCCTCGGCGTACTCCATAATTAGATATGTGGCCTGTTGATACGATGAGATGCCGTGCAATGCAATGATATTGGGGTGTTTCACACGCGACAGTTGCTTGACCTCCTTCTCAATGTCTTTCTGCTCGGCGCTGGCAAAGAACTCCTTGACGGCCACCAGCTTGTTACGCCACATAGCCTTGCAGACAACACCATACGATCCATGGCCGACTTTCTATATGAGCAATGCGTGGAGAGAGACAGGATCATTGGCAATGGAGCTAACATTGATTGCTTGGATTGATGTGAGACCAAACACTTACCTCGCCCAGCGTAACCTCGCTGAAGTCCACATAGGCAGCTTGCAAAGCATCTTGCGACGCGGCGGCGGCCATCGCCTGCTGCTGTTGCTCCCGTTCAGTTCAGTTGTTGTTGTTGTTGTTGTTGCGGTTCGATGCTGCCTACTTCTGCTGCCGCAATCTGACGCACTTAGCGTCTTCTATTGCGTGTGTACGTGTGTGTGTGTATATCCTGGTCTTACTGCACAGGCATTTGGATTTATCCGCGTGTTATTGTTGCTGGCCTGGGTCCGTTTTGCAGCCTGCCTTGCTTATTATATCGACCAACAATGAATCGCTGCAAATGCGAACGCTGCGCACATCTTCCAAACGGCTAACTGCGGCTCTTGGCGTTGACCTCAGCTCTACCATTGGCAGCCAGACCAAATATCATCCACTATAGTATTTTATTTCGTTCTTCAATTGGGTTCCTCAATATTTCCCACAATTATTTTCTCATTTCTTTTTTCGTTTTTTTTTATCGTTTGTCGCTGTCTGGCTAGTGGCCGCAACCTGCAAGATAATCATCGCACTTATCGATATTAGCGATGAATTTCTCTCGCACCATCAAAATATATCGCTACTATTGTCAAAATAATATGAAATAAGTATACAGGACGCAGTTGCATATTGATATATTTTTAAATTACATATATATATTTATATATATATATATGTATATATATATTCATTCATATTAATTTATAAATTTAACGTTAATGTTTAAACAAATAAAGTCCAAAATAATAAATATTTACTGTGTATAAAAAATTTGTATATATTAATAAACTTGAATTCGGCCCTTTGGTATAAAATATTTTTCAACGATAATATCAATGTTAACTTCTCAAAATATCGAATGCCGCCAATATCGATAGTTTTCCAGCTCTAATGCAAATCAAATGTGTATTTTGAGCTATCGATTGACTTAAAAGCGCTCATGATAGTCGGTGGGCTATCTCACTCTTCATAAAGTGTATTGATACATATCGGGTGAAACATCGATGCAAGCTCATATATCGTATACAAATATTTATCGTCGCAGTTTTATATCAAAGTGGTCAACATATCGTTAATTTTATCCATCCCTACAAATACGTTTAAGCGCCCGAGTGTAAAATAATATCGATAGAAAATTGGTCCCATTTCATTTAATCGATTTGGTCCCATTTCTTTTCATCGATGTTTTCGATGTTTAAAATTAAAGCATGGAAGAAAACATCGACAGTAATGATCAATTTGAAAATTTTTAAATTTGGAGCCCAACCAAGGGGCTGCCACCATGTTCTGCCAAAGTTGGGCCAAAGCTGCCACACAGTTTCAATTTTCTGTGAGTTTTTTTTTAATTTTTTAGATTTTTAATAAATTTTAAATTAATTCAATAATAATATTTCAAGAGCAATTAAAAAAACCAAGAATCATTTTAAAATTATTTTGGGACACGTCAGCCTTTGCGTGGTGAAGAATTTAATTCTAAAGAACAAAATTATAAAATCGCAACAAATATAACAAAACTCCAGTGAAAGTTTCAAAGTTCTAGCTTCAATATTTATTTAAAAAAAAATGATATTTAACTAATTTTCTGAAAAAGAGTTAAATACTGTCAAATATAATACCGTTGCCAAGGCTGCCACACTTTTTTCCAATTCAAAGTCAGCTGATTTATTAGAGGTGTGTGTCCCGATGCTTCGATGGTCGCTGAACTCATAACATTTTTTGGACACAGCTTTTAAGGGATTGTATTGAACATATTTCACATAATATTTTGAAATTCTTCCTTCCAATTCTTTAGAGGGCTGTAATTATCAGGACTGTTTAATTTTGCTGTATATAAAAACATTCGATAGTGGCCTACCAAACACCGATTGCTCCGATGTTTTGCAACGACATCGATGTTTTACTCGATGTTTCTCCATCTCTAGTGCTCATAAGTTCAAGCGCTCGAGCGACAAGCGGATGCAATTTCGGACAGAAAGAAAAGCAAGAATTAATTTGTTATTTTTTTTACGCTCGCATTTCACACTACAAATGCAAACAAATAAGTTAAGTGTGCTTTAAAATACATACACACACATTTGTGATAACGCAAATCGAATGCATCGCAATTACAACAACAAGTGTGCTGCCTCCTGTCGCCCGCGTGAATCGGAATCGTGAATTGTTTGTGCGTGTGTGAAATTTGATGGTAGCAAAAAAAGGCAAGAAAAAGTGCGTCTAAATATATGAAAAGTAAAATTGTGATGGTTGTGGGGGGGTGGTGGATTGGGGGAAACAGCAGCAGCAGTAGCCAGTAGCAACAGCATTTGCCTACAAGTTTGCCAAAGTGTTGGAGGCGACGCCGCCAATTAATGCTCGTCGCCGCAGTCGTAGCCGCAGCCATTGATGCCGACGCCAGTGTCACCGCAGCAATAACAACAACAACAACAACATCAGCAAAAACAACAACAACAAACGCTGCAACGTGAAAGAAATGAAATGTCAAACTTTTGCAAAGTTTGCATATTGAAAAGACGCACATTAAAATGTTTTTTGTTTTGTTTTTGTTTTTGTTATTGTTTTTTGTATTTTTTTGGTCGTTCTTTCTCTTGTGCTTTTCATTGAAAATGAACAAGTTGAAGCAAAATACATAGTTAGTTACCAAAGCATACGATAAAGAAGAAGAAGAAGAAGAAACTGCTGCGGCTGCTGGAGTTGTTGTTGTTGCTGTTGCGACGCCGCGGCGTAGGAGCACAGAGAGTCTCCCCATCTCATTATCATGCTCATCATCGTAGTCTCCATTTCCTCCACATTCTCGTCTTTGTTTAGGATGTGTGCGTGTGTTTTTATGCGTGCGCGGCGCGCCACATGAGGAAGAGGAAGCGCTACCAAAATTACTGTGCGGCTCTCACTCTCTTGCTCTCTCACTCAGTGTGCGTGTGTGTGTGTGTGTGTGTGAATTTTCATAGCTGCTAATGCTACTGGCCTTTTGATTTTGTTTGTGGCGTGTTTTTAGCACTAATCTTAATCTAGCTATCGGCTTCTTAACGCTTTTTAAAGGGAATCCTCAACAACATCCACAAGCAGTCGACGACAAAAACAACAATAACAACTGGCTCCACAATTGCACTCCGTGTACATACATACTTACATATATGCTTCCCTCTATATACATACATATGTGTGTGTGTGTGTGTAAATTTGTGTCGGTTTAACTCGATTCAAACGCACAATTAAAGCCGCCGTTGCTCTGTTTTTGGTTGGTAAGTCTGTTTTTGAAATTATTTTGAATTTTTTGTTTATTTGTGGACTATTTAAATGTATTTTTGTGCTTGTGTAATTATAAACAAACAGAAAAGAAAATACTCTTACCACCCCTCTTCCCTCTTGTCATTGTTGTTGCTGCTGCAACCGCTGCCGCTGCAGTTGTTGTTGTTGGTGTTAGTGCCTTACGTACACATTACCCGTTGTACTTACATGAGCAGCGAAAGTTGTCTTCCTGCTTTTTACCATCTTTCGCTTCCAATCGTTCCTGCTCTTTCAAGTTTTTGCCTCACTCGCGCTCTTAACGTTTGCCTCGCAGATTAAGCTCACAATTCCTGTTAGCAAGGGCATATGCAAATTGGGTTTTGCGACCTTCTGCGCTAACTCTCCCCCTCTCTTTCTCTCTCTCTCTCTCTCCCGTTTTCTCCTGCAGTGCACACACAGTCTCTGAGTTTTTTGTTGTCGCGCTTTTGTGGAGATCATCTCCACATGCCATCCACACTTTGCATCCTCGCAGAAGTGTTTCTTCCTCTCTTCAATTCACAAGATCCGATACCTTATCGATAATTCGATAACAACAGGAAATAGTTCTTGCTCTTAGTTATTCATTTAAGATTATCTCATTAAGTTTTTTCATAAACTTCACTACATCTAAAAAACTCTGACTAAACAATAAGTCTTTATATAGAGACAAACCATATTTTAAACAAATTAAAAGACATTAACTGAAAAACAGATGAACAATGACTACAAATAAATAATAAATAAGACTGGGTCATAAACAAATAAAATACACTTTTTTAACAGACCAAATAAATAAACGAAATGTGTACAATTGTATTCTGACGGGTCTCGATCTCTGCCGAGTTCACGGAACGCCTTTACCCGGCGTCATTTAGTCATAAATAACAATGCCATGAAAATGTCCCTTCTTTTTTCATGCTTCTGCATACATTCAGTACATAATTAGGAGTTCGAAATGTAACCCGAACGAATTAAGTAGATGCAATAAAGACCCTTAGATGCAGCAAAATACTGCGAAGATGAAAAATAAGTTTCTTTTATTTGCAATAGATTATTTTGTTCACACTCTTAAGTTCTGCAGCGCACAGTGTCCCTTTCATGTGTATGAGTGCATGTATGCATGTATTTGTGTATGTGTGTGTGTGTGTGTGTTTATTCTCCTGTTGCTGTTGGGTGCAGTAACTGCCATCATACTCGTATTCATTACCTTAGCTGAGCGCCTTGAACCTTCGCTACAAAAATAATAACATATATATAAGAACGCTACAGCGTGCTCGACTGTAAGATACCCAGTTCCACACGGCAGAAGTGTTTTCTTGAATATCGTGATGAAGTTTTTAGCGCATATCGGTGCTGAGAATTAAAATTGAATCTACGATTGCAAGGGCAGATAAAAGAAAAAAAATTAATCTGTGAGTTTAGTTGAGATAATTCTGGAAACAATCAAATTTTTGCATACGCTGATAAATTTTATAGTTTTAGCTCTTATTGTCTCGGAAATCAATATATTATTACAATTACTATTGAGTTGCCATTGTAATTTGTTCTTTGTTTTTGATTTTACGATTTGCGAAATTTTTTATGTTATTCATTGTTATAAATAGCTGTTTTTTGTATATTTCATTTCTTTATTTACGGTATTATTGGCAATGCCAATTATATTATAAATACAGTTGCGGTCAAAAAAATAGTAGTGCGTGCAATGAATTTACAAAAACTCAAAATTTAATTACTTTTCATTTATCCAAATTTTTTATATAATTTTTTTAAGATACCTTAATATATTGTTAATCTATCTGAGAAATCAAAGATAGTAAACAGTTATTATTTTTCGACTTAGGAATTTTTTTCTTGCAATAGCCTGAAAAATGGGCGGTCAAAATAATAGTAGTGATGAACATATTCAAATATTTTAATGATGAAAACGATCCAAAACCCCTTTTTTTTTATTTAAAAGGTTAGATATGTGAAATGCACTTAATAATTAACAAATTTAATAATTTGTTGTGAAGCCTTTATCTTGAATTACCGCCTTACAACGACGGTTTATGGCTTTTACATCGTTCTGTTTGTATTGAGCTCCAGGTGCTCCTAGCGATCTTCCAAAGATGAATATTATTTGTTGGTTGATGCTTGGCAAAATCCTTCTTCATATCGGACCACAAATTTTCAATGGGATTCAGATCGGGGGACCTAGGTGACCACTCCACTACATTAACATTTTTCTATGCGAACTATTCTTTCGAAGATTTGCTGATATGCTTTGGGTCTATGTCTTGTTGGAACCTCCAAATTATCGGCATATCATCTGAAAAATACGGTAGCATAATGTCCTGCAGAATTTTCACATGTTCGTGCCTTTCCATTATGGTTATGATCCATTATATGGGTTGGACCCAGTAATGTGAAAATGCGCCCAGGTTATTATTCTCATACCACAATGTTTGATGGTCCTGCAGGTGAATCTGGGCTAATATTCGGACTTTCACGGATACCTTACATGTTGTCGAGATACTCGACCAGCAAAAAAAATAATTTTGGACACATCCGACCACTAGAGGTTTCTTTATTTCTCTAGGGTCAATGCAGATGATCCTTAGCAAATCGAAATCGCTTTTGGGCAGGTATTTTTTTTAAAACCGGAATTTTTCACGGGCTTCTTTCTGCCAGATTATTATTTTGCAAACATCTAAGAATGTTTTACACACTTTGGTCCATATCAAAGTTCTTTTTTATAAGTGCTGCAGGAGCAAAAGGGTCGCGTTTCAAAAACCTCACTACTTTTGTCACTAGTCTTTTGGACATGGATCGAGGTGTTCCACATTTATCCTATTTTGGCGACTACTTAATGGCGTTTCTGATTATGGTTGGCAATCATCTAATCAAATTTTTCCACTTCCTTAAACGTTATCCTTTTAGAAATAAATTTTTTATAGGAGCACGCTTTTCTGGAGTGCAATGCTTGCCACGCCCCATTGTAACAACTCTAAGCAAACAATTTTTTATACAATTTATAGAAAATTATCAAATTACAATTATAAATATCAAATCAAGTGCCTTTCCTGCTTAATATCCTTTTTTTCCACTTTTAAGGCATTCACTACTATTATTTTGACCGCCCATTTTTCAGGCTATTGCAAGAAAAAAATTCCTAAGTCGAAAAATAATAACTGTTCACTATCTTTGATTTCTCAGATGGATTTACAATATAATAACGTATCTTAAAAAAATTAAATAAAAAATTTGGATAAATTAAAAGTCTTTAAATTTTGAGCTTTTGTAAGTTCATTGCAGGCACTACTATTTTTTTGACCGCAGCTGTATGTATAATGATTGAATTTAATTGTTAAAAAAAAAATTGTCTAATTTAGGGGGCTCAGTATTTCAAGTTGTCTTTTAAATCAAATGCTCACTGTACATACATACATATATACTTGATAGGGTCGGAGTTGCTTTCCAGGAGCTCTATACACCCTTTGTTCATTTTGATCGCAGGGTTCAAAAATACACAAACACACACACAAGCAAAAAAAAAAAAGCATACAAATATTTTAATCAAAAATAAGGTTACTCAAGCAACTAGCCAAGTTCGTTCATTGGTTGCTTTGTTGGCTGACTTCCATTCGATCTCTCGTCCGTTGGCCCTGTTATTTTTTTTTTTTATTATTATTTTTGGGCTTTTAGGCTTGTACTTTGCTGTTGTTGTTGTTCAATGCTCGTTCGGTTCGTTCGCTCCGTTCATCGGTTCATCGTTGATTCCATCAAAAGGCGAAGACAGTTCCCAGGCCCGTTAACCCAAAGCGTATGTACGAAGTATACTATATAGCTGCCTCCAAGGTTTTATGTAATTGTTAAGTTTTTTTCTGTATTTTGTTGCTGTTGGTTTTCATTTTCGTTTATTATACCCTGTACTTAATAAATGACCATAGAGGGTATCATTAAATTCTAAAATAGGTTTATTGACATTGGTTTATGTCTGTTTAACAGAAAACTATAGAATGGAAATAAACTTGATTATAATAGATCATTAAAGCTGCAGACTTTCATAAAGGGTATTTCGATATTCGATCATTTTCGCGATTCGTATTCTTACTTGCTTTTGTTTTTCAACATTTGTGCTTCTTGCGTGTTGTGTTGGTCGAAACCCGAAGAAAAACAATAACAACCAAAAGGTGATTGCTTACAATCGTGATTAAGCCACATTCATTGTTGTTGCTGTTGTTGTTGTTACTGTTGTTTCTGACAGTTGATGCCGTTATTATTAAGTATTAGCCCGCTACATTCGGACCATTGTTGCAATAATTGTAATTCTTTGCTCATTATGCGTAATTATCTATCACTGCGGACGGCAGTCCGCGCTAGTGACGAAAGCAGCACGAAGGGTGCGAAGGCGACTAGCATATATACACAGGAAGAATGGAAAATTTGCTATGACTGTCCGATCAGGTCAAGCTATATACCGATCGAAAGGTATCAATTAAACTTACAAATGTGCATACTAAGACTTTTGAAAACTCACCTGGTTCGTGAGATAAACAGGTGTAAGTGGGAAGGGAAAAATTTAAATGATTGGAGCTAATGGGGCCGGTGGAGCCTTTTTTATTTTTATTTTAATTTTTAACTATTCTTATTAAAATTACGCGTCAAATGACACCTCGATCATTAAAATCCAACTGCTGGTTCGAAAGATAATTTATTTTGAAATTTTTGGTGCCCTTCTCAAAACGAGATGAAAAGTCAAGTCTGTCTGTTTGTTTGTTTGTATAGATCAAATCGTTGTTTTAGCTTAAAAGTTTGAATGAGGACTTGTTCCCGCTCAAAAATCTAGAAACGTTTGTTCTACGACTTTTTCGAAAAACCGCTAGTTTAGCGGGAAATCGCTAAAAACCGCTAAAATTTCATAGCATCCAAACGATAGAAGCTATAGATGCGATCTATATATCGTTGCAAAGGTATTTTGAAGGGCTCTTAGGCATACCTTCAAAGTTTTTCTTTTAAGTAAAAAGGTAAACGGCTACAGGTGAAACAAGGTATTTTTTTACACATTTTGGCGATTTAAGAAAAATCTACACATGAGATCACTTTAAAATATGTTATATGTTATAGGCAATTTGATTCCGCGTTTTTTGACATATAACACGTATCTGTCAAAATTCGTTTGGACAAGATATTACCTATTAACTGAATGTACCTTTTACCTTTACACTACTGCATGTACATATGCAGTATGTACACTGCTTGCAGCGTAATGCGGAAATAAACTGCTTGCAAGTGGTGAATTCTTTTTGCGGCAGATAAATCATTTTATAATCAAAAATATAAAATCGTTTGTTCTACTTTTTCGAAAAATCGAAATCGAAGCGGGAAATCGCTAAAAACCGCTAAAATTTAAGCCCCCATAGCATCCAAATGATAGAAGCTACAGATGCGATCTATATGTCGTTGAAAAGGTATTTCGAAGAGCTCTTAGACATACCTTAAAAGTTTTTTTTTAATTATAAGGGTAAACAGTTACAGGTTAAAAAAGGTATTTTTTCCCACATTTTGACAATTTAAGAAAAATCTACACAAAAAATCACATCAAATATTGCAATTTTAAAATTTCTGATGTCTTATTCAAAAATTTCTGATATCCCATAAAAAAACCTCTTTACGAGGTAAAAGTCTAGTGACGAAAACATTTTCATACCCCAAAATTTCTGATATCCAATTTTGTGACGAATAATATTAAGTTTTACACATAAATTATTTTAAACAAAATTTTTGCATTCGGCACTGCGCAAAACAGTGAGTTTTATTTAGTATTAGAATTGATACATTTTAGCGCAATGTGCCGAGTGCCAAAATTTT
Organism: Drosophila recens; assembly: GCA_037043495.1. NCBI lineage: Eukaryota > Metazoa > Arthropoda > Insecta > Diptera > Drosophilidae > Drosophila > Drosophila recens. The sequence continues at coordinate 38,734 of JBAMBJ010000201.1, forward strand.
GTTTAAAATAATTTATGTGTAAAACTTAATATTATTCGTCACAAAATTGGATATCAGAAATTTTGGGGTATGAAAATGTTTTCGTCACTAGACTTTTACCTCGTAAAGAGGTTTTTTTTATGGGATTGACTTTTACTTCAGTACGGGCAGACCTCGATATTTATGCCAGCCGAAGAGATGAGGGCATACGTAATTCGCGATGATTAAGACAACTTTTTTTTGTGTTTGTTATTGTTAGTCAATAGTGTTACTAAACCCTTATCTCTCGGAGGCTGTAATTAAATTTGCTAAATTAAAGACAAGCAATAATAATAAAAATAATATTCACAGAGAGATGTCACTTTTTTACCAGCTGGTGTATTTAGAACTCGTCTCCAATTCACTAACAAAATTACTCACTCCTATTGTTATTGTTGGGGTTGTTGTTGTTTTATTTGCTGGCCATTTGTCAACTGTCCGCAAATCGCGTGAAATTTACAACAGTATACAATTTAAATACTAAAGTTAACAATTTGTTACCTTGCTGATTTTATTGTTGTTGTTAATGTTGATGTTTTTTCTATTTCTGTTTGTGTTGCTCGTTTTCGTTGTTGTTGTTATTGCATGACTGAATAATACGATAAAGGTATGATGACATAACCTTACATGCGCTTTATTCCAGAAGCAAACCTATAAAAATATCAAAATAATAAATAAAATAAAAAAAAAGTCAAACAATCAAACAAAATAATAATAATATCATATGTAATTTTTACTGGTCTCTCTCTCTCTCTCTCTATGTACAATTGGGCTTAGGCTCCGATAAAATTATTACGATATAACACGAAAAATATGTGAAATATTTTATAATTTTTTTTTCTCTTTATTTGTTGTTAGCTGGCAAAGTGCTGTTACTATTACTGTTGTTGTTTTTATTGTTGTGACATTTCCGGCGCTCGTCAGTTGCCTGAATGAATGTGTGTGTGTGCGCGGTACTCTCCCAATAGCTCCGATTGTTTTTCCAAGCACTTGTCGTGTCTTGCACTTGCCGCAGTTCCGTTAGAGCGTCTAGTTAACCAAATTGTTTGTCATTTCATTAGAATCTTACCTTATCGCCAAAAGCGTAACAACAACAAGAACAACAACTACACTTACAAAACATCAGCAATGAGATGAAATTACATCAGCATAGTTAGTCAGAATTTCTATACCCTTTCAAAGATAAATAATTAATCACAGTCGACTTGATTACAATAAATGTAATTAATAACTTTTAAATAATTTATTATCGTAATCACTGCGGACGGCAGTCCGCGCTAGTGACGAAAGCAGCACGAAGGGTGCGAAGGCGACTAGCATATATACACAGGAAGAATGGAAAATTTGCTATGACTGTCCGATCAGGTCGAGTTATATACCGATCGAAAGGTATCAACTTAACTTACAAATGTGCATACTAAGACTTTTGAAAACTCACCTGGTTCGTGAGATAAACAGGTGTAAGTGGAAGGGCAAAATTTAAATGATTGGAGCTAGTGGGGCCGTTGGAGCCTTTTGGTCAACATTTTTAATTATGTAATATTTCTCATAAAAATACGCGTCGAATGACACCTCAATCATCAAAACCGACTACTGGTTCAAAAGATAAATTATTTTGAAATTTTTGGTGCCCTTCTCAAAACGAGATGAAAAGTCAGTCTGTTTGTTTGTTTGTTTGTTTGTCTGTTTGTTTGTATAGATCAAATCGTTGTTTTAGCTTAAAAGTTTGAATGAGGACTTGTTCCCGCTCAAAAATCTAGAAACGTTTGTTCTACGACTTTTTCGAAAAATCGCTAGTTTAGCGGGAAATCGCTAAAAACCGCTAAAATTGAAACCCCCATAGCATCCAAACTATAGAAGCTACAGATGCGATCTATATATCGGTGAAAAGGTATTTCGAAGGGCTTTTAGACATACCTTCAAAGTTTTTTTTTAAGTAAAAAGGTAAACGGCTACAGGTGAAACAAGGTATTTTTTTACACATTTTGGCGATTTAAGAAAAATCTACACATGAGATCACTTTAAAATATGTTATATGTTATAGGCAATTTGATTCCGCGTTTTTTGACATATAACACGTATCTGTCAAAATTCGTTTGGACAAGATATTACCTATTAACTGAATATACCTTTACCTTTACACTACTGCATGTACATATGCAGTATGTACACTGCTTGCAGCGTAATGCGGAAATAAACTGCTTGCAAGTGGTGAATTTTTTTTGCGGCAGATAAATCATTTTATAATCAAAAATATAGAATCGTTTGTTCTACGACTTTTTCGAAAAATCGCTAGTTTAGCGGGAAATCGCTAAAAACCGCTAAAATTGAAACCCTCATAGCGTCCAAACGATAGAAGCTACAGATATGATCTATATTTCGTTGAAAAGGTATTTCAAAGGGCTCTTAGGCATACCTTCAACGTTTATTTTTTATTTAAAAAGGTATAATGGGAATAGGACAGCAGCAGCAAAGTGTCATAGCAGCCAGATTTGAAGAGTGCTGATAGCTTATGCGCTAGGCATGTGTGTTTGTAATATGGTAAATAATGCTATTAGAAACAATTTGAAAGCTTTAATATTATATTTGTTGTGAGTTTTAATACAATCTCAAATTTATTAATTTAATTTAATTTTTAAATTAAAAAATTCCTATAATTATTTATAAAAATTTATTTTTCCATTTGGAAAGAATTGGATTCCATTATTATCATATTTAAAATACTTATGGTCTAATCCTGAGTCGTGGACGTTACATTTGCACGCAAATTTTCATGTTCAAACTGATACAGCTCGCGTTCAGATTGGGGAATTTTAATGAAATTTCTGGAAAATGCATTTCATTGGGAGTACTCTTAAACCTACGTTAAGATAAAAGCCTTACTGTTCTTTTTAAAATAAATTAGGCTTGCTGAAAGTTCCGTTGCGGCTGTTACAAAGAATAAAGTATGATTTGAGGTTGCACATATATTTGCAAATTTTGCATAATAAACAAAAAATATCCAAATTCGTAAAATTAAGTGGAATATATGACCATATCAATCCAGCAACAAAAATAAAGATAAGTAATCTTGTTAATTCCAAATCTTAGTTTTTGTCACATACACTTATTTTGAAACTATTAACTTACATATATTCGCTACAGTTTTTATCTTAAATAAAACAAAATGAAACAAAGTTTAAGATGATCTAAACGATAAACACTCAGGCGACTGAGTTTCCCACTTTTTATGCCATTGAAAATACCATTTTTTTTTACAAGAATTATTAAAAATAAGAGGCAAAAAGAGGAATTAATTGATGAGGCTCGGCCATGAACAACCAAACCATTTTGTTTTTGTAGTTCGAAGCCTGAAAACGTATTCAATGATTCCAAACAACAACTATTATTAAAAAACATGCAGCTTTTTGACAACTTTCGATTTTTGCCCTTGGTTTAAAAATTTTTGGATTTGCCCGTTTCCATCACAACAACGATCGGTCGAATTCGGGCTTCCTCTCTGATGATTTTTTATAGATTTGGCTATCGATCATAACTTTATATAGGAATCAAATAAAAACGAGATCAACTGAAAAGTTAATTGATATCTTTAACATCATCGTATGTGTGGATTCTCTACCTAAGGGTATTTTCTAGGTTACACAAAATCGAAGCTCAATACAGTTTAATTAGATACGATTTCATTAAATAGATGCGTATGAAACTAAAGCTGTAAGCTGAAACAATCATTTCATACGAGAGAGAGAGAGTGAGAGAGTCCCACAGCTTCCTGCACTACAAGTTTACCTGCGCTTCATGGTCATGGGGATAGGGATAGTGATAGTGTTAGTGATAAGAGGGAAACGAGACGAAGCGTCGAGTGATAAACATGGCACTGGCCAAACACAAATGGAATAAGTCAACGCAATCAGCTCGCTTATCGTCTGCCCAAACAAAGGGCATTGCAAAAAATAAAGCATATGAAGAAAATGAAACATATATGAGGGGAGGAGGGGCGGGGGGGGGAGGTAGGGATAAGGGGAAACACACTCAGTTGTTGTCGGCTGCAATCCGACACCTGAACATCGCTGGGCGGACACGCACAGGTATCCGGACGATGACTCGAGTCGCAGTCAAGTCGAGGCTTTGTCAACGTGATTACATTTCACGCCGGGCCGGAAGAATGGAAAAGGAAATGCAGCGGGACAACAGGCGAGCCGACCTTCTCTTACCCTTTCTCCCTTTATCTCTCTCTCTCTCTCTCTTGTCTGTCTCTCGGTCGCCTTGTCTATCTGGGATCCCCATAGAGATTGTGGCCCGTTGTCGCTTCGGTTCAAACTCATCAACGTCGCCATTATCAACTCAAGCGCTGTGATTATCTGATGATTGTCAGTGGAAACGCCAGCCAACGTCTAGCTATCAATGGTCGGTGGGTGGTTGGGCGAGACACGTGCGCAAACCGGCCACAAGTGGATGGCCAACATACATACAGTGCTGGCCAAAATAACAGAAACGATTGACATTTTGATGTGATCAAACCAAATCTTTCACAATACAAGAACATGTTGTTTCTTTAGTTTAGTTGCACAAAAATATAGACAGGATACTAAAGTTTTTGAGAAATATTATTAATTCAGATATTATTTGGTAAAATGATGACAAACATTAAAGCTCCCTTTGTTTTCTTGTATTTAAAAACCTTGTTAAAAAGTTTTAAGTAATAAGTTTGAAACCAAATAAATACGAGACGGACGGTTATTTTCGGCACGGACTGTAGAGTTCAGAGAGTTCTGTTGAGATTCATATATATTTCCAAAGTTGTATGCTAATTTATTGCATTTATTTTTTTAATTTTAGCAGGCTGTATTTTTAATGCTGAAATGAATTACACAGTTACGGTGTTCACTTTACCCTAGCAGCGTGGCAGATTGAAAACGTTGCAAGCTTGCTGTGAGAACAGCGCTTTACTTGCAACGCGTTGAACATATTCAATAAAATGCTAACAAAAAACAACCCACTGTGGTTATGTGCTACACTTTCCATATAAAGCGCTGTTCTCGTAGCAAGCTTGCAACGTTTTCAATCTGCCACGCTGCTAGGGTAAAGTGAACACCGTAAATGCTTTTCTATGGCAGCTATATGGATCATCAATAAATAATATAGCGATAGAAGTGAGAGATGCTATGGACAAACAATTTTGGACAGTTGTGACAAGAAGAAGAATATACTTGAAAGAATACTCCTATCTCCAGATGCCGCGTTCTCATTGCTTCTATAAAGTCCCAATGTGTCTAAATGGTCCGGAAAAGGGGGGGTGCACACTTATACAAAATGTAGGCAACAAAGTGTATACTTTTAAATTGTTGAAACTTATGTAGAAAACGACAAACTGTTATTTTCTCACTTTGTTCTTATTCTTTCGCACACCTGAATTTCGACTTAACCCAAAAAAATTGCCATTATAAAAGATATAGACACAGCAGGATTTGAATTCTTTTAGGATATACGTAGCTTAAAGTGTGTACTATTATTATAATTATGTTTTCTTAACACTTTTTTTTACCAAATTAATTTTTTACATATGCTGTTCTTATTATTTCGCACACGTCTGTACATGTGAACTAAACAAAAATAGATACGCTAAGAGACGGATAGAGGGCGTAGGAGAGGGCAAGGAGAGAGAGAGAGAGAGAGAGAGAGGGGGAGATTGCAGAGAACGCAAATGCGCTGGAGGACAACACTCGACGACGACAACAACAATAAAAGCAACCACAACAAAAGGCAGTTGCTACCGTTAACTGTTGTTACTGCCGGTGACGCTGACAACAGCAGCAGCAACAACAACTACCACGACAACAACAACAGCAGCATTAACATTAACATGCAAGAGGTAGAAGAGGAAGCACATTAACCAGTAGGCCTGAAACTGTTGCCGGTATTGTTGTTGGTGGCCCTGCAAGGCACTAAAATATCGATCGATAATGTCGAAAGTACTGTGACAATATAAAGCAATATCGGGAAAAATAAGAAACATATGTATAGTATAAATGTACATGGAGTATAAATGTATGATTAGAGACGGTAGAAAAGTAAAAGTCCTTCAATTGTTTAACTGCTCATTAAAGTAAAAAGTCCGGGAAGCATTTAGATACTCAAATAAATCTCAAATAAAATCAATCAATAATATCCCTAAATATTGTGAGTGACGAAGAGTTTTTTCCCAATTGATATCTGTCGAATTTGAAGTCTCTAGCTCTAGACGAAAGAAGAACATGAGACAATAATTTAAGAAAAAATCCCCAAAGTGACTACGATAATGACTTGGTCGATTTGGCTAAGCATCATCAGATCAAGAATATGTATATGTATACTTATGGGGTCTGCCTCGTCTCTTTCTACCTGTTACATTCATTGCAACGAATACAATGTACCCTACCTCGAACGGGTATAAAGAGGAAGTTCGGTTGATTGGAGAAACAATGTATATCTATTTATCAATAGGAGCAACCATTTGTACTTGTGTCGAGATTGTCCCTTTTGGCTATAAGCAATCTGCTTAATCTCTTGCACCATCGAAGCCATATCCTCTCATCATCTACTACATCCACATCCCACTTTCATTTAGACTCAGACAGGAAATTACTTGAAACGAATCTCGATAGATAAAAGCATACGCCAATTGCATTTGCACTAAAGGTTGTTTTTCTATCTTGCAGCTTCGATATTTCGATACCATTGGATTCGATTCGATTTGATGCGATTCGAATTCGATGCTTGGAAACTCTGATTCTGACTTGGCGTTTTATGTGCGCAATTTCCGTTGTCTGACAATGAAACGACTTCTGCCAGTTAACAACAATAACAAGAAGAAGAACTTGGATGGGTGAAGGTGGGGAGGGGCGAGGGGCAACAACTGGAGCTAGAGAGCCAAAGCTAAGGCTGAAGTTGCCAAGCTGCTGTTCAGTTGCAGTTGCAGCATCTGCGTCGATTTTACGTCTTTATGAAATATGCATTGTGTTTATTGACGCGCCTGCATCCTCACAAAAGTCTCAGCTCTCGGAGCCGGTTTGTCTCTGTCAGTGCTGCCAACTTTTCAGAAGTTAAAAAAAGCTGTTTTGAGCGATTGTAACGATTGTAAGATTTAATACTCTCCAAAAATAAGAGAAATATTTGAAATTTGTATTCATAAAATTAAAAAAACCTTTTTTTTTTTTAATATAAGTTTACAATTTTTTAAAATAATAGTTAAATTTTCACTTTTATGTCTCGGGCTAAATTATAATAGTTGATTTTCTTTAAATTATTAATCAATTTTTTTTCGGGGAAATTTTTTGAAACTTCAATAAATACAATTATTTCAATACTTGTAATTGAGATGCGTTTTTTTTTTAGTGCAGCTAACGTTAATTATTTGTTTCAGGCTAAAAAATCGTATAAAATGTCAAACACGTTAAAAAGCAGCCAGAAGCTTTAAGTTTTTCGAGTCGTTGTCGCAATTGAACTTTTTAAAAAGCCAGATTGGAAGAAAACATGCTGATCTGGCAACACTGCTCTCTGTCAACGTCTCCGTCGGCCTCGGTCTGTTTTGTTGTCTCTCAGTCTGGTCCTTGAACCGTTCGCTCATCTCATATTTAGCCAATGCATCGAGACTCTCAGCTGAGACTCAGTTTCAGCCCCAATGCCAAAAGCCAAAAGCAGCATAAGCGGTAGTAACTTCTTCTTCTTCATCATCATCAACGTCTTCTTGTTTTTCTTATTGGTTGCCTTAACATCATGATGAGCTTCAACTCTCTGCGCTGCAATTGCAAATTGCATTGAACTGAATGCAACAGCAGCAGACAACGACAAGAGAGGTAGCGGAAGATAGAGACAGACAGTGTGTGTGTGTGTATGTGTGTGTGAATGAGAGCGAGAATGGGAGAGTCTGAATGATATGGAGAGTTGAGAGTTGCTCGCGCTTAGTTGCATCCAATTTATCAATGCCTCCGGGGCAGTTCAGACCAGACAGACAGCGTTGACTGTACCCAGAGTGGAGTGTATGGCAGTTGCCCAGTAGCTTTTAGCCAGTTTTCTAGTCGGGAAGCTCATCTATTAACTGTTTTTTTTTTTTTTTTTTTGGCGCCGCTTCATTATGCATGTGCATGTGTTCGCTTCGATAATCCAACCACACTCCCCTCTGTCAACTGCAACCCCCGTGGCAAGCTCTCCCCCTGCAACCCCCCATGAAAGGCATAGTCTCAATTGCATTTTAACACACATTATTAATGGGCTTGGGATTTGGACACCACCAGAAAATTTAACAAGACATGTGCACAGTGTTGTTGAACCACCCTTAAATTTAGCACCGCACCGCCTCCCCACCACCCCATACCCCACACGCCAAGCCAGTGAGCCACCCTATTGTGTTAGAGTTGGGCTCTTCATTTATAAATGGACTTTAAAGTGGATGCAATCCTGGCCAGCTTGAAGTTTGATATGGATAGCTAAGCTAAGCTTCTTGCCCCACTCCCCGGATGCCGTCGCGCCCCTTTTGACCCTGCCCTTGGGGGTTGTTAGCTATTCAATTGGCATGATTACTCGGCTGTACTCAGGGTCTTCATTATGAAATTAAATATACATATGCACACACATTTACATATTCCAAGTGAGTGAGTGTGTGTGTGTGTGTGTATGTTGCCTGTGCAGATTTCTCATTGTGCAACGCGCAGTAAACACTTGAGACACAGACCCTTCCACGGCACAGTACTTGAATAAATAACAACTGCCAACTGTGTGAATGTTGATAAATTATTGAATCGCTGAAATTGAAACGTTTTTATCGTATACTCCATTGTAAATACTCCAATCTAATAATTTGACAAGCTAGACAGATTAATGTCAACTTCAGTGCCAAAAAGGTATCAATTTTATCACTGATAAACATTAATAATACATATGTGTATGACTTTAATCCTGATTAAAAACCATTAATAAATATTACTATTTATTAGCTTATTTACTTATCTCACTGAACTATACTCTCGAGTCAAGATCAAGTTTTTAATTAATTAAAATATTTTTAGATTAGCTCAGTAAATGCTAGTTTTAAAACTAAATAAAATAATCTTTTAAATAATCTTTTTTTTTTTTTAAAAATATGTAATTGCATTGTTACAAAATTCTTTATGTATTTTCAAATTAAATGATTTTATTTCAGCTAAGTGATTAGAAATGCTCCTATAACAAATTGAGAGATTATAGTTAATTTTAATTATAGATATTTATTTGATTTATTTGACGTCGACTGGGGCGGAATTTTGAATTTGCCAATCAAAGTCATAAATTATAAAATTATTCGTGAGTCTAAAACCTGAATGGATATGCTGATATTGCTATTATATCAATATTTTTATATAAACTAGTATATTCATTTTAAGTTAAATCATTAGATAGCCAATTTTTAATTTTTTTTCACATGAATAAGCGTCGACTGCTCTAAGTAGACGATGTGTAAATAAACACCGATATCCATCTCTATTTAAGTACTTAATCAGAATATGAAAATGCCTCCTATACTTAAAAATATCGACAGTTTAATTATAAATATCCTCGGGAGGGAAGTGCATCTGTTTTTAGAGTTTTCTATGAACTTGCTTTGTTCAGCTGTTGAGCAGGTGCAACATTGGTCTTAGCCTCAAATTGTTGATTTCCCATTGAGTCCGATAAAACCTTCTTACTCAATCTGATAGATTCCTGTAATAAAGTAAACAGTATATATTTCGTACTGTGCGATATAAGAGTTCACGTTCAAGACTTTTATTGTGTGTTGTCCTTGAATTGGGTCTGCAATTTAATTGAAAGAACTAAAGCTTAAACAGTAATTGCATAGATTTTGTTACTATGGAAATAATAATGATATTAGTTTTGACATCATATATAAATAACAACAAAATTTAACAATTTTGATCGATTCCATCTTATCTTAAACGAACCACATTTTTAAATATTTTCCTGCAATTTATATGATCAAAGTAGTTGAATGTATGTACATTTGTGTGAGTATGCGCTTGTAAGTGTGTGATGACTATTTGTATGGCATTTGTTTCTCGCCATTTTCGCAGTTCACTTCAATTGAACTCGAAATCATGTCAATGAGCACAACAACAGCAACAACCACAGCCATAATGGCAAACAACAAAGTTGTTGTCTGTAAAGTCTGGACACGACTTCAGTTATTTTTGTTTTCTCATTTTTTTTAGTTTTCTCTATAATAAATTGGTCAAAGGCCTAAATAATTGCAAAATAAATGCTTTAACAAGAGCAAAAGAGATTTCTCTCCAGGGTTATCAATCTTTTTTGCACACTTTTGGGGCAGGTCTTTTTGGCAGCATTATTATTGTTTTTAATATTATTATTTATATTTTTATTTATATTTTCCATTTTTATTTTGTTGCTTTTAGCATCAGTCTCTCAATTCCCTCGCACGCTTCGAACTTGCGCCGGGGTCGTGCCAGGGCCTTGGTATTGCTTTCGTACTCGAAGCACGCGGCACTTTCAACGGTGGTGCGGTGGTGGTGTTGGTGGTGCCACAGCCGACCGACCGCCTGAACTCGCCTAAACCCCCTGCCCCTTGATTCCAATATTATGCCTCTTTTTTTATATCAGTTCAGTCAGCGCGCGTACCATATCATTTTTGTTTACTTATAAAACACGATGTTTATTCTGCGTTGGGTGTCGTGCATTTTTTTCTTTTACCCTGTTACCTAAGGTATAAACAAAAAGGGTATTTTTGCTATTGTTAATTATTGTTAATTGCTTCCATTAATTTAATTTAAGTTACAATAAAATTAAAATGGAAGTAGTCTAAGACCTTAACATAATTAATAAAATTTTGTAAGCTATCATTTCAACTCGCGATAGACTAGAGGGTATCTGCTAGTCAAGCCTACTCGACAGTAGCGCACTCACTTGTGGTTTTTTTGTATTGTTTGTGTTGCCTTCTGGTTTGGATTAGTTTCAGTTTCACTTTTTTTCACCCATATTACGGACCGACTCAGATCATCACATACTTATGAGAGCTATTTTATAGTGTCTTAAATCGCTTAAGTCAGCGAAAATGGAGAAAACATTTATTTTGTAAATCGACATAAAACTAATTGATTTAGGATAAAGCAATAATGAAAAAGACTGCTTAAAGGATAATTTAAAAATAATTCCTTACATTTGTTATAAATAGGACAGCATTCAGAAATTGTTTCCTTTAAATCTCGCAATACTAATTAAAGTTGATTTACTAAATTAAATAATTCGTAACTCAAAGGAATTCTAGGGATTTAACTAAAACTATCATTACATGTATCTACAAAAGGGTTTGTTTGTTTATCTGCGTATTTCGTTTACAAACCTAAGATTGCAATTCATTGCGATTCTATAAATATTCTAAGATGATGACTTTGCCCATTTCCAGAGCAAATCCCTTCCATCATGCTGTGTCACTTTATCGTTATGTTCTCTAGTTTTCATTTTTGATTATTTCGTGGGTTGTGCTTATTTGCTTATTGAATACGTTTTCATAAATACCATCGGCAATTGACACACACACACACACACACGCGCAAGATACACATAAAAAGCAACAACAAAAAATTAAAGTAAACAAAACAATAGCGAATTTCTAATTGCTTCCTTGGCGCATGTCTATTGAGCATTCTTTCAGTTCGCTTTTCATACCCTGCACACAAAAAAGGATAGGGCATTTATATTCTATAAGTATGTTAATAACAATTAATTGGTATAACAACTACCCATAAAATATATTCATGAGAAAAAGCTAATTGTAGGGTATCGTCAAGTCACGTACTGTTATTAATGATTTTTTTTGCTGATATGTATTTGTGTTTTGCCTTGCGTCTTTTTTGGCGGCAATAATCTTTTGATAATGCTGATGATATAATGCACTTACATATGTACAGCTAGCTATTTCAAAAAAAATTTGTTGGTAAAAGAAGGTACTCATTGGCCTGACAATTTTAAAAAATAAAAATGAAATTTGTGAATTTTTTATTTTGGCCAATCCAAGGTTACAAACCGATTCTGAACCGAACCATAATCTGGCATTATGGTTGGAACAACACTTTGGAGGTTCGCAACCTTGGCCAAAACAACTATGTAACTGTAAATATACATTTTAACATAGTCAAAACGATACATCATCAATTTATTATTCCAGTTTAGTTCCAGTTCTTGCTCATTTACACACACGCATACGAACAGGAACACGCAACACTTGCTTGCAGCCCTGACACTCCCGTTGCCGTAGAACTAGAAAAAGGTCGCCAAATGAGGTCAAGGTATCTGTGGCTCTATTGATGTATGTATCATCTCTCTCCGTTCTCGCTGGTTCTCTCTCTCTCTTCGTACTCTGAGGCTCTTTTGCTGGAAAATTTGAACACTTGACTTATTGATTTGCCCGTCGATTGTCAGAAATTTGATTATTATGGCACGCCTGGACCAAGCTTTTTTGCTCCTTCTTAACAACGGTTACTCCTTCTGCTCTTCCGCCGTTTCCTGCACTGTTGGGATGTGGGAGAGTGAGAGAGCGAGGAAGGATGGAGAGGTGAAAAAGAAAACAACACGACGCGAACACGAGAACATTAAATAAACAATTCGAAAATAAACGTAACAACGAAACAAATTGAAACACCACGACGGTGTATCTGTGTCTGAGTATCTGTATCTAAGTGTATCTGTATCTTTGCGTATCTCACTTGGCAACAAGTTGAATGGCACTGAGAAAACGAGGCCCATACCCAACCCCAACCCCATCACAATCCCATTTCTAGTCACAGTGCCCATGCCGCTCCTGGCAACGTCAACAATGAGACAGATACACAGATACAGATATATATATATATTTATATATATATACATATATATATACATATATACTGACAAACAGAAAACGAACTGACCGATCGACCGATCGACTGTTTGAGTTGTCGATAAATACTCAACACTTGTGTTGGGTCGGCAATTGCTTTGATGTGCGTACGAAAACGAATACGAGCATGAGTTCGAGTGCAAGAGCGAGTACTAGATATTTCGAATAATGTGTGTTTAATTTTCCATGTGCCAAGGCGGCAATCGGCATATCTATCTACCTATCTATATATAATGATGAACCAATGGATAACCTCTCTGATAACCTGACATTGTCAGGTGGCTTTCAATCCTGTTACAGACTCACTTCACTTTGTTTCCTTCAGACGGATGTATGTATGAAGTAATTGAAGTAGTATGTATGTAATTAAGGTATATAAGTAGGTAATGCTCTACCCTATGATTTATAGAGGCTCTATGCTGTATAGTATCTGTGCACCTGTGTTACTTCTTTATCTACTGCCTTTATTCTACGAATTCGACTGAAAAATTATAAGGAACAGAAAAACAAACGATTATTTTATTGCTGCATTTCTTTTGTTTTAAACAAATTAAAAGCATGTTAATGTACGTAATTGAATGCTTTCTTTCCTTTTCTATATTTTTATTTCTTGCATTGATTACATTTCTTGTTCGAATTTGCGACAAAGAGCACTTATTTATTCATTTTTATATGATTAATTGTATGTATGTGGGAAATTTGAAACATTGTAGATGTAAAAGCCCAACTGTAATCGTAATCGTAATCGCGTTACGATAAGTGCCATTGTAAACACTCGTTTTCGAAATAGCAACGCGATATGCCATCAATTTATGGTCAGAACACAAAATATAATATAATCGGAGACAAAACATGTGATATTGCCCGGAGCAAAAATCATTAGGTTCTCGACAGACCAGATTATGCACTAATCTAGACAAACTGAAGGATGTGTTTATCACGTATCAGCCAATATTTAGATTCAACAAGCCTCTATTTTTTCTGTAAAAAAGCTGTGATCAAATAAATTTAATGATAAAATTTTCAAAATAGACCCGAACAAAACGCACACATTTTATAAAAGTTAAAATAAATTATATAACAAATAATTAAATTTAAGTTTAAGTAAAAATGAAATTCGTTTGGCAACTCTTTATATTGTAAAATCTGTTATCTCTACTCTCGGTTGAGGGGCGTAATTAACCGTAAAGTTGATCACTGATTGATGTCTATAACGGTGCATCAGTCTGACGGGGGTAGGAGTTACAATGAATCATTGCACATTGGGCGGAATCGCCCGTTTTTTGGCAAAAACTCTAATCTTAAAGCTAGAAACTTGAAACTTGGAGAATTTCCTATTCATATTATTTGTGAATTTTGAATTTTTTTTTTTTAGATTTGAACCAAGCCTTCACCTACCCCTCCCACTCCGACTATGAGAAAAAAGTGTAATATATTTATATAAAATCGTAATGTAAAGCTAGAGACTTGAAACTTGGCATGAATCTAAGTTAGGCTAAAGTACAATTTATACTATTTTTGAATTTTTAGTTGGACCTAAAAAAAATTGACCTCCTTTTCGCTTTTTCCACGACTGATTGAAAAATGTATATTTTTTTTTTAAAAGCTTCAATATAAAGGAAAATATTTCAAACTTTGCATGATTGCCAATCAGACTAAACTAGAATTTATAATTTTCTTTGTTTTTTTCATTTGACCATGTTCCTACCCCCCACCCCTGGGAAATATCCAATTTTCAAGCATAAAAACACACAAACTTCTACTGGAGTATTTCGAAAAACCGCAAAATTCCGCTTATGATTTAAACTCTACATAAATATATACATAATAACGCATACTACCACATAAGCACTTTTTATAATCCACGTTTATCTTGCTAGATATACTCCACGAAACACAGCTATATTGAGATTAGATTCGACAAAAATTATGGTTTATTAATAACATTGAAAACATAACGACTCAAAAGCACATATAATTAAACACATATACAACTCTTTTCTACACACCTTGGTGATTATTTTCCATTTTAAACTATTTAGATTCTTCAAACCGTTTAAAAATGGGAGACTGTCAAACAAATATGAAATTTTCAAATCGGAACACATGCAGACACCGCATGGCTCAAACAGCTGAGTTTGAAGGGCTGGTGTTAAACGAGGGTTGCATAATAAAATTTAAATTTATTGTTTTCGATGAGGAGGGACAATTACTTACTGGAAAAAATATTATAACCATAAAAATATTATAAAATAGAATTTAGACTTTTTGCCAAAAAACGGGCAATTCCGCCCAATGTGCATTGGATTAACCTTTAGAACTATCGCACAGCAATTGCGAAGAACCCGAAAACAAATGAGACTTGTACATTAAGACGACCCAATCTGTTGTTGACCCGTTCAAAAATCATTATGCCAGCTTCACATGGGTTACTCCTCATCATGGTTTGCTTTGCTTTTTAACATAATTTTTTTTTATTTTTTTTACATTATTTGATTTGAGGTAATGTTGTTGCTTTGGTTTTGGTTTTGGTTTTTATTTTCTTGATGGGTCGCCGCCCCCAACACTTTGATTGATGTAATGTGTGGGGTTCCAGTTGGGTATTGTTGAATAGTTTGAAACTTTTACCGTTTGTTCGCTCATTACACGCATGTTCTGGGCTACGAACATTGTATTTTTTTTATATATGTATCTACGATTTTTGATTCCTAGTGCAAAACAATCAATTAAATTGTTATCACGAGTATATGAGAAGAACAAAAAACAGAACAAAACAAAATGTTTAGTATAGTCAATAAAGCTGGCAAAGAGATTCGTCGTTTGTTGTCGTTCTTTTTATTGTGATATCATCGATTTTGTGTTTACCAATTTTAACAAGAGGTCGACAGACTTCGAAGATATCAAAACGATCGAAGTACACGATTCGATCTTAAAACTTTTTTTTAACTGATAAGCCACTTTGACAACTCTTCTAGATAACTAAAGCTGCAATCGATAAATTATATCGATTATTCATTTCCATTAAGTAAACATTTGCTAGCGATAATAACTATCGATTAAAAAATATACCAACTGTAAAAATAAAATAATTTAAAGCAGGAATTAAAACTGAAACGAATATCGGTTTCGGTTACGGTTACGGTTATGTTCGCATTTAGGTTTTCGCTTATCGGTTACGCAAAATCTTTCAATAAAGGTTTCGGTTTTGAAATACCGGTATGGTTTCGGTTCACAAAAATAAAAATTCTTTTCAAAAATATTATATTTATGTATAATAATAATAATAAAAAAGGCATTACTTGCTTAATATTTCACACACATTTTCGAGTATTTCACATATTCTTCAGTTTGATGTAGCTTAGTTACATTTTAACAATTTTTATACTTCATTCAAATAATTTATTTTATTTGCGCTTGTTTAGTGCCATGAAAATTCGATCATGAATATCACAAATAAAAACTCAAAACTAAACATAAGAAAATTAAAATCAAAAATCAAATTTAAAACTAATAATAAAAATAAAAAATAAAACATGCTTTAAAATTGTATTTAAAAGTAACACCATAACTCCTGTTTTTAATTTCTAAAATAACAATAAAAAATAAAACGTTTGTTTTCGGAAATTAACCCTTATTAGGGATGGCAAAAAAAAATTATTAATCGATTATTGAATCATATGATTAATTTAAGCTACGCGATTATTAATTGCAATTAATCGACGAAAAATAAAAATAATCGATTAATCAAATGATTAATTTTTGTTATAGTTTTTTAAAATATTGTGAAATGCAATGCCATTGTATAGCAAAAAAAATTAAGAACAATAAAATGCCCAAAAAACATATAAAAACAGTGGCTCACAGCTTAAAGTATGCAGGTCAAATTTTGACATTTAAGGCTTTGTTGAGTTGTTATCGTTAACATATTTTCGTCAATGGAAAGGTCATTTAAATTCCGTTTGAATGACACAAAACTTTCTTTAACCCATTAAGTACCCTTCGAAAATTTAAAATTTAACTTTTTCAACTTTTTTCTTCGATTTTTTACAAAAAATATTTTAATGCAGAAAATTTTGTTAAAAACTTCTAAGAGTAACTGCAAAAAAAAATTTTCAAATATATTTTTGCTACTATTTTTTTTTGGAATAAAATCTACATGTGTGTTTCCCTGAAAAAATGTTGGACAACGACGCGATTATTTGATCGAATAATCGATTAGTGTTTCAATTAATCGCAACACATTTTACGATACAATTAAATTTTTTCAGTTACGGTTTCAGTTACTGTTTTAAATTTCAATCGGTTTTTACCGGTAAAAGGTTACGGATTTGGTTAGGGCTTTAGTCCCTGATTTAAAGTTCTTATTCCGAAAAGAATAGAAAAATTTTAATGGCTTCGAAATTTATGTTTCAAAATTTGTGGCTCGAACTTTGATTTGATTTCTTATTTAAATATTATTTTTGTATTTTTATTACTTATTTATTCATTAATTTTTATTTATTAATTACTGATAGTAAAATATATAATTGTATGCAATTAGTTTTCTACCACCTGAAACTTGTTTTAGAGGGTGTCTCTTTTGGGTTAATCCCTAGCGTTTCTTATCTTGTCGCACTAAAGAATCGAATTTTTTTGTCATACTATTGACTGTAGTCTGTACTAAAGCGTACCTCAGTGTTGTTAGCTATTGTCTGTGAGCAATAACTAGCTGATAAGTAGTATGTAAGTACCAGAAGCTATCTTGGTCGTTGTATAGATAAGAATAGATAGATACGCTTAGATCTAAATATAAGTATGTAACTCATTCGCTTTTTCCCTTGAATGCTGCTGACACACTTGAGCTCTTTTCATTAGTTTTTTTTGTTGTTGATGTTATTGTTTTTGCTGCTGTTTAAGCGTCTACAATTAAAATTGAAGTGTTTTTATTTGCCCCTCCCAGTGGGACAGTAGTTGCCACCTATAAACGTTCATGACAGCTTTTGCAATGACAATGGGACAATTATAGCCTAGTATCTGAACGATTTTGTAGTTGTCTGTTGGTAATTACACGTGTATTAATTCACGAGTTGTCGTTGTTGTCGCTATTGTTGTTTAATTACGTCGAGTTACGATAAAAAAAAACACACACACACACACTCGCACACACGCACACACGCACAACTAATCCATTGAGCTAACATTAAGCCCTGCGCGCTGCCTTGTATTATTAAAAGTCCCCGTCCATAAAATCGTATTCAAGGTCTGCTCCCAAAAGGGGGGCGTTGATCGACCAACGGCTCTAATGCAAATCTCTACATAGGTGTGTATGTATTTCACACCTTAACAACTCTGCCTTTGACCCGTCCACAAATCCCTGCTGGTTAATGGAATTCAACACGACGGGTGGCTGCTGACCAGTGGCTGCATACTATATGTACATATAGCGGTGAGTCGGTGGGTCAGTGGCCGTTAAAATGGCAACATTGGCACAAGGTTCAGCATTCTCCATAATTTGAGCTACTCTAACTTTAGGACTGGTTACATGCACTTGACCAAGTCCCTCTCTTTAGAACTACGGCTAGTGTATGTCTTTGTCGGTGTTTTGCATTCATAACTATTAAGCTAAAGACAAAAAAAAAAACCTTTTCTTTTGCACATATTTTATTATAAATTCCGAGTTTATTATCATTATTAAATATACAGTTAGTTTGTTACTTAACTAATGTATATTACAAATTTTTTTTTTTCATATTGTTTTAAGAACCAAAGTTGTAGATTATTGTTGCTAATTTAATAAGAACAAATACTAAATACAAACAAAAATGGTTTGATTTTTTTTTTTTTGTGGAAAATAATGTGATTTTTTTATTTTAAAAACTATTTTATTAACTGTACACTCTTTGAGTACGAAGATGCCTTTATCTGTCTGTTACATACATCGCCACAAACTTATTATACCTTTGGCAAAGGTATTAAAAAGAAAATAAATTACGCTATGTTAATTACCAACTGAAGTTAGTAGGCAACGGGCGGGGGGGGGATAGCAAATGCGACTAGGCGTGTTACACTTTTCAACTGCCAACATTTTGACGGTCAATGTTCACACACACACACATACAAATAGTTAGTTAGTTGAAGCTATTTATTAAGGTTCTTCATAATTTTTGTTGTTTTTCTTTCGGCTTTTAGTTTTTCTGTTTTGTTGTTTTCTTTTTTGACGACTTGCATTGTAATTAAAGCTGTAAAATGTTGTTGGTCTTTAAGCTTTTTGGGCTTTTATAGTAAAAAGCACTTTAGTAACTGTATAACTGTATACTCTGAGAAGGCCAGCTGTGAGTTAAATACATAGTATGCGGGATATGGCCACCAATTGGAAAATATAAGAAGTTGTGTGGTAATAAAAAGTTGGCTAAGTAACTTTGGCCAACATGCTAAAACACTGCGGGTTGGTTGGTACTGCAAAATGTAAAGAAAGAAAAACATATTGAATATAACAATATAGTATGTATTCAAATTGCTTTACATGTAGTTTTGAGGTTTCTGCGCTGATTACAACTCAGAGTTCTGTTTTTCTATTATGCGAACTCGAATTCCACATCTTTCAGCTCATTGCAACAATACTTTCTACTGATCTGATTGGATTTTTCTTGATTATGTTGATTTAAATATCTTTATTTTTATGTTATAAATAAACATATTAATTGTATGATTTTGTTTTAGGTTTTCAACAAAAGGGACCAAGACCAATTCGATAGGAAGAAGGTCGCCACAACGCTCGGTGCTATGCTCCCGTGGAGCGCTACAATGGGCGTCCTGACGCCCAAAGTTTGGCTCGCGCAATTTGAACTTTAAGCAGACAAAAAAATAAACTAACTTGGGAGATAAACTGTCACCTGTTGTTGTTGTTGCTGAAAGCGAAACGAAGTCGAAAAACAAATGAGGGTGCAACACGTAACCAACAAAGCAGCAGGTTGACCAACTAAACCAAACCACCAGCAGCAACTCCAACCACCAACAACCAACCACTAGCCACCAGTCACCAGCCACCAAACGTCTCCAAGCATCTTCTCCAGCGGAGCAGCAAACAGGCGATCGTTTGGATTGCTTTAAAGCCAACTACTCTCCAGGCTAAACAGAAAATGTTACAAAACTCGAATGCAGCAGCAGCGGCAGCAGCGGCAGCAGCAGCAGCGACGCCAAGTACAGCAGCTGCTGCTGCGGCCGCGGCAGCGAACAATGCGGCGATAGCTGCGTCATCCATACAACCAAAGCTGGTTGTCATACGAAAGGGGAGCCAGGGCTTCGGCTTTACGCTGCGTCACTTTATTGCCTATCCACCGGAAGATGATGCCTCCAGCTGGCCTCAGGTAAGTCTTGCAAACTGGCTTAAAAACCGAGAGGGGAGGAGCAGGCGATAAAAAAAGCGAGAGAGAGAGCAAGAGCGAGCTACTGCGCAAGCGCGCAGGTCAGTAGCTACTTACAAAGCCCGATGCCTGATGTTTGGCCTGGCTTCTTCAATTAGTCATCGATTGCCTTGCCACTTTTGCTTTTCGCGCTTCGGCGAGTCTCTGCCATGGCCTCAGTCACAGTCACAGTTGCCATCGCAGTCGACGTCGACGACGCGTCGCTGCCGTTACGTGAGCGCAACGCACGCGCCGCTTATTCAAATAGCCAATGCTGCTTTCTTTTTGCCCTTGTCCAGAGGAACTGTAGTATACCGAATGCGTCATGCAATTTACAACACAAAATTAAAAAAATTAAATATCTGCATTTTCTTTCACGCAAAATATCTTCCATTTATTGAAATATCACTTCGTTTAACGGAGCAAAATGTACTCTGTTTTAAATAAAAAAATGTATAATCGCTGAAATTTGAATCTCAACCTGCTTTAGTTGAAAGCAGTCGAATTCTATTCATTCTATATCCGAACGGAGTAGAAGAAAAATGTCAAGGAAAGTCGAATAACTGGGTGGCTTAAATTGTTATTTTTAATTGAAGTTTTATTATTTGCTTTAAATTCTAAGGACTCTTTTTTACAAGATTATTTCGATCAATTCAGCAATTGTTTATAGATTTTTCATTTAAGAAATGCTTTGATGTAAGCTAAAAACTAGCTTGAGCAAGATTAGTATTATAAATCAAACATTCCGTTCTGTTTTAAACGTAGTATTTCAACTATTTGAATTATATGTTTTCTTAACTGTGACGTATCATTCGTTTCATTTGTTCAAGAAAACAGTTGGTCGTTTCTTCTGAAACAATGGGCATGACAAGCCTACATTTTTTTTGTCAAAACATTCCTTTAATTGTTATTTTAAAAAAGTATTTATCTTTAACTTTTCTTCAATCAGTCAACTATTCCTTAAAGAAATATTATGCATGAATGAAAAGTTATCTCTGAGAATTGTATACCATTGCAGAGGCAGGCAGAACTTTGTAGTACAGTAGTCCGATTTTAAGCAAATTTGTACAGACGTATTTTATCTTGTAGTCAATATGATATACTGTGTGGAATTGGTTAAGATATTTTCAAACAAAACCTTTATTACATTTTTCAATTCTTAAGGTTATTTAAAATAAACATAGCAAATGTAATTTTCCTTTGCCAATTTATATTATATAATATGTATATACTTGTAGATTAAATTAATTTCAACTCAACCGATACATTTAATTTTGCTCAAGTGAATTTGATGTGAGATTAAGATATTTATTTATTAACTTCGCATTGATTGTTATAGGGTATTTCAAGTTCGATGCGCCAAAAATGGAAAGCACTTTTTTGCACTAATTTGCGTTTTGCTTACTTTATTTTTTTACACACGACGTTCTGCTTTGCTCTCTCTCTCTCTCTCTCACTTTCGCTCTCTCTCTCTCCGGATCTCTCACTCTCTCTTGCTTCTTTCTCCCTGACCGTCTCTTTCTCTTGAGAATCGCGCTCTCTGAGCCGCTCTCCTTGTGGCCATTAATGTTATTGCCGTTGTCGTTTCACGATTTTGTATTTTTGTATTTGGTTGTTTTTTTTGCGCTCTGTGTAGGAAGCCACGAACATTGTCAGCGGCGGAGGAGGAGGAGGAGGCGGCGGCGGTGGTGGCAGCGGCAGTGTCGTCGGCTTGGAGCCAACGTCACCAACGTCGCTGCCGCCATACCAAGTGAAAGCGATGGAGACCATTTTCATCAAAGAGGTGCAAGCGAACGGACCGGCTCACTACGCAAACCTGCAGACGGGCGACCGGGTGCTAATGGTGAACAACACGCCGATCGCTGGCATCGCCTACAGCACCATTGTGTCGATGATCAAGCAAACGCGAGATGTGCTCACGCTGCACGTTGTGCCCAAGGAGTGCGATGTGCTGCAGATGGTGAGTCTCCACTTCTATCTAACTATATGTTTGCATATATATTTTTTTTTTCACTTAAATTCAGCTGATCTAACTTACTTCTGTTCGTGTTTCGTTTGTATTTCATTTGTGTTAGCATTATACGAGCATCGCCCATACGCCGGAATCGAATCGTTTAACGATGTCGTCCGCACAGGCGCCGACACCTCAGTCGCAATTGGCAAATGGTGGCGCGTCAGCAGCTGCCATTAAATCGACATTTCCACAGCAACAGTTGATCTCATATCCCGCTGTTGCTGCCGCCAACTCGTCGTCACCAGCATCCTCCTCAGTATCCCCAGCGACGCATGCCCCGCCCCTTCATGGCGGCCGTCGCTCTGGCAGCATCACCAGCAATGCCAGCGGCAGCGGCATCCTTCCCGGCAGCAACAATAGCCACAACCTGCACCACCATCAGCAGCAGCATCCGCATTCGTCGCGTAATTCGTCACTTACCGGCGGTGGCAGCAGCAGCATTGACTTTGGCGACATGGCCAATAGACTGCGTCAACAGCATCAACAGCACCAACAGCACCAACAGCATCAACAGCATCAGGAGCATCACCTGAATCAAGAGTTCTATCATCTAAATCAGCAACTTCTGTCTAGCAGTTTCACGCGGTAAGTCTCTCAACTATTCAACTTGCTATGACCAAGAGGACAGCGGGTCCAGCGGGGGTTGCTGGGGAGAAAAATGATTGCGCGGCAAGGAAGTCGGTTAATCTTATCAGTCGACAGTCGACGGTTGCGGTGATGGCGCTCTGCCCACTGGCGTTTCTCTTTTGCCAATCAGACGAAATGACAGTGTTTACTGCAATTAGACAGGCCAGCGACCGATCATTGCCACCAGTGGCACAGTGGAACAAACTAAGCATGATCAACTGAACACACAATTTCCAATCTTCTTCTATGCCCGATATGTTTTTGCCATGCGCACCGCGAGAAAGAATAGTCCATAACTCTTAATAAAGCTCCAGCAGAAACGATCATTATAAATGGCCATCAATATTCTGCACAACGTTAGCCAATTTTTGCCCATATTCTGTAGAAGTTAAGCTAGTTATTACGTCAAATTTGGATTCAAATAAATATTTTCATACAAAAATTTAATCGAAATGGAAGCAAATGTTTAATTCGCAAATAATACAACTTAAAAAGCAAAGAGTGCTGAGGGATCAAGAGAAAATTCGAATGATGCTGGAAAAATTAATGGTATTTCGAAAAAAAAAATTAGCAAATTCATTATTGATTCATTAAAAAATAATATGTTTATTGAGATGACTCGACGATAAAGCAAAATGCCGATGAGAAAACTTTGTCGGCAATTATTTGGTTTATTTACCATATTTGATGAATTTGATGACATTTTCACTTTGTAAATTAGTACTATAAAAGCTCTATTTCGCGAAAAGAAAAACTAAGATAATTTCTTTAGTATAGTATAGTAAAGATAGTAAAAACAGAAGTATAAATTCTAAATTCTGTAACATTTCTTAATATTTATCAGTTGCATTTTATGTAGAGCTGTTGAATTGTTAAAAGAAAACTCTTATTTAAAAATACATATAATAAGATCTACCATAACTCGAACTTCTATAACTCGAACTACTCTCTAACTCGAGCTTAATGAGTGGCAGTTAAATTAATATACTTAAAATAAAGAACTCTATAAGTCGAGTATCTCCATAACTCGAACCTTTTCTTTGGATAATGGTGATTCGCGATAGGAAAGTTTGACTGTATATGATGATTAACATGTAAAGTTGCTGTGCCCAGATGTTTCGTAAATCGTAAAATATTATTTATCTCAAAAATTCAAACACACACACACTTAAATACACACACGCATACATTTAGTCATTCAGACAATCAAATTGACAGTTTACTGGCCAACAGCCTTTGGCGTCGTTGCCGTTGGCGGTTTCAATGAACTTGATCACACTGTGCAGCATTTGATTTATGGTGGCATCGAAAGACTGCCTGCCTACCTTCACAAATGTCTGATTGTGTGTGTGTGTGTGTTGGTGTATATACAGTATGCTTTTATTGTGCATTATTTCACTTTCATTCAAGAAACAAGCAAATAAACAAATTTCAATGCCAGTCGCTCAAATTGTCTGAAGCTGTAAGTTATCGAATAATCGACTATTGTGCTTAAATGTAATATGATATATTCATGCTTGCAGACAAAATTAAGTTCGTGCTCTAAATGTAACATTAACTAAACGCAATGCCAACGACAACGACAACTATAATTAAAAACAATTGCAAATGAACTCTGTGTAGGCTCTGTAGAGCCTCCCCTCTCCATCCCTCCATAGAGGGAATGTCTCTCGTTTTTCTAGGCTCTCCATAGCTAATGTCCAGCACGAGTTTTTCGCAATTGGCGTTCTCATTTCGCACATTCCTCGCCAGACTTTTCACTGTCATTAATTTGTACATGCAGACATAAATATATTCTATGTGCATATGAGTATGTATATTTTTCATTTTTTATGTATTTATGTGTACGATCCATGTATGTAGGCGCATGTTAATGATGATGAGTCCATACTTTGACCGACAACGGCCTATAAAATTATAGAACACCACAGCAGCAACAGCAGATAAATGTGGCTGTCGTTCTGACTACCACTGATGATTTCATCATTATCATCATCATCACCGTCATCGTCATCGTCATCATAATATTTTATTATTGCCATTTATATCCATGTCTTATTGTCATTGTCGTGTTGAATGAGGAGTGTTTACATGTTCGTATTATTCATAATTATTGTATAATTAGTAAGCACGTATTAGATAGATTATCTGTCGAAACTTGTTTCTTCTATGTTTCAAATTTTGTCAGAGCTTGATTTTTATCAGATTAATTAAAATGTATTCTGTAATATATACCTACAGTTGTCGATTAAAATCATTTATTCTTGTAAAGTTTTTTGAATTTTTGCCTGGCTTCTTTTCGCATATTGATTGATTAAATCTGATAGTGAAATTTGTTTATTCTTTAATCTAGACATCATTGGTCTGTCAAAAATACCGAAAATTTGCCTTATTTCCGATGATAATTCCTATATTATATTTAATATACTATACCAGTGTCGATGGAGAAAATTAAACTACAGTCGAACTTCCCTAACTCGAATCACCATTATCCAAGAAAAAAGTTCGAGAGAGTTAGGGAGACTTCGAGTCAGTTTGAATATTTCCTTAAACATTTTTAAACATTTTAGTACACTGATGTGCTGACAAAGAAGTACATTTCGATCATCTTTCCTATAGCAATTTCACAAGCCTATGTATCATATTACATCACCATATGTTAATCCTAACCTAACCTAGAGAAGTTCGAGTAACGAAAGCAGAATTGTATGAAATTTGCTCAGTAAACGCTATTGCCACTCAATTTTGTTCGAGTTAGAGAAAATTCGAGTTAGGGAAGTTCGACTGTATTTTATTGGACTATTATTGGATTGATTGAATCACAATAGACGATTATGTATCTAATATCTTCGTTTGCGCCCATAGCTTATGCTCTCCATTTTCTTTTTCCAAACAGTTGGTAGAGCAGTGTTACCACTCAACTTTTTGTTATTTTGTCGTGTTGCGTTGACAACACTGTCTCTGTGCCTGTCATCAAAAAAATATTATACACCTTACGCCAACTTAAAGCTTTTTTCAGTCCATACTAAGCTTTGGGAATATATTTTCTTGTCAGCAAACTTTTCGATATGAATTGGGTATAATTTGTTATTTCCTTGTTGAAAAAATCAGTTGAAAAGCTATCTTCCAAAGCAACTTGATCCCTTTTCGATCTTAGCAGATTTGGCATCGAATCTTCTGTGGGAATTGCGTTTAGCATCGTATAGTTCCTATTTTCTCGGATGATCATTTGTGTGTTGACTTTACGACTACGTCTCGATTTGGCAATGACGACGAATGCATTTATTCATATTTCTCGTGTTTTTAAAAACAAAAATAAACACATGCATAAAAATGCCGTTGGCCATTTGGGCGAACTTCCTCTTTTCTCTCACTCTCTCCCTCAATTTCACTTTATACAAAATATATTAAGCAATAGACAATTCCCTAGAGAGAGAGACAACGCAGATGCTGGAAGGCGATACTTTTGCGTATTTGTACAACTGTAATTGAACATTCCAGTATATTGATACCCTGTTTGTTATATTTTTGTGGAAAGCTTGCCAATCTTGATTCATTCATAAATTTACCATATTTTAAAGCTCTTAATTCGCGCGACGAGAGCAATTAAAAGCTTGCATAAATCAAGACTATTAATCATATGAAAGCATATAATATAAAAATTAAGCTCAGCTCATTACTGTTTGACAGATTACGATAAAGATTGAATCATTATAACATAGATGGAATTTGGTCACCAATGTCTTCAAGGGTATCCAATTATCGGGTCTTTCTTTACGTATCGAAAGTGTGCTGCAAAAAAATGCAAACGCAATTTGTTTTCCATATGTTAGTTGTTCAATTTTATCTCTAGGCTTCAAGCATATTTGACTTTGATATGTTGCACAACTCTGTTATCGATATAACTTGACACAGTAGCTCCATTCTCTAAAGTGCAATATCGCATTACTGTTACAGATACTTGTATTTATTTATCTAGGTTGTTAATATTTAATGTCATGTAAATCAATTGAAAACTAAACTAACACAGTAATTCAATTAACTTTTGTGATATATCCAACAAAATATTAAACAAATGTAGATTATCCAATTGGCACTTTAGAGTTTATAGTTTTTATGCGTACAATTAAAGGTGCTTACATGTTCGCATTATTCTTAAGTTCAATTGATGATCTCTATTGAAACTTGTTTCTTCTATGTTTTTACATTTTTCAGAGTGTTGATTTTTATCAGATTATTCTGAGCTTGACATTATAATACTTATTTACAGTTGTCAAATAAAGTTATTTATTCTTATAAACATCTCTGAAGGCAGTTTTTGTCTGTTTTTTTTTTTTTTTGACTACCCGCACACAAAAAATGAGTGGTAAAATGAAGAAATGGTCGAGTCAAGAGCTCTTGAGCATCATCTGAAGTTTCAGTTGAATGCTTGATTCCATGTTAACGGTTTGGCACGTGTTACGGCTGTCGTGTCGAATTTTTTATTTGTTTCTATACTTTTATAAATTTTTTTTTATTTTTCCTCTTTTTATATATTTTTTTTTAATTTCTGTTTAGCAGTAATCGTTTCTAATTACGTGCTAGCTAAGTAGTTGGCTGCTTGTTGCGAAAAACTTTCGCGTAGATGATAAGTGGCTAAGAAGCCAGTTGAGACGCCACCCACTTGGACACACACACACACACACACTCTCACTCATTCACACACAATATCAATTTAAAATTGTCTTTCATTTTGACCATTGGAATCTACTTTCTTTATGCACATTAAATACACACATACTTATGTATATGTATGTATATATATTTTTTTTTTTGCTTATTGCATTGTTTTATTTTGTTTTGTGACCAATTAAAGATGGCAGCAGAAGTAGAAGAGAAAGAGGAAGAAACACAAACAATACTGTATCGAGAATTGTTGAAATTCAAATCACATTTCGAATAACTCAGTGTACATAAATATATATTGTGGACATTATGACGCCCACATTTCGACATCATCACCGGGCGAACAAGCAAACAATTGCGTATACGCAACGTTTGTCGTAGTTGTTGATGTTGCTGTTGTTGTTGTTGTTGTAGCTTCTGTTGTATGCAAAGTAAATCATATTTCTTATGTATGTAAATATATGTGTGCAATCAATTATAATATGTGAAAGTGTGTGTGTGTGTTTATATGGTAACAACGTCAACCCATTGACTAATCGAGCAACAACAAGAACAACTACTAAACCGCAAATGCAAATCGCAATCGTATGTGTGTATACATGTGTACATATGTATGTAAGTATGTAATACTATGTATATCTGCTTAAGCTGAGTGTAAATGGATAATAACAAAAGCAACTGCACACGAATATTTGTTAATGCGCCATTGTTAAATGATTACGACAAATTTAATTGAATTTTGTACAACATACACACAGACACACACTCATATAATTCAAAAGTAAATTGAGAGAAGGAAAAAAAACATAATAATAAGTCAACCGCAGTGAATGGCATTTCAATTCATTCGCCCTGTGTCACAGAACTGAACGTACTCAACTCGATAGAGACCGTGCTGTGCCGCCCCTAGCCACGCCCACCCGTTGCATACAAAAGGTTGTGCGACATGCCACCTTATAGCGACAATCGCTCAGCTTCTCAGTTTCAGATTGAGATCTACTCTAAATGCAAACTGAAGATGAGATTGAGATTGAGATTGGGACTCTGGCTTCGACTCGAACTCTCAGTCCGAGCATGAGATAATGATCATGATGGAGATGGAGATGAAGATGAAGACGAAGATGGTGATGGAGATGATGCTAGAGATGGAGAGGTTTAAGAGAAAAGTATATAAATTATTATTGGCTACTTGAGCCAATGCAGAGTTTGTAATTGTATAATGCGTTGGCTTTCATGCGGATGACAAGTGTGTGATTAACTATATATATGCACAGATACTGAGAGATTAGAGATAAAGATAGATTGATAACATGAATATATATATGTATAGATATAGATAGATAAATATATGTAGATACAGTTGTACATATAATAGATACAGAAACATGGCGTAATATTTGAGTCCTTTGCCGCTCGGTTGACCTTTTATCCCTTGTGTGCATTCGATTTTGACTCACATGATTGATGGGTGATGACGATGACAACGACCAACTTTGTTGGCGTGAACAGTGGAGCAAAAATTATTGGCAATATCAAGAAGAACAAAATCAGGGAACGGTTCAAGCCTTGATTTAATTTTATACACAATTTTTTTTATTTGTTTTATTATTTTACTCTACATTTTAGACTTTTAAAATTCGGATTTATAATTATTTTTGAAAATTAAATTTACGAAAATTAAGTAAAACTTTAAATGATGGATTTTAGAATCTTTTTGGTTTCGTGGATCACTGCAGAATCGCTTGGCAACTTTGATATAAAAATTTCCCAAATTTTTCTACGCTAAGAAACTTCATGAAAAGTTATAAATCAATTGTTTGTATGTATTAGGTATTCACAGTGACATTACAGTAATAAATTCATTCAAGTTTCTCTCGCTTTGCAACCACTGTGCACATTCAAATTTTTCGGTGGACTTTGACAATTACTCCCAAAACACAGCAGGTTCGTTAACATGGGTTGTGGGTGGTAGAGTTGTATCGTATCGTTCGGACTAAGTTCGATTGAGCTATTCAACAAAGCGAACGAACGAACTACTATAAATCCCTGATTGAAGGTCTTATAGTTTAGTAGTTCAGTTCTTTAGTTCGTTCGTTCAATAGTTCGTTCGAGTCCCATTATCGTTCAATCGCTTATTCGAGATCCCTTATCGCCCGCTATATTTAAAAATAGTATTGAAAATAAAAAGCAATTTCTTATTTTCAAAATAAAAACATTAGAATTCACATTTTAATCCAATTAGTTAGAATATTAATATTCTCCGAAGATAACAAAAATAAATATTAAAATCTAAACAATATTTGCTTCAAGCAAAATAGAAACATGTGTGATTTCATTTATATATCAGTCCAAGTCTGCCTGTCAACGAGAAAAAGAATAGTAATTAGCATACTGGCTAGCAAAATTTAACCTATTTCGTATTGTTGTGCTAAAATGTCAATTTGTCAACTTTATCAGGTTGCTGACCTCCAATGGGACTCGATCAAACTATAAAAAGACTCGAACGAACTATTGAAGCAACTGAACTACTGAACTGACTGACCGATTAGTTCGTTCTCCAAAAGTTTAACTACTGAACTAAATCCTTCCACTGAACTACAATGAACAACTCTAGTGGGTGGTGGGGGAAGTAAATGTTTGGTCAGCTAGATGACTGATAGCGATATCGATAAGTGCTCTGCATTATCTTTTCTCCCTTTTTTATGTCTTTTCATTTGCTCCTGTTTATCGAATAGAATTTGATAGTTTCGAGTTGCGTTCCATAAATTAATCCAACTACCTGCATACGCTTTTTGAATGTGTAAGCAAATGTGCTCATAAATGTATGTATGTACGTAATACGTACCGTATGTATATGTGGGCATTGGTATCCTAATTCCAGCCCATCGTTGTCATCTCCCATTGCACCGCATCCAGTTTTAAAACGTGTGTGCCTTCTGCCCTGTGTCTTGTCTGTTGTGTGTTTTACAATGAAATATTTTTGCGCTATTCGCGTGGCACAATTGGTTATAAAATAAAAAAAAATAAAAATAAAAAAAAAGAAGAGCGTCGTCAGTCGGTGGCTGGGTGGGTCGATGGGTCGGTCGTCGGTGGCTTGGTGACTTGGTGGGTTGTGCTTGTTCAACGGTTGCCCACTCAATAGCTGGGGGCTCTTTTCAATTGGCGGCGGGGCCCTGCCTCGTTTCTGTCGCGAGCTTTATATGAATTTCATACATGCATACAAAGTGGATTTGTTGTTATTATTGTTTTTTTTTTTTTTTTTTTTGTATTTGTATTTCAGTTTAGTCGCATGGACTTTGGGTTGTACTTTAGTTTAGTTGCTGATGGCGAGTGGAGCGCGTAGATTTCGTATCGCAGGCAGCAAGATTCGCATATTAAAATCTTGATCAATGTGAGTTTTCCAACCAAACGTAGCATATAAATGTAAATGTGCATGTTTGTGTATGTGTGTGTGTGTGTGATAAACTTCATTTTTTTTTTTATTGATTTTGAAATTGATATCGTGTAAGAATTGTGATTGTCATTGATAACACTTATCGATTCATCATAAAAATCATAAACACATTCCTTTAGAGTGTCGCTCGAATGGAAAACGAGAGGGGACTGGATGGGATGGAGAGGGAGAGGGGGAGAGGGAGAGGGAGGGGGTGTTGTCTCGACCCAAAAACAATGTTGCAGAGACCTTGAAACATATTAGATCACAAAGTTCAAGTGTTTTTTTTTTAATGACAGATGAGCTCTGAGTAAAAGCAACACGAAAAACAGCAACGAGTACAATCAAAAGCAAGAGTTTGTGTTAAGATTTTCCAATGCGTTACAACAATAACGATAAAGACAACAATGCGCGATTGTTTCGTTTTCTTATTTATTTGTTTTTTGTTTTTCTTTTTCTGCTTTTAACTTTTTTTTTAATGCGATTTACGTTTTGTGTTCGTTTCCGTTGCGTATGTTGCCCAAACAATGACACGAATGGCAGCGCTGTCGACGTCAACGACAGCGTCGCTTCCAATGGATGTCGCCATTGGGCGCCGTCGAAATCGATACCAAAAGCCCAACAAATAAATGCAATGTGCGAATTCCACAAATGAAGAAGGTGAAAGAGAGTGAGAGAGAGAGAGAGAGTGTGTGTGTGAGAGAGAGAACGGGAGATTAGGTGTGCAAAGGGAGGCGGGAGTAACTGTTTAATTTTAGGGGCATGGCATGACAGTGTTGTGGACTGTTGACAGGTTTGTGGCTTATCAAATATGTCAACATTTTTATTTATGACTTGTTAATTGCAAACTGGCAAAAGAATTGGCAAAACGCAAATCAGACAATAACCAGCAGCAACAACGAACAGACAGTGCACACACACACACACACGCACACATACACGCACACACAAAAAGCAGACAATGAAGCGCGAAATTCCACACAAACACACACATATATACACTTGTTGTATATAAGTATCGTAAGTACATATATCTATGTCCCATAGATACAGTTCATTTATTTGGCTGACTTTTTATTGATAAGCAGCAGCAGCTACAACAAAAACAACAACAATAACAACAGCAATAACACATCAGCACAATAGAGTCGTGTGTGAAATCACTTGTGTCAATGGATCTATTTTATTTTTATTTATATTTATTTATTTTTTGTGCTTAGCTTATGCATAGATAGATAACAGTACTTAGATATATAGGTATATATGTATATATACATATATCGTGTATATGTATCTGTATTTGTGTATATTAGAAATACTCGTATTTTGCCCAGTTTGCATATTTGTTTGCTATCAGCATTCTCTCTCTTTCCCAAAGCCACTTTTCCCACCCCTCACCCTCTTTGCCATCGCTTTAGGTGCATTTAAGTTTTGTTTTCCACTCAGTGATTGTGCTTTCAACCACTGGTTTGTTATCCATGATCAGTTCAATTTCAAACCTGAGTAACAATATCATTTCCTCCATGGTCATATTATTTACAGCATTACAGTTGAAGGCGTATATACATTGTACTCGTATTTAATATTCATTACTTTAATCAACTAATTTGCAATCATTTTGAATCACAATGTCATGGTCACTTTATCGCTTTATTTTCCTCCATGCTGACTTTAAATGAACGACAATTACACAGTTGAAGTTAGCTTGTTGTCGCCGTCAATTTTTATTAGCATGAGCAACATATAAACTAATTTGCAGTCATTTTAATCTCAATATAATCCATGGTCACTTGTTTTATTTATTTAAGTTTTCTGTGGTTAAATTATGTAGACAACAATTATGAAGTGATTGTCATAAAAATTTCATTTATAGTCGCTTGAATTCTATTTCTTAATATTTATTTACATGTGATCGGTGGTCATTTTATGTTGAGGATATAGTTATGGTAGTTTCACTTGCTCTTTAAACTACTCTCTATTCCATATACTAACTTTTTAATACAGTTCAGTTTCTTTGTAACAAATTCTTGTTGCTGTAGTCCAATAATTTACTAAATATTTCACAAGCAAACGAAGCGAAAGTTGATTACTTCCGATAATTGCATTACTGCACTGGCCAACATGTCGAATACGCAATATGTATTTATGCCAAGACATTTCTGCTTTCCGTTGAAGCATGAAACTTGCAACTCAATCATAGCTTCCACCTGCCGCACACAAATAACGATTCTAAGTATTTACTGACCTTTAAAATCCTTGCCAATTATGTGAATTACCCTCTTCCCCTGGCCGCTATCAAGTAGGTTGGCTATTTTTAGCTTAGCACTTAGAGGCAAAATCTTGGCACAAAGCAAGCTAAACTAATTGATGCGAATTTCCAGAAACTCCCTGGCGACTGTTCCATCAAATAAAAGGTTTGCTTTCTGTCTGTTGTCTGTGTGGCTGAAAGTGATTGGATATCCTATGCGTAGCATATCCTTCCACTGCAAATTGCCTTTACTTAGATGCTGTGCAACAATCTAATTTGCTACTTCGATCAACTACTGAGTGCACTTTGGTCTTTGTGGCAAACACGGCAATCCCAACTATTCTGTGCATGTGTGCGTGTGTGCGGGAGCATGTCATGGCCATTATGCCGCCTGACAGGGCAGCAATCACAAATGGCAGTAACGAATGCTGCTGCATTGTGTTAGCGTTTACTATTGCCTTTTCATCTTCATCTTTTCCCCTGTCTGTTTCTGGACCAGTTGTTTTTGGCCATTATTTATAGACGAGGCCAAGAGCACCTGTATCCCGAGGCGACGACATAAAGATTTCATACTGATCTGATCCGTTGCATTCGAGATGCTTCAAACAAAATGAATAAGCAAATACATTGGTTTGTAAACAAACAGTAATGAATAATAACACATTTACAATTCAAATAGTCTCAGCACATATGCAATGCGTCCCATCATTCGGGCGCGCAAAGGGGCGTGGCTGGCTATTTGTTGTTTGCCCAAATTGCGCAGCTTACTCGTATTTGGCAACAGTGTCATCGTCGTTGTCGTTGTCGTTGCCTGCCAGTCATCGTGACCGGCGTACCAAATCAGTTGACGACGTCAAATCCGATTCATTCCCGATCTCCAACGACATCAACGGCACGCGCCAAAGCTGCCTTAGTTCCAGCGACCAGCGACCTTATTTCGTATGGCAATCAGGTGCCAGCACTTTCCTATAAACTGCTTGAAATGAGTATTTTATTATTTTTCAAAACACCACCTAGAAAACCTTCCAAAACTATATTCAACAAATATAAAACATCACCTGATCTTTAGATATCTTGATTTTAATTAAAGTAAGACATTAATTTAAATCCCAATATCTTCGGAATACTTTTGATCTTCCCATAAAAGCTTTGATGCAGGTGTTCTCCACAACTCTTTAAAAAAATTTTAGAAAACAATTTGCTTTTTATGTCGGAAATGTCCGAACTTTTTGCAGTAAGGAATTCCTACTTCGCCATGGAGTAATTTTCTTTTTGACATGTGTGGTGTGTACTACACAAATTGAGTTTATTTGTGAAAAATATCGTGTGTTGTCCCAATAAATCAAAATTATTTGTAATTTTACGGACTAAATGAGATTTTGCTGGACTAATTCGATAATATTTATTTTTATTTATATTTAAATTTATGAGTTGTAAAAACATTAGCGAGGAACTTTGTTCAAAGAATATCAAATAACAATTTCGATAATTGAAAAGCTATGACTTGTCTAAAGAAAAAGTAGTTGTAGCTTCAGGATTTTTTACTTTTTTGGAACTTGATTTTATATTAAAGAAACTGCATTTTTATTTAATTATTCATTTAATGTTGACTAAGGCCGGACAATTAAATTCAAAATTAAAGTTAGGAGTATAATAAGAAGTTATTATAAGTTATTATTTTGTTTCGAGGTTTTGAAGGACAAATAAAATGCATTTAATTTAATGTTATGGCGAAGAAATTAGCTTTATTATAAAGATAAGGGTTTGCCATTTTGTTTTAAAAATGATTTCGGGCAAGTGGGCGCCTGGCTGGCTCGAATAAATTCCAGCCGAGATACCCAATTTTCGACCATTTTTTGCAGCAATCGGAGCCATATGTCAGCAATTCCATTCCGTCTCAGAAGGTCGACTAAACTGATCATAAAATGGAGAAAATGCAAAATTCAATTTCTTAACCGAGCATGAATTTTGATTATAAAATTCAATAATTGGCAAACGTTGCTCAGGAGTGAGTGTTTTCACTATAATAATAATAGCAAACCATACTGAGCATAAATCAAGAAACAGCTGTCAAAAAGTCCAACTCAGAAAAAAGTGTTGCCAGATTAAAAACCACAAGTCTAAAAAAAACACCCTTTATAACAATAAATTATAAATAATTTTAATTTAAAACTCAATGAATTTTATAGTAATACTAAGTACTAACAAGTCTGGGAAGTAATAAATAAGAATTAAAAATATCTTCATTATTTTATTATTCATTAATTGAAGTTAATTTAATAATTTATTTGAATTTTGATTTGCAGCGCTAATCAGCCGCCAAATCTAACAGTATTAGGGAGCACAACAGCGACCACGCCCACCACGCGCCAACCGAAATCGGCAGTGGCCCTAAGTCAGGCACTGTACGCAGTGAATGCCAGCGGCGCCGATAACAGCGACCTGATGATACGACTGCGCGAGTCCATAAAACAGAAGGAGGAGTTCCTAAAATCGCCGCTGCCCTCCGGTGTGTTGTCCGCCTCCGCCTCGGTCTCCTCCTCTTCCAACGGCAACGCCTCGCAATCGTCACCGCATCAACAGCAACAGCAACTGCAGCCAGTGCAGCATTTTTTCCCTTCTCACACACCACCAGGAGTCACTGCACATCGTGTACGGAATCAAGTGCTGCTTAAGCATCATCAGCAACTGCACCAGTATCCACAACAACAGCAGCAACAGCAACAACAACAGCAGCAGGTGGTCCTCGGCTACGACATGTATAATAGCTATACGGGCAGCAAGCTGGTGTCACGTCCTCTAGGGGCTGTGCCGTCCCAGCAGCGACAGGTGGCGGTCAGTGTGGCCAACAATAATGCCAAGTACGCCAAGGAGTTGGACTACTTTGAGACGCTGCAAGAGACAGGCGTGACCAACAAAGTGTAAGTTGATCCCTTGAACAAATTGTTGATTTGAATTATCTTTAATTCGTAATACATTGAAAAATCGACAACTCGATCAGTTTTTGATAGTAATCGAGTTAAATAAATCGGTTTCCATGAAAATTCGACAACTCACTGGAGCCTTGTTCATTTATGTTCTTATGCAGAATGGAATTCAATTAATTATGATATGAGGAATTGTTTAAATGCTTTGCTTAAAATCAATATTTTGAGACAAACATTATTTGAACAAAATGAAGTAAATTTGAATACATAATAAATGTAGACAGAGGTTATATCAATGTTATTTTGCTTGGAAATCGGATAATTTTTGACAAAGCTTGGAGCTTTGTCCAAGTCAAAAATTTTGTTCATTTTGGCATGATTTTTAACAAACATAAAATTAATGCAAGTTAAAACCAAACAAACTAAATTTTGATTTTGGAAACTAATTAAATTTAAATGCAAAATAAACTCTGATTTGGCAGAGGTTATAACAGTTTAAAGTTGGTCCGATTTTCGACCCAGCAACATTTTATGTCAAAATTTTCGCGTGTATTTTTATTTAAAAATGTATCGACATTATTTGGAGATACTCATAGACATGTTGAGAACTCGATTAATTTTTTTTTTGTTGTCGATTTTTACATTGTGGTATTAAACTCGATTCACTAACTCGTAACGTTTCCTTTAGATTTGAGAGTAAGCTGGTATCGCACATGTCTAAGGGCTTCGATCCCTTCAAACCGCTGTCAATCAACACAAACGCCGCCGCCGAATCGACAAGCGGCTCCATAGGAGTTGCCAAAAAGCAAAGTGTTCTATATGAATCGCTGCAGCAACATCCGCTCCATCAGATGCAGGCCAAATATCAGCAAAGCAACGTCCCCAACAGCAGCAGCGCCGTCGATGGACAGACCAGCAGCCGCATGGAGCTGCACAAGGCGACACTGGCGAATGCCACCATCGAGACCACGCCAAGCAGTAAGTTAACATCTTTACCTGCCCATTCTACCACTTTGAGTCCTAATTCAATTATTTCCTTGATTGCTTTTGCAGAGTATAGCAATATGCCGGAGCATTCGCAATCCGTCAGCAGTTCCTCGCATGCGGTGGCCACACTGGCGGACATTGCCGAGAGCAGCGGTAAGCTTTATCTATACCGATAGCAGCGATAGTTTGCAATACTATCAGTTAGCTTTAAATGGTAGTGCAGCTTATGTACTGATTGATTGTAATGCAAAGCAAACCATTCAAATGAAATTAAAGTCGACATCACCATTATCCAAGAAAATTGTTTGAGTTATGGAGACTTCAAACTTTTCAATATTTATGAAACACCTTACTAGGCATCGGGCCTTAATATCAAAAATGTTGCATATATTCCGTGGTGTCGCAGAATTTCAGTTGCAATCCAAGTTTTAGCTGCAAAACCAAGTTTCAGGGTGACACACTAAAATACAGTAGCGGAAAAAGAAAACCATACACCAGTAAACCAGTGCGGGTTTTTGAGTTTTTTTAAAGTGTTAATTTATTCGACCAGAGGCAAAACGTACGAGGTCCAGGAACCGTTTTGATGATGACAAAACATTGATCCTTAACCCATTAAGTACCTATTGAAATTCTCGAATTTTAGTAAAAGTCTACTTTCGAAACTTTTTTCCTTTCGTGCCTATCGATAGTTCCGAAGCTCGCCGCTTATCATTTTCAGTTTAAAATGTCAAAAACTGTGTTAATTTTTTTTTTAATATTTCTGAGCACATTCTCTTCATGGTGTCACAAAGTCTCCGTCATTTGTCAGCTTTCAAACATTTGTAATAGGAAAGAAAACAAACATTTATCAGCTATGTATTTAATTTTATATTTTTTAAAAAGATCCTGCTCGAAAAAAGTTCCGAGTAGTATTAAAAGAATTTCATGATCTGGTCTCCAAGTTAAATAATCTCATTCATGAATTTTACAGCCGCTGCCATTGTGGACACAGCAGGCGGGACGGGAACGGGAAACGTTGTGCGACGGTATAAGCCGTTAGCATCAAGCTCCTTTGACGAGGGTAAACCGATGCGTCGTATCTCGTATCTGCGTGCCACCAACAACGAGGCAGAGTATCATCCCGATCCAGCGGCGGACGGTTCTCCAGCGAGTGCTGCCGCTGCCGCCGCTGTTGTTTCTGTTGCTGCCGCAGCCGCCGCAGCAGCTGCTGCCGTTGTTGAGCCGCACAAGACGAAGGCTCTAGTGGAGGAGCATCCCGATCCCACCTATGATGTCATTGGCGGCGCTGGTGGCGGCCATGAGTTTATTGAGACCCCCAATGGCCTGGAGGACGTCCGATTGTCCACCCACCACGGTAGTCGGCGCGCCTCCATGAACAGTGACATGCGCAGCAGGTGAGTCATCTCAAGAAGCCACCATATCGAGTTGCAAATCAATTGCAATCATCTTTACTTTAAGCATTCACATTGACGCCGAGCTGAATGGCAAATATGTGCCCAATGAATTGGAGGCCTTTGAGACGGAGATTGAGATCAAATCCTCGTGCATCAATGGCAAGGTAAGTAACCATATGAACTCATGACCATAAGAAGCATCGCTTTATCGCATATCGGATATTAAAATCTTTCAGCGCATGTCCGAGTATCGTTCATGGCGTCAGGTGAAACTGGAGATCAAAGGAGACTCGCTGCGCATTTACTCTGGACGCCATGCCAAGTCGGAGCACAACGTAAGTTTCTTTAATTATATGGGCAATGATATAATGTTCATTAACTAATCATTTATTTTTCTGCTCGGACAGGTAATAGAGCTTGATATTAGAAACTTTAAATTCTATGACGAGTCGCTGGACAAGAAGAAGTTCTTAATCCGCATGCAATCGAAGCCAAGCTCCAGCGCCGCCCATTTGGCCACATTGGGCAACGAACTCAATCTGGACGATGCCCACGACAAGCTGATCTCCTCGGGCAGCAGCAGTGCCGCCGAGCCACTAACGCCAGCGGCAGCGGCAGCGGCTCCATCCTGCGGCCCCTACACTGAGATTCTCTTCAAGACCAAGAGCAGCAATGAGATGAAGCGTCTCTTTGGACTTTTGCAGTGGAAGGATAGCCTCAACTACGATGACAACGTGAGTTTAATTTTATTTTAATTAATATTTAAGCGATTGAGAGCTAAGCTTTTACAATAAAAGCCAATTATAAAAAAATTAGATATTCAGATATATGTTTTGCTGGAGTATCCTATTTTATAATAAATAATAGTTCAGACTCTTATTTTCTATACAAATAAACCAAATTTAAAATAATAAATAATTTAATTTAGTAATCATTATATAACTGTTATTTTCAAGTCTTATATACAAATTGGAAGATGCAAATTATTGTTAAGCTTTTTGAAAAAATTAAAAAAAAATACTTAAATACCAAAAATATTTGGCACTTATTTTAACATTTCTAAATAAAAATAGAATATAAATTATTATTTTACAATAATTATACTTAATACTAAGTAACAAATATAAATTTGTTTTGGTATTTTGAATATAAAAGAAATATTAAAGATTAATTAAAATTTAATTATTTTTTTACAATAACAGTCGAGCTTCCCTAACTCGAATCACCATTATCCACGAAAAAAGTTCGAGTTAGGGAGACTTCGAGTTAGGGAAGTAGAATTGTATGAAATTTACCTAGTATTGCCACTCGAATTTGTTCGAGTTAGAGAGACTTCGAGTTAGGGAAGTTCGAGTTAGGGAAGTTCGACTGTATTAAATATGTATAGATAGATATTAAATTATTTTGAATACATATTTAATTTATTTTCGATTTTTTTTTAATGCACTGAAGCAATTAATATACTCCAAAACTTTAATTAAAATACGATTTACAATTAATTATTATGTGATTTGACATACTCTGCAGGAGCAACCGGCGGGTAAGCAGCTGGCGGAGCCACAGAAAACAGCTGCCACCTCCAGTTATCTGGATGACGTTGCTGGCGCCGCAGACAGCTCGCCACTGAGCTCGCACTCGGGCGGAGGCTTGGTGGATGGACCAGCTGCGGCGTCAATTGCTGCCGCTGCTACGGGTGACTCGATATCGCCGGTCATGAAGCTACGCAAGCCCTCGTCTCATAAGAATGTGCCAGAAAAGGATTTGGGTTCGCCCAAGTCCAAGAACTGGAAGGATTTGCTGTTTAGACGCGGCGGCGGCAGTGGCGGTGGCGTCGCACATGCAGATTTGGCCTCCCCCTCGGGGTGTGTCAATAAAACGGGCGGCTCCATTGGGCTGCCATTGCGTGCCTGTCCCATGTCCAAGAGCAATGCCTATGTGCCGCATCTGGTGGAGGTGTGCACCAACATTGTCGAGACAAAGGGCCTAAGTGTGGTGGGCATTTATCGCATCCCCGGCAACAAGGCGGCCATCTCCGAGCTGTCCGAGCTGGTCAACACGAAGGACTTTCAGTTCGATAGCTGTGCCACCGACGATCGATGGGAGGATGTCAATGTGGTTAGCAGTCTGTTGAAGCTGTTCATACGTAGTCTGCCGGATGCACTGATGCCAGCTAGTTTCTATATCAACTTCATTGAGGCGGACAAAAAGACGGGCCTGGAGCGCATTGTGCTGTTAAAGGACATTGTCGAATCCCTGCCACGGCATCCATACGAAACAATGAAGCATCTGATTAGGCATCTGTGCCGCGTCAGCGATAACTGCGAGGTGAATCGCATGGAGCCAAAGAATCTGGCCATTATCTTTGGGCCTTCCATTATTCGTACACCGAACGATACCCTGGAAACGGCTGTCAAGGATATGAAACATCAATGTCGCATTGTCGAGCTGCTTGTGACGCAGGTGGGTGAACAAACATTTCTATAGGGGAGGCGCGGAGTATAAAGATTAGGCATTAAAATCAACACCAAGTCGACCTAGTCATGTCCATCTGCTCGTCCGTATCAACTAAAGCTGGAGTAACCAATTTTGGCAGACGGAATTCTATGAATCCCGCGAATGTCAAACTTACACTTTATAGCAGCGGTGGGCACGCAGTGGCTCTAGGAGCAACGGCTGCTCCCAACTTAGGTTGACTCTTGGTGGGGTTGTTGATGTTGTTGTAGTGCTCCCGAAGTCAGATTTCGTGCCCACCGCTGCTTTATAGTATGTAAATCCAATATGCTCATATTTACTAAAGAGCCAAAAACTTCAAAAATTATCTAGCAGAATTTTCCCACACACTTTTTCGCCCAACACAGACACAGTTTTTAAGATGAAAAGCTCTTTTTAATGGTCCACATTTTTGTAATCAATCAATTGAATCAAGATTGGTGTTATATAACGATTATATTTGTGAGAAACGTAAGCGCTGTAAAGTATTGCATACTTTATTTATATGTATTTATGCCGAAGTAGTTTATAAAATGAATAGATACTATTAATTTACACATAAATTAATTGAGTAACGGGTATCTTATAGTCGGGATTATATATATATCGATTTTACTTGACTAATTCTGTATCTATTTGCAGTACGAATACTTCTTTGAGGGCGGTATTCTGCCGGATGTGGCGGATCTAAGCGGTGGTGCGGCGGCACCGAGTCCAGCGCAACCACAGCAGACGCAGGAGGACCAGACGAGCATGTTGCTGCACAATCTGTCGAAGATTGAACGCATCACGGAGCGCGAGACGCGCACGTCCCGCTTCATTCCGCAGCTGCGACGACGCACACATGGCAAGCGCAGTGCCGTCAACTCGGACACGTACTCCGGCGAGAGTGTTCTGGTAAGCGGCAGTAGCCAAGCCAATTCCCACTGCACCACCACCAATACCACAACCACAACCAATACCACCACCACCACCATTCGCACCAACAACCAACGAAGAATGCAGCGAAAGGCTGTACAAAGCATTTGTGATTTTGGCTTAATCCTGCCCGCTGTTCACTTTCAGTCGCTGGACTACGCCAAGGTCTCGGCGAGCAGCACCACCAGCACCAGCAGCAGCTCGACGCTGCACAGCAGCAAAACCAGCACCACAACCAAGCTGCTCAGCTCGGCAATTGGCTCATCCTCGTCAACATCGACGTCGACTGCAGCAGCGTCCACAACAAAGGCGACCTCTGCGAGCACCAAGAAGCGCAGCACTGGCGGTTTTTTATCCAGTTCCCGCCACGCTCAGACCCGCAAGGCCAGCCTCGATGAGAAGGATTCGGGCAGCGTGGACTCCACCGGCAGCATGGGCAAACATGAACAGCAGCAAAGGAGCAGCGTTGACATCTCCATACTCCTTACTGATGATGACTCCAGCAGTCGCTTAAGCGATACGGGTAAGTCCACAACGAATCCCAAATAAAGTTACAGAGTTTTATTCATTTCACATCAATTGAAAGCAGTAAACCAAAAAAAGTAACTGTTAAATATTCAAAATACAACTTTTAGATTAACATTTAAACTAAGAACTTAATAAAATTAAAAAATATTTAATTAATAGTAAAATTGTTATATACATATCTGACAATTATTTCGAGAAAGTAAGATAAGAAAGCATTGGTGTTAGTTGATTAGAATTCGATTTTTAATGGT
Organism: Drosophila recens; assembly: GCA_037043495.1. Classification (NCBI taxonomy): domain Eukaryota; kingdom Metazoa; phylum Arthropoda; class Insecta; order Diptera; family Drosophilidae; genus Drosophila; species Drosophila recens. The sequence continues at coordinate 81,514 of JBAMBJ010000201.1, forward strand.
AAGAAAAGAGACATCTACGATGAATACTCGACAAAGTCTGTCGCACAATCAGCACAGAGAAGAGTAAGTTAAGAGAGTTACACTTTTAAGAAATACTCACCAGGTTGTGTTTATGGTCAACTGATATCCAAATTGTCATGCCACGCTAGGATGGGATCAAGTATCGATATTATTAATGCAACTATCGTTGCGCGATGTTTAAAAATTTCAAAATGCAATAGGTTTTGGCGTGTTTCGGGCTTTCGGGCTTTGAAGTTAGGCCCGAGCCCGGCCCGGCCCGAAATGAGATTTTTCGGCCCGTACCCGACAATTTTGTAAAAGGCCCATGGGACCCGAGGCCCGGCCCGGCCCGTGTCCATCTCTAAATATTATATTGAAAGCTTAAACATTCCGGTGGTTACTGCTAGAAAAGATTCATAATAATTTAATTCGGAATGAAATCTAAAATAAAAACGTTTTGCTTTGCTGACCAGTAAATTAAATAAAATCATTTCACGATTATCAATTGCACTTGCATTGCAGGTTCCATGTCGCTAACAACTATCACGGACACTTTGGACAGCAAGCTGCGCAATCTGCGTAGCGGCTCCGAGTCCAATGATGAGAATGGCTCGCCAGAGTTTCCCAAGAATCGTCGGCATACACTTGGCCAGCCGCTGCACTTGCATTCTGAAAACATTCCGTATGCGGATGAGTCGCCGGAGCGACTGTTCCACAACTTTTGTCCATTGGACGCACCGCACTCGCTGCTGCTGAGTCGCTCCTGCACGGCCACCAACAGTCTGGGCGAGACCAAAGAGGACAAACAACAGCAGCAGATGAAGCCAACGTTGGCTCCGTTGCCCGCTAGTTTGCTCAAGGCGGCTCACAAATTGCAGCACTCGGCCACGGCGCCCATACACCAGGGTAGCTCAACAGCCCCGGCAAGTGGCGCTGCCACGCCCACCGCTGGAACTGGCACTGGGTCCAGTAGCAACACATCGACACCGCTGGCAGGCACGCCCAGCTCCCAGACCGTGCTGCAACGAAACTCGTACAGCAGCAAGAACTTGCGGTTTAGCAGCTCGTTGGCTTATGAGCGTGGCATTGGCATTGGTGGTGGCGGTGGCGGTGCCGGGTCAGAGGATGATTCCGAGGGCTCCACGACCAGCGATCCCAAGGAGAAGCTGCTGATGGCCGCACCATCGCCGTCGCTTTTTCTCGAGCGCTACAATAAAAAGCGACGTGACCATCGACTCTTTCGCAGCGCCAGCTTCAACTGTCGCAACTACTCGACGCGACACATGAGCAGCAGCTCGTCGGCGGCAGCTGCTGCTGCTGCACAGGCCGCGGCGGCCGCCTGTTGTTCGCCAACACAGTCATCGTCGTCATCGTCATGGGCACATGCCGCTGCCGCTCTGACCAAGGACGAAAAGACTGACATGAATCTGACCAAGAAGCGTCAGATACAAAACAAACAAAATCGATCAATTAAACGGCGACATACAGTCGGTGGACCACACGACTATGCTGCCAATGGTGCAGCTGGTGGTGCAGCTGGTGGTGCTGCTGCTGGTGGAGCAGGTCACGATCTCGCTGCGATTAATTACAATCATCACAATCGACATCATCAGCAGCAGCTGCTTAAATTGGGTGGTGCTGCTGCCGAGACAACAACCACAACAACAACGACAACCACAGTGTTGCGCAGACTTGGCGCACCGTCAGCACCAGCCAGTACCACCACAGCCTCGGCCAGTGCCAGTGTCAGTGGTGTCAACGATGTTGCCAATGTTACATTGCCCGTTTCTGGCCCCAGTTCGAGCAACATCAGCAGTGCCACCACCACCACCACCATCAACAACAACAACAACAATTCACCGCTCAGTGATGGCAGTAATGGCAACAGTGCATGCTCTGGCGGCGGTGCCGCTGCTGCTGGTGGCGGTGGTGCCGCCGGTAACAATAGCAACAGCAGCAGCAGCACCAGCTCGAATAGCAGCAGCAGCAGCTCTGGCGTTCCCGTTGGCGGTCTGGCAGCGGGTGACCAAGTGCTCGAAGTGGGCATCCGCATCAAGAATATCAATCGAGGTCGCTACTAAAGGTGAGTCTTTCAAATAAACATGGCTGCAAACCAACTACTTAAAACTTGAAACCAAAAAAATAATACAATGTTTTTAACATTTGCAGAAGGAATCACCACAAAAAGAAAGGAGTCACCATTTAACTAAGTGACAAAGAGAGAGATGACGACAGAGGAAGTTACATTTAAAAATGAAATTTAATGAAAAATACTTTAGTATTAGCAAACAAAAGAAAAACAGAATCCAAAGTACATATAAGTAGGATATGTTCAAAAGAAAAACAAATTGCGACTCAAGCACAACATACATAACACTCACACACACACACACAACGTGGGAACAATGAAAAAAAAGCAAACAATAGGGCGGGAAAGTTAAAATGATGTAGAAAAAGAAGGAAAGTTATATATACTTATATATTTAAATATATAAAACCTATTTTGTAAAACGTATACACAGTACGGAGAATATGCTTACCCCATATATATTTGTAATATAATCATATTTATACATATATAAAGTTAAATACATATATACACATGTGAAGGATATACATGTATAAGCATAACTTGGCGTAAAAGTTGATAAACCCATATAAAAATACATAGTACAGTGTGCCACTAATGTCTTCATACAGCACAAATTTGTCAATTTTGCGTATAATAAAGATGTTTTGACGCGGGTTTCTTATATTAATCTTTTATTCACTTAAATTCCGTTCTTATGATACAAAAATTTCCCTAACCCATTAAGTACCCATCGAAAATTTTGAATTTCAAAAAAGTCTATGTTTCAACTTTTGCCCTCGATGAATTCTTAATGGGTTAAAGAAATTTTTGTATCATAAGATTAATATAAAAAACCCGCATCAAAACATCTTTATTATACGCAAATTTGACAAATTTATGCTGTATGAAGACATTAGTGGTACACTGTATATGCATATGCATAGAATTATATTTATACATAACCAATTGATGTCGCCTGCCGCAACCACAGATTAGAGACGAAAGAATGAGATAGAGAAAGAAAGGGAGATAGAGAAAAAAAAGATAGGGAGAAAGAGAAATAGAGAGAGGCAGCTGTTTTACTAGATATTTCGACTGTATGTGTAGTTTGTACCTGTACCTGTTGGTGTTATAGGGTAGCTTTTAGTGCGTAAATGCCACAGTTTCGGTGCCTTAATTGCTTTGCTTTAAAATTTGTTTGGTGACATCATTTAGGGAACAATGCACGCACATACACGACCTTAACCTTCTGTAATGCGGATTGGTGCTCGCGTGTCATTAGCTTAAGAGACTCGACCATGAATATTCTTTATGAATTTGATTGTCATACGTTAACGTTGGATCTTTTTGAGGCCCAACTGCAATTCAATCCAGCTGCCTGAAGTAAACATACATATGTATTGACGTGTGCGGCAGGCGACAAAATCTGGTGCAAAGAATACGCAACAATCTTCTAACATTTCGTTCAAATAATCAATCCCTCTTTGACAACAAAATGCGTTATTTAAATTAATATTAAACAGAACATGAAGAAAAATATAATCTTACATATTTTTTTAATATGAAATGTCAAGTGGACAAACCGCTTACAAGTATCCATAATAAATTATATACATTTAAATATATACCCATACATATATATATGTATATATATATAATCTGGTGTAATTGTATATTTTTTGGTATTATTTTAAGTTGAATTCAACAAAAAAAGATTGAGGGAAAACAAACAAGAACCTAATGCAAATATAATTATTAAGTTAATATAGCCGATAATTGTATGTAGTTTTATATATACACGCACACATGCATCCATATAATTATATTTATATATATTCGTATATAAGTATATGCTTATATACAAACAAGCACACACTCATAAAAATATGCATATTGTATAGAACTTTTCTTTGTATATACCATTTATCTTTTCTTACCTACGTTCGATTTGTTTTATTATTTTCTCCCATATTCTATATATAGTATACATATTATTTTTTTTTTTTTCAAAACCCGTACTTTTACTTATACATTTTATGTTTTGTTATCGCAGAAACAGATAAAAACTTGTTGCAAAATGTTAGAAAACCAAGCGCGTAACGTTGCTATATATATTATATTATTACTATTTTTTGTTAGTGTTAGGTAGTTATTTTTTAAAATTGTATTTTTTTAATAAATGTGAATTTATAAAAGCTACAATGCCGACACAATAAAAAAAAATAATAAGAATACTTGTAAAGCGAATATATGAGTTGTTTTAATTTTACCTTAGCAAAAGAAGAAAGTCCGTTTTTTTCATATGTATCTGAGATAATATTTGTCTCTTATGAAATATAAGTTTTAATCGCTATTTCCTTACATCACCTTTAAACTTTTTTTAAGATTACCCAAGTCGGTTTAATTTTCTAAAGTTTCTATAGTTTTAATTTTAATAATTTGTTTTTCCATCTACAAATATCTAATCCAAAAGAGCTTAATATTAATGATAACAATGATACAATACGATATTAACAACAACAATATTACGAAATCTGTTAAATAAATGTTCTTAAAGTTTAGCTTGTGGTCCCGTGCCCGATATTTTATAGACAACATGATGGGCCACATCGTAGTGCGGATTGCAGGACTTCCGCACGCGTTTTAGCCAGGCTCGTATCTTTGGATACTTGATACGCACATCATAGTCAGCCATGCCTAAGGAGAACAAAGGTCACATTAGCTGTAGATAACAGATCGAATTTACATAAATATGTACATTAGAGTGCATCGATTTTTTTCTCAGAAAATGGTAACCCATTTTCGTAATCTATGGTTAATTCTAAGATGTTTTCACGAAGAAACCATAGTTCTAAAATGAATTGTTGGTCCGCGCTTTTTAAATTACAAAATGCATTTTTTTTTTTGGAAATTTATATCTTGATTGTTTATGGGCCGATTCTGACAAACTTGGTGTCAATACTCTTGTTAGGGCCAGGACTTTCAAAATTCCACAGAAAGAAAGAACCAAATGTTATTTTAGCATAATTTTCATCCTTGGAAGGACGATTCCGCTATTCGTCTTTATCTGAAAAAATTAGTCAGAATCAAAGCTATTTTTTGGCCCAAAAAAATATTTTTTCCCTGAACCTGTATTTTTTACTAACAGAAAAAAAAATTGTATTTCAATTGAACTAAAATATGTTATACATTTTCTGCAAATAAAGAATACAGGTTCAAGGAAAAAAATCATTTGTTGAGCCAAAAAATAGCTTTAATTCTGACAAATTTTTTCAGATAAAGACGAATCGCGAAATCGTCCTTCCAACGATGAAAATTATGTTAAAAGGACAGAATGTCCTTTGGTTCTGTAAAATTTTAAAAGTTCTGGTCCTGACAAGAATATTGACACCAAGTTTGTCAAGATCGGTTCTTAAACCCCCAAGATATAAATGTTCAATAAAATGAATTTTTCAACTCAAAAGCGCGGACCAGGAATTCATTTTAGAACTTTGGTTTCTTGGTGAAAACATCTTAAAATTGACCATAGATTACGAAAATATATAACCATTTTTCCATTTTTTCGAACCCATACAAATCGATGCGCTCTAATGTACATATCTGATTTACTTACGTGTCTGTTCGATTTCACAGGCTGCAAATATGTCGGCTACTGTGATCGAGGATCCGGTAAGAAACTCACTCTTGGCCAGCCAAACCTCCTCAATAATATCGAGATTGCGCTCCATATACATGCGCAACGTTTCAATCTTTGACTCTTTGGGCGTACGACCAGTCAGCAATGGATCCAGCCAGATGGTACGGAAGTAGAGAGCACAAGTAACGCGCAGGGTGGTATGCTGCCATTCCAGGAACTCATCAACGCGGCCCTGATCCACAAAGTACTTGGGATAGAGATGCTCGGGTATCTTGCCCTTTGCACTCAAGTAACGGATTATGGCCACGCTCTCAGCCAGCTTATAGCCATTATCATTGATGCAGGGAACACGCTGAAACCGATTGATGTTCTGCTTAAACTCATCGGTCAAATGTGCACCTGCGAAACGCGAACGGTGTGCAAAGTTCAAAGTCGTATTTTAGATAATGGCAAATTAAAATCGATTAGATTAACCTATTCTCTTACCATTGCGAAGCTCCACAAGGCAATCCTCAAACTGCATGCCACTCAACCGAAATATGATGAGCAACGCCCGCGAGGGCTGCGACATCAGATCGTAATAGAATCGAAGCGTGGACATCTTTCTACTATCCAGATTTGTCGTCTTTCTATGGGTAACTGCAAGTAATAGTAGATTTAGTCTTGTCTCAAAAAGTACACATCTTTACATGTAAACAAACTGATTGTCAACGGTACAAAGATCATTTTGCACCAGTGCTGCCAGAATTTCAAGCTAATTTGATAAAAAAAAAAAAAACTAGCTAAAAAAGGCGTAAAAAATAATACAAAAATACTTTTTTTGAGTTTAAGCTTATAATTCGAAAATGCATTTTCTTAAATAGCGTAACATTTTCTTAATCTCATTCTATGCTAGCTAGCAACGATATTTCGCTGATATCAACGTCATAGTCACCAGAAATTTTAAATTTGTTTATCTGGGGTGCCACAGAAATCGCTTTCGCTTGAATTTCACTTAAATTTCATACAAGTTGAAGTGAATTTCAAGCGAAAGCGATTTTTGTGGCACCCCCGTATATGTATTATATTTCCAATATATTCGCTGAAATAGCGACAACAACTTTTTAAATGCCTTCTATTTCACTGCTTTTAAATGTCCACACAGTCTAGCTATATTAAGTCCAAAATGGCAAGACTGATTCGCACACAACTCACCTTTATTCAAACAACAACGATCGATCGCTCGATCATCCGACCTACTCAACGCGACCTACTTCAACCAAGTAGAGTTGTATCGTATCGTTCGGACTAAGTTCGATTGAACTATTCACCAAAGTGAACGAACGAACTAAATCCCTGATTGTAGGTCTTATAGTTCAGTAGTTCAGTTGCTTAGTTCGTTCGTTCAATAGTTCGTTCGAGTCTTTTTATAGTTCGTTCGAGTCCTTTTATAGGTCAGTAGTTCGTTCGAGTCGTTTGAGTCGTTCAATAGTTCGTTCGAGTCGTTTGAGTCTTTCGATTCGTTTGAGTCGTTCAATAGCTCGATCGAGTCCCTTTACAGGTCAGCAACCTGATAAAATAGACATTGACTTTCATACACAACAATATAGAATAGGTAAGCTTTTCATTATATTTTGTATGCTAATTTCTATTACTTTATCTCGTTGGCAGGCAGACTTGGACTGATATTTCAGTCAAAACACAAATGTTACTAATTTGCGTGAAGCAATTTGTTTTTTTTTTATTTTTATTATCTTCGGAGAAGATTAATACTCAGACTAATTGGATTAAAGTATGAATTTTATTGTTTTTATTTTTAAAATCCGAATTGGCTTTTATTTTCAATCCTATTTTTAAATATAACGAGCGATAATGGGATTCGAACGAACTATTGAACGACTCAAACGACTGGAAAGACTCAAAGGACTCGAACGAACTATTGAACGACTCAAACGACTCGAACGAACTACTGACCTATAAAGGGACTCGAACGAACTATTGAACGATAATGGGACTAGAGTCACTGAACTACTGAACTAAATGACCGATTAGTTCGTTCACTAAAAGTTGAACTACTGAACTAAATCCTTCAACTGAACTAGAATCGACAACTCTACAACCAAGCACAGCTCGCGAGCGACTGTTATTTCCCGTTCACGAGAACGAAAAAGCAAAAGCATAAAAGCTTCAACACAGAGAGCGAGGCATCGAGAGCGCAAGTCGGCGGGAGTGAGCTCTTATCGGGTGAGCTTTCGTTGGCGCACTCCGTTTAACACTTTGTAGACAGTAAACAAATGCGTTTACTTATTGAAGGCAACGCAATTAAAAAAAATATTCTTTAATTATAATTATTTCCAGCGCATATTGAACTTTTCCATGATTCAGCTCAAGCTTTTGTAAAGCTTGAAGAGAACCAACTAAGCAGAACTTTATCTGTTTAATAATACAAATATCTGCTTGAGTGGGTAAAAGTTGTTGATTGTGTAGTCTTCAACTGATTTGCACATAAATGAGGATTACAAATAAGTCAGTTGATTCAACAGAATTGTACTGTGAAAAAGTCCTCGATTTTTTCAGAAAATGTCTTGATGCAAAAAAATTCATTCTAAGAGTGACTGCAAAAAAAAAGTTCAATAATCTTTTTGCTGTTTTTTTTTTTTAAATTTTTTGAAAATCCTAAAAATTACTATTTGAACCCCATTTCCCTACTTTTCACACAATAAGTGGCTTTTTAGCAATTTTCAAAAAATTATAAAAAATACTAGCAAAAAGGTTTTATTTTTTTTTGTTATTTTTTGTTAAAAATTGAGGAAAAATGTTTAAAGATTGACTTTTTTAAACACAAAATTTTCAATGGGTACTTAAAGGGTTAAGGAAAGTCAAACGGAATTTAAACGACCTCTCCAAATATATTTTTTTTAACTGTGAAGACTTGACTTACTATACATAGATGTTATAGTAAAAAAAGTAAAATGGAAAGGTCATTTCAATTCCGTTTGAATGATACAAAACTTTTCTTATCCCATTAAAACCCATTGAAAATTTAGAATTTTTGTAAAGGTCTATTTTTAAAATGTTTTGTCTCGATTTAAAAAAAATGTTTTGATGCAAAAAAATTCTTCAATTTAGAATTGTTTGAAGATTTTTTTTGCATCAAAACATATTTTTTTTGAAATCGAGGAAAAACCTTAAAGAAACGTTTTGTATCATTAAAACGGAATTGAAATGACCTTTCCATTGATGCCAAAATGTACATGAAGTAGGCTCAAATTATGAATAGTTTTAACTTTGAATGCTGTTAAAATAAATATGTCGACCAGTTTATATACATATGTATATGATTTAAAACACTTTCGCTGCACAAACATAATATATATTTATATATTTACTCACCAAGTAATCCTCTGACCGGCCAAGATGTAAGTTCAGAATTCTCATCGTTGCTAAGTCCCACTAAATCGGCCAAATGCGACGACATGTTGGGCTCGAGATGAGAATGGAGGATTCAGTTAAATCCATTGCAGCTCAGCCGTTTTATACCAACTCAATTGGCCTACTGATGCCACAATTCATTGATCCGGCATTGTACAAAAGCAAAATGCGAATGTATTGTATGGCAAAAATAAAAAAAAAAAAACAAATGTTTCGACTATATACTGTATAAATGGGGACCACCAGCTAAGATAGCAATGGAATCAACTTAGGCGTTGGCAACCGTCGCAGAACATATGTATGTATATTAACTATGTACTTATATAGACTTTGTTGTTATCGTGCGACTCTTCGATATGGATGTTTGTTTATGGGCTGACTCTTGTAGTAGCTGGATCAGCCTATGGATTTCAAAAACATATTCGTACCCACATATCTGCGCAGAACTCATACTCGGACAAACCTGCGTTTAGTGGCTGGTTAAAAAGATTAGTTTGTTTTGAAGGAAACGATTATTATAATTGAAATTTACCAAGCTTGTTGTTCTCTTTTGTGGTACGGAAGATAATAATTTTCCTTGATTGGTCTTTTAGCTGTTTTAACTACTGACCAAGCTGTGAAATTTATCATAATATTTCCTTTGCCAATCTTCTTTGACGTATGCTTTTTTTTGTCAATATTTACTTTTAGTGCATGGTTTATTAATTGACTAGTTGATGGTTATTTGGAAGATTTATTATTTGGAAGTTTAAGTTTTATAAAGGTAAGCATGAGAGTATTTTAAATGTATAGCTCTCTTAATTTAAATCATTGACCCATAGTTAACTTATCTACTGGCCGATAGATGTACATATGTACATGAAGGTAAATTTTGAAAATTTTTAATAAACTTGTGAATTCCTTAACAACAAGATTAGACCAGAAAGCTGTACGTTAATGCCAATAAATATTTCTAAATTCCATTATCGTTTAAAGCTGCATATAGGTATACTAACAGAGAAAGAGAAGAGGCAAATAGATTTTTTTGTTACCATCACATACTTATTATTAAAAACACACCCACTTGTCTAATAACTAAAATAAACTCCGAAAGATTCACATTTCCATATTTTTAATATAAGCAAAAACAGTAAAGACATACATAATTAATTTACAAACTGAGGTATGTGTATGTGCATGTTAACAAGAAGAAGATGAAAACAATAACATACAAATATGAGGAAACCGAAACGATACCGTTAAAACTATATTGATTATGGACTTTGGTTAACATTTCATTATTATGATTATTTTTTTGTGGCAAATCGGTAAACGTTTCGATTTTCAATCGGTTAGTTTCGAGTGACGTTTACGGTTACGATCTCCTTCCCTGATTTCAATGCATAACAGTATACATAAGGTACTTATGATTAACTGGTTTTTGCAGTCAATTTTCCTGTTTGATTAGTCAAATTTGATCTTTTGCTGATAAAAGAGTTAAAATTGGTACAGATCTTTTAGACGAGTTCTACATAAGTTTGACTTTGATTACATTTTATATGTCTATTTATATTTATATGTAGGTATTATTTGTATTGGGTTGAATATTATATTCATATATTATAGCATAATTGCCTCGCGATATATTTTTTTAATCACATTGCACTCTAGATTTCTACTTCAATTTCTGGGATTGTTTCCAGTTGTAAGTAAAAAAAAAATTACACTTCTTTTTCTAATAATATTGTAGATAGTTACGATCTGAGATCTGAAAATGCTGATTTCTTTCAATATTTTACAGTTTATTAGATTCACTTTTTAGTTTTCGGCCTCTTTCCCTATTTGTTTTGCGGACAAGGGAAAAACATTTACGAACAGTTACATAAAGTATAAATATTTATAATAAAACAGTCACAGATACAGTTACAGTTACAGTAAGAGTTTTACATAAATAAATATGGTATTTGTGCATCTTGGGAGAATCTGTGTCTTTCTGGTATTGGGATTTGGCAAACATATGTATGTACTAAGATAAAACGTCTAAAACTACAATATATGATGTATATATAGTATGTACCTAAACATTCTACAATATATATGTGATTCTTCTTAAGGCTAGATCTACTTGTTCTCAATGATCATCTGCAGCTGCAGAACAAGACTCCGAGCCAGTTGAAGCACCGCCTGGGCATTGTGTCGCTCGGCCATTTCTGGAAGGGATTAGCATGAGTGTATAATCAACGTGAACGGATAATCACAATTCATCCTACCATTAAAGAACTTAATGACATCGGTGAAGTCCATGCTGTTGGACAAGATGATGTCGCGGTAGGTTTCGAGCAGCGCCAGCGCCAGGAAGAGCACGAAATGGCCGGAGGCAATGTGCTTGGCCGCCCAGATGACCTCCCAGGTGGCAAAGACATCGTCGTAGACGAGCTCGCGCTTGAAGTCCAAGAGGAACCAGCGATAGCAGAAGTAGAAGTGCGTGTAGTCCCCATTCGAGTCCATCAGATCGTACATCTCCGAGTCGAGTATTTGAATAAGCGAACTGTCGATCACAAAGAGGAATTTGAATTAGAACCAGGTTATATGTGACTGGGAATACACTATTTAAATTTGATTTGTCACATCAATTAAAATTACTCAAGTTAAGAATCTTTAATCTTATTTCAAGTACGATTTCTGAAGACCAAATGCGTAAGTAACGTGCCCCTTTTCCTCCATTTCATACAAAAAGTGGCTTGATAGCTATTTTCAAAAAATCATAAAAAATACTAGCGAAGTGATTTTTGAAAATTTCTTGTTATAGTCACTTTTAGAATTGTTTGAAGAGTTTTTTTGAATCAACAAATTTTTGATTGAGACCGAGGAAAAAATTTCATAGGTTCATAGTTGTTTATCATATGCCATTACAATTTTCAATTATCTTATTTGGTTCAAAAGTAATGATTTTTGCAAAGTTAAATGAGCATCAGCCCCACTGTGCGTCGTATCGAAAAAAAAAACTACAAAAAAAAAGGCTAGTAAACCCATGGTTTACTTGATCCAAGATTCTTTTATCATATTTTAAGGTTCTTGGCTTATGCAATTTTCCTAGTATATCCTAGCATATCAAGTATGCATTTTAAGAAACACAAATACTCTTTTGGAAGTAATTTGTAATTGTAATTTTTCTCAGTGTAACATACTCACCGCATGTTGGCAAAGTGCATGTCCATGGCACCGCCGCTGGGAAAGTTCTCGATCATGCGCTCCATGAGCTTGCAGAAGCAGCTGTAGCTGAGCGACTCGTCGTCGAAGATGACCAGGAGCGGAGCCACGAGGTCGCACATGCCCTGCATGTAGCCAACGTCGAGGTGCTCCCACACATACGTGGATATCACATTGCGCAGCTTGTCCAGATTCTCGTTGGCAAAGTACCAATAGTTGCGATCGCAGCGCTGCACATCCTTCTCGATCCGATGCAGATTCAAGCCGAACTGTTCCAGCAGTTCGCTCTGAAGAGTGATTATTGAGGACAGAAGACAGATTTTAGTTGGTTGATATGTACGATAGCTGGAGGACTGTTATGACTTACACTGTAGACACCTCCATTGGAACTGGCTGGAGAGGCGCAGGCGGACTTTGGCTGCTGCAGTGCATCCAGATTGGGTGCTGTGGCGGCGCTTTCCAACTGCTCTGTTAGCGGCGGCATCTGGCTGCTGGACTCTTTCTTGGGACTGCGTTCCCAGTTGGCAATGTCCACGGAGGCATTCGTGATGATGACTGCCGCCTGTTGCGGCTTGGCTGCTACATCCTCGTCGTGGGGCAGCTGAGCCTGCAGATCATCGGCGCTCAGAAACTCTGGACTGAGTACGCCACGAGAATCGCCAGGCTGTGGAGCACCGCCGACGGTTTCGTAGGAGGATGTCGATGAGGTGGAGCAGCTTGGCTGTGGTTCCTTGACCTTGGTGGAGACGGTTTCCTCAGCAGACGCATCATGAAAATGTTTTCGCTTCTCCCGCTGCTGCTCCTCGTCGTCGTCTTCCTCCTTCTCCTCCTCCTCCTCGTCCAGGTCATCCAGTCCTTCGTCGACGTGACCGGAGTCTGTGCTCGTTTTCATTGCCCTAGGAATTGGTTTGACACTCAGATGCGTGGCACTAACCACGGATGCCTCCTGATGCTGCTGCAGCTGCTGCTGCTGTCGCTGCTCATCGTCAAACTCGAGATCTCCTGGATCGGATATATCCGAAATATCCTCGAACACCTCATTCTCCAGCTCTCCGCCAGCTTCGAGATCCGCAGCTCTCACCGTACGCTCGTTGCCACTGTTGCTACCCGAGCTCAGTTTGGCCACAGCCCGTGCCGTCTTCTCCTTCTCCCGCTGCTGGACAATCGCGTCCACTGCGAGCCACTCGCTCATCGTGGTCTCGTAGTAATGCTTGCAGGTCTCGTCCTGCTTCTGCCGCTCCTCCTGCGTGGTGCCAAAGGCATAGTGTCCCAGCAGATAAGGCCAGACCTCCTTGCGCAGCTCCGGCTGCACGCCACCAAAGTAGATCAGGCGATAAAACTCCGTGGAGTTCTGCAGCATGCCTTCCGCATTTAGAAGCTCCCAGCGCTCCTTGGTCAGTCCCTCCTCATCTGCTTTCACTTTGAAGATAAGTAACATTTAGGAATGTGCTCAACAGTAAGATACTAGGTATCCGCATGCTCACAGTCATAATTAAATATGAAAAAAATAAAATTTAAATTGATAGAAATAAAAATATAATATTTCCGACAACAATCGTAACAATTCTATTTTTTAAAATAAAAATTATTTGACGAACATCAGTAAATTTTATATTAATTTACATTTTTTTTTGTATTTTTTTTAAATTAACTCCAATTTTTTGAAACTCAAATTAGAATGTTTATTTAAAAATTGTAAGTGCCCCAGAGCGTTTAATTTTAATTTAATTTTTAAATTTAAATATATGTACAGTTGCGGTCAAAAAAATAGTAGTGCGTGCAATGAATTTACAAAAACTCAAAATTTAATGACTTTTCATTTATCCAAATTTTTTATATAATTTTTTTAAGATACGTTAATATATTGTTAATCTATCTGAGAAATCAAAATAGTGAACAGTTATTATTTTTCGACTTAGGAATTTTTTCTTGCAATAGCCTGAAAAATGGGCGGTCAAAATAATAGTAGTGATGAACATATTCTAATATTTTAATGATGAAAACTATCCAAATCCCCCTTTTTTTTATTTAAAAGGTTAGATATGTGAAGTGCACTTAATAATTAACAAATTTAATAATTTGTTGTGAAGCCTTTATCTTGAATTACCGCCTTACAACGACGGATCATGGCTTTTACATCGTTCTGTTTGTATTGAGCTCCAGGCGCTCCTAGCGATCTTCCAAAGATGAATATTATTTGTTGGTTGATGCTTGGCAATATCCTTCTTCATATCGGACCACAAATTTTCAATGGGATTCAGATCGGGGGACCGTGGTGACCACTCCACTACATTAACTTTTTTCTATGCGAACCATTCTTTCGAAGATTTGCTGATATGCTTTGGGTCTATGTCCTGTTGGAACCTCCAAATTATCGGCATATCATCTGAAAATACGGTAGCATAGTGTCCTGCAGAATTTTCACTTGTTCGTGCCTTTCCATTATGGTTATGATCCATTATATGGGTTGGACCCAATATTGTGAAAATGCACCCAGGTTATTATTCTCATACCACAATGTTTGATGGTCCTGCAGGTGAATCTGGGCTGATATTCGGACTTTAACGGATACCTTACTTGTTGTCGAGATCCTCGACCAGCAATAAAAATAATATTGGACACATCCGACCACTAGAGGTTTCTTTATTTCCCTAGGGTCAATTCAGATGATCCTTAGCAAATCGAAATCGCTTTTGGGCAGGTATTTTTTTTAATAACGGAATTTTTCACGGGCTTCTTTCTGCCAGATTATTATTTCACAAACATCTAAGAATGTTTTACACACTTTGGTCCATACCAAAGTCCTTTTTTTAAGTGCTGCAGGAGCAAAAGGGTCGCGTTTCAAAAACCTCACTACTTTTGTCACTAGTCTTTTGGACATGGATCGAGGTCTTCCACATTTATCCTATTTTGGCGACTACTTAATGGCGTTTCTGATTATGGTTGGCAATCATCTAATCAAATTTGTCCACTTCCTTAAACGTTATCCTTTTTGAAATAAATTTTTTATAGGAGCACGCTTTTCTGGAGTGCAATGCTTGCCACGCCCCATTGTAACAACTCTAAGCAAAATATTTTTTATACAATTTATAGAAAATTATCAAATTACAATTATAAATATCAAATCAAGTGCCTTTCCTGCTTAATATCCTTTTTTTCCACTTTTAATGCATTCACTACTATTATTTTGACCGCCCATTTTTCAGACTATTACAAGAAAAAAATTGCTAAGTCGAAAAATAATAACTGTTCACTATCTTTGATTTCTCAAATGGATTTACAATATAATAACGTATCTTAAAAAAATTATATAAAAAATTTGGATAAATTAAAAGTCTTTAAATTTTGAGCTTTTGTAAATTCATTGCACGCACTACTATTTTTTTGACCGCAGCTGTATATATAATATGTACACATATAATTTTTACATTAATAGTAATTAATTGTTGTGTCGGCTGCTTTTAGCCAGACAATAAATAAATAAAAAATTTTAAATAATTAAAGTTTAAAAAATACAGGTTCAAAGAAAAAAATTTGTTTGGGCCAAAAAATAGCTTTAATTCTGACTAATTTTTTAAGGAAGAGATAGAGAAGAATTGCGAAATCGTCGTTCCAAGGATGAAAATTATGTTTAAAGGACATTTCGTCCCTTGGTTCCGTGGAATATTAGATGTCTGGTCTAACACGAGTATTGACAACAAGTTTGTAAGGATCGGTCCCTAAACACCCAAGATATAAATTTTCAAAAAGAAAAAAATGTTCAACTCAAAAAGCGCGGACCAGGAATTCATTTTTGAGCTATGGTTTCTTGCGAAAAACATTTTAGAATTCACCATAGATTATGAAAATGGGTTACCATTTTTAGTTAAAAAAACGATGCACTCTAATTTACATACATATGGGTAATTCTCCCATGTCGAATGCGACATTCGTACGCATTCAAAGTGAAAAAAACATATGCCAAAATATATTTTTGTTGTGACAAAAGGAGAAACTCATAGGTTTTACTTAGCACTATTATTGGAGCAAAAGTTTGATTTTGAGCAATTGTTCGTTTTCAAGATAATTTTAAAAAACCAAGGCATTCGCACGCGACTCAAATAGAAGTAGTTTTTTCGGTGACCAGTTCTAACACTGATTTCGACAAAACGTGAATGAATATTTTGATGCAAAATATTTTTAAATGTAATGCATTGATTTATCGTAAAAATGTATTTTGTTGGATTTAAAAATATTAAGTAGTTTTTTTTTAATTTAATTTGAATCAGTGTCGCACTCGACATGTCGCTCGCGACATTTTGTTGCAAAATATATTTCTATTGTTTCTGTCTATCTTTCTTTAAATTATAAATCGAAACCGCTCGAAAAACTGTTTGCAAATTAAAATTTCAATATATTTCTATATGTTGAAATGGTTTATGTTACCATCTTACTATCCTTCTTAGTGTAATTGATAGAATACAAACGAATAAAAATTATTTTATTTATAAAATAAGATTTGGATTAATAGCTTAAAGTGATGACGACTAGAACGATTACTTCAATATTATTACTAAAAATTAAATTGCTCTTGGTCGACGTTGAATAAATTAAATAAAATTAGTTTGGAACTTACTCTCTGGTGTTATGCGTCCATGAACGAGTCCGGATAAGTGTGTCCGCACCGTGGATAGATGGCGACAATAGGCCAGCCAGCCGTAGAAGGCTCTGGATATGATCTGGCGACGCATTGTGGAGCAGACCATCTCGATGCTGGTGCTCTGGTTGTGCTGCTGCAGCAACGGCGACTCCATCGGGTATTGATCGATGGACAGACTTTTGTTGGAGCAATCGCTGCTGCCGGTCGTGGAGCAGCTGCTCAGTTGAGCCCGTCTCGGCGTGCTGCGGACAAAGTCCAGAATGGAGTGAGTGGCAGCTATCAGGGAATGGAGGAACGGGAGAAAGCAAGTCAAGCAAGTCCAGTTGGATAAGTCTTACAACACATCTTACCGAACTCCTCGTGTCGGCTTTTGCTGACAATGCGAAAGACGTAGTCGATGGGTGTCTCGTCCACAGATTCCATGACCGAGGGCAGAATGCGACGACGCATGCTCTTGGGCCAGAGAAACATTTTGCCAATGCCGCGCTGTGACCAGAGCGGCGGATCCAGCTGTCCATGTGGCAGGAGACCCGTCTCCAGGCAGCTGAGAAACTGCTGCATGTGCCCACCCTCCGGGAAGTGAATGGGCGGACGCTGGACGCCATCCTGGCCGACGAGGATAACTGTGCCGCCGCTATCCTCGCAACGGCTCTGATGGCAATGCACATAGACAATCTCATCGACATTGATGTTGAGGGCATAGGCCCAAAAGGCCTCCTTGTCAATGTCCTCATCCTCGTCCTCGTTGTAGCCATTCATCAGCTGATTGGGCGTCCACTTGATGGTCAGCGTTTGTATATGCTGATGCAGGCTCAGATAACCAGGCATCAGCTCCACGACATCCTTGGGCAGCACCTGGACATTGTTCTTGCCATAGAGGAGCGTGGCCTTGGCATTCTGATGCAGTGACTCCACATAATCTTTGGCCACACTGGCCGCGCCCATCGATTTGAACGAACTGCTGCTGGCATCATCTGAGCTGGTGTTTAAGCTTCGCTTAAAATTTATGATCGCCGGACGCGAACAAGTCGATGACGATCGACGACAGCTGATGCGATGACGTTGAACCTGAGAGAGACATTTGCCAGACATTTAATTGGGGCTTCTCTGCGAGAGAGAGAGAGAAAGCATTAGCTTACCAGCTCATCGGCATGCGGATCGGTCCAGAAATGATCGGCGGTCTTGGCACGCGTGAACTCCAGAGCGCATGGACCCACCAGCAGGGAGCTGAGTATGGAGCCATAGTCCGAATCGGCCACCAGAGAGTCGCGATCGTAGTAGCTGTGGGCATTACTCACCAGATACTCAATGATCTTGGTCAGACGCTTCTCGTACAGAGCCAAACGTATCCAGAGATATCTGCAATCGATCACCAAGAGAGTCTGACTTGAATTGTTTGTTTTGAATACCCCAAATTATTACATTTATACTTTTAATGTGTAATATAATATTTATTCATTCAGCTTAAAATGAAATCCATTCATTTGAAAAAAAAAATGTGGTGTTAACTTAAAACTGTAAAATTACTCTCTCTCTCAAAACAAATTTTGTTTCGAACACAGATATCAACATGCGAACTTTTGTCGAACACAACACGTTCGACAAACAAAATTCTACTGTGGATACCCTGCTTGACAACTAAACTTAGTTAAAGTTGAAGAAATAAATATATAAATAAATATAAAAAAAAAAAATAAAAAAATATATAACAACAAAAAATAATAGATTTCTTTAAATTGACATAGCCTTTCAGTGCCGTCATTTTATAAATGTAGCTAAAATTTGTAATCTTATATTTCATTCGGCTAAATATTTTTAAAGCAAGTTTTGTGAGCAAGTTTTGTCATCCAAAAAAAAAAATTATAAATTTGCATAAATAAAAATACTCACTTCATGCTGGCCAGCGAGATGCTGGAATTGCTGGCGCTGACCGAAACGGATGCGGAGACGGATGCGGATGCGGATCCAGTGACCGTCGATGTTGTGGCCGTTGTGGTGGACATGGAGTTGCTGCTGGCCTTCTTGAGCATCGGTGGTCGATTGAAGCTGTCGCTACTGGAGGAGGAGCGCTTGTTGGGATCATTTGACTCAATCTCCTGCACCATTTTGCTAATGTGCTCCGCCTCGGCACAGGTCTTGGCGATCTTGTGGAGCAGCGCTGTGGTCGACGATGTCTTAAAGAGGCCGAGAGCCCGTCGACGCAGTCCCTGACTGAGGCAGGCCTCGACGGCGGCACAGAGCGAGGTCACCGAGCTGCTCTCCTCGTGCACATACTTCTTGGTGACCGCCTCCTCCATTAGCTGTTTCACCTCCTTCTTAACGCTCGCAATAAGCCGCTCCTTGTAGTCGACGCCATCTGTAAATGCCAGCAAGCACATCACATCAGGCAAAACAGTCGACATTCATGTTTCGGCTCCCCACTGTGCACTGTGCACTGTGCACGCGAATCTCATAAAAGCAAACTCCGCGGGGCCTTAAAACGAAAACGAAATCACAGCAATGCTGTTCGCTCCCTCCCTCGTTCTCAGTTCTCAGTACTCAGCTCTCAGCTCTCCATTCCCTTGGCATGTTCCGCTTGTCGCCCATTGTCACCGTTTCGCTCTGAAACTCAATATGTTCAACATGTGTTGACAGTCCGTCCCCTCCCCATTGTCCCATTATTCGTTTGGACGTGAAATTAAAACATACGCCCCGTGCGCCCAGTCGTTGACCAGAACGCAGGACCTGGTCGCAGGACACATGCCACACCTACCAATCGTTGGCGGCCAACGACAGCTAATGGCATTTGCACTCAAAATTCGTGATGGCTTCCGGCTACGTATAATTTCATTTTCATTAATTGTTTTCCATTGCCATCACAGTATATGGAAATGCGAGTTAGTGTGACCCGAGCGATAAACATACATATAGACACATCTGTATGAACAGTCGAACTTCACTACAGTGAACTTCAACATAATGAAATTCGGACTACTTTAAATTAATTTCAAGTTTTACTTTGAAAGAAATTTAATTTTCTTTTAATCAATGCATTTATCATACATATTCTTTACAATGAATCTATAATGCAGATGAAAATATTTCCTTTGTAAGCTATAGTATTTAAACATAAATCCTTTCAAACAGTTAATAGCACTGTGTATTATACCATCATAAATAAAAATAAATGGTTCAAGGCTAATGAAACAAATTGTATTTTTATCTATTTTTAGTAAAATGGATTTTATTATTCGTATTCATTATTTATAGTCAAATTAGTTATAGTGCAGTTAAATATATCAGCTATGAATTATTTTTAAATATGCCATTCGTTTGTATAAAAATGAGACCTTAACTATACATTATTTAAAGAGAAAAATACTGATGGAACTTTCCATTTAGAAAGTCAAAAAATATCACAATTTCTGTAAATAGATGAGATATTTTCGTACCGTGAAAATGCACTATAGGGATGTTCAACTGTGCAATAAAAATACACGATGAAAGATATATGGATAGCTTGGCTGGACAGGTTGTCAGCCAGCAAAGTCTGGGCAAGAGTAAGGTCTGAGCTGGGTCCCAGCTCCGGTAGTCTTTTCTTAATCTTACATAGTTCCCTTTGGCATTTTGAGTAAAAAGATTCCCGGCCTCACGAAACCTAAATGAAATGTCACGCAGTTCTTTTCTGTAGCAAATTGAAGCAGACTTAAATGGGGCGAGAGGCAAAGGGGAGAGGGGGATGACCAGCAAAAGTGACAGTCACTTTGAAAGTCTTTAACTTACTTACCACAACTAATGCTAAACGGTCAACATTTTGCATACGATTTCCACACATTTATGCAACACACACACACGCACACACAACACTCACCCACACACACAACACACACTGACACAGTATTAAAGTTGCCCCCTCTGTGGCAGCCATGTGGAGACTGGAGACTGGAGACTGTAGACTGTGCAGCTGTTTGACGCCCTGTTGGGTACTGGGTACTGGGGCCATTATGCGTCGGTCTGGCGACAATACGCTGTCTGGCACACAGTGCAGCGCCCAGGGGCGGGTCGAGGGGCGTGGCATGTCATAAGGGGGCAAATGCTAAAATGAAATGCGTAAACGAATACCACGAATGCAACATGCTGCTGCCCGGGTGGCGTCACTAGCCATAAAAAAGAAACAAACAGAAAATAAATACATAAAATAAAATATGGAGAAGAACTGGAAGTCCCAGTAGGTGGAGCACAGGATGTTAATGGTGCTGTTTAATTGCAGCGCCTTTGTAACAGCATTCGCATTTGCCACAGCTTTGTAAGGCGCGTAATTAGTATTTAAATGTAGTGAGAAGCAACAGGAACAAGGACCAAGTTTTAATTACTTCATTTCAACTGAGTGACTGAGAGCGAGGGAGAGAGAGAAAGAGAGAGAGAGAAGAAACTGAGAGTGCCAAGTGGAAACGAAAGTGCAGAGATCAGACTTTTGTTACAAGTACATTTTCCATTTCTCGTATTTATTTTAATATATATTTTTTGATTTTATTTCTGTTGACTGTTTGCTGTTACTGGTGACTGTTGACTGTTTCGTTATTTGCCGTGTGGTGCATTCATTTGTTTATTTGCCTCCTGTTTACGCATAAAACAAATGTAAATAACACATAGATAATTGTCGGTTAAAGCCATGAATGTCGTCGTGTCATGTGCACAACATTTTATAATGACATTTGCCAAAAGCTCAAACAAAGCAATTCAGACCAATGCACACTGGTCTAAACAACAACATATGTACTATTTTGTTTCAGATGATTAGTCTATATATATTTTTCTAGTTGTTCGAAATGATCAATTTAGCAAAAATAACCTAAGAGCAGTGGTTTTTAATGAAAGAAAATTATAGTATACTGACGCGAATTGTTGCAAGTTACGACGATAATTTTTTGATGTTACAATGATAATAGTTTTTGTTTTAGCTTCGTTTTGCGTCTCTTTGAATTATGTTGTATTTATGCAATATTTTTGATTAACTTTTGTGTCTATTAATTCATTTTTTTGAAATTTTTTGGTTGGATCGAGACCATCATGTATATTAAATTTCATGGCAAAGCAAAACGAGCTGAAATTTTCGTCATCTTCTATATACGAGCATAATTCATTATGTCTACAAATTTTCATGTAAGTTTTCATGTATTTTTATCGAATTTAGACCAGTGTGCAGCCCATTGGCATTCAAGCCACAACATTGATCAACTACAATTTCGAAATGGAAAATCGAATCTCTAGAGTTTAGAGTCAAGCAGCCACGGGGCGTATGTGCAATGCCGCAGACCTCAGTCTAACTAGCATAAGAGTAAAGTCATGTCGGGTTTTCACGCCGCAATCTGTGTTTTGCAATTTTCCAATTTATCGTTTACAAAGTTGCGCACTTCAAAGTGTCCTCAATGGCCATTTAATTTGCAGTCACCGTAAATTCATTAGGCCACAACACAAATGGCAAATTGATGGCTCAAATGGCTCAACTTGATTTCAGCTACCCGTGGCGAGGAATTTAATTACGGTTACCAGCATCCGTGTCAGTTTTATAATAAACCCGCATATTTCTATTTTAATGCGCGTTATTCCGCCTCGTTTTTCATCACTCTTGTTGTTGTTGCAGTTTTTTATTTTTGAATTTTGTTTTTTATTTATTTCGGGTTGTCGTCGCAAAATGATTTGACCCTTGAATGTCATGGCCCTGCTTGACTGGCCAAGCTGAGACGAACAGAAGCACGGTACACAGTGTGCAGATTTGATGACACAAATTTTCGCTCAAATCAGAGTAGATGTGTTTTATATATAAATATTCATTAAAGGATCGATTAGCTGTTTTAAAGACGAGTAGAGAAAATTGTTGTGCAACACACCTGATACTGAACTTAAACACACTTAAAAAATATTGCAATTATTTTAGTATTTTCTGATTTTTTTATATAATAAGATGTGAAGATTAAGATATTAAGATTGTAAGGTTTGAATTTGTATCTACAGATACTACTTATTAGCTTGCATTAACTTAAGATTATACCAAATTTAAAAATTTTGTGCTTAAGTTGCATTTTTGATAGTACAGCTGAACTTCCCTGACTCGAATTTTCTCTAACTCGAACTAAATCGAGTGGCAATAGCGTTTACTGAGCAAATTTCATACAAATCTGCTTCCGTAACACGAACTTTCATAAGTCGAATTTCTTCATAACTCGAACAAAAACGTTGGCCCGTACTTCTGTAAGTCGAATTTTTCGGAAATTTTTCCGTTTCTGTTTTATGCTTTTGTAATCGGTTCGTATTAATATGTAATATTGATGTACATTAACAAATGTTGAATATTGCATTAACAATTACATTGTCTGGTGAATTAGCTTCAGGAAATACGTAATTTATGTTCTTCTTTGTTAGCGTATCAGATTGAGATTATTTAAATTATTTAGTTAAATTATTTAATATTCAAACTTATTAGTTGAGGAATTCGAAAGTGGACCAAAAAAATTTAAGTGGCTGAAAAACATATTTTTTTACGAAAACAGTTTTCATTATTTTAAAAAATATAAAATTTATTATGATGTTATTTGAATCGGGAACTTCTACTGGATACAGCAAAAGAACGAAAAACCCAATTTTTGAGAATATTCACAGGTCTTGAACAAACTGGAATCAGTTTATTTTGAAAATAACAAGAAAAGTTTACAATTTGAAATGTTTTTATGAATGAATGAAATTGTAGTTTCTGTTAAAAGACTTTAAAAAAATAATTCCCTTAGTCGAAGTCTCCCTAAGTCGAACTTATTCTTTGGATAATGGTGATACGAGTTAGGGAAGTTCGAATGTATATTATGTTATAATGTTATACTCTTACAAATTAACTTTTAAGCACATTTCATGAATTAATCTAGGCATATACGACATTTCCTTGGGGTTCTTCTTCTTGTTTCTGTCAATTTGAATAGTTTGAAACAATTGCCAATTTCGAGTGCGAACCAATGAATGCAACACAACAACGATGCTGATGAGATTATTATACCCTTGCAGATTGTATATTAATGTTATGCAGTTGGCCCATAATACAGAAATCGCTTTCGCTTGAATTTCACTTAAATTTCATACAAATTCAAGTGAAATTCAAGCGTAAGCGATTTCTGTGGCACCCTTGATATTCTTCATCAGGAAGAACATGTAATTCTGTTTCGTTTTATAAGGTACTTAAACTGAATAAAATAAATCGTTAATAAATTTTCCTTATGTTATCAGGTAATATAACTTTAGAAAAAAAAAATAACTAAAGAGTCAAATTAAACTGATCTTTGTATTTTTAAATAGGTTTGATGGAATTTGTTTAGTAAAGAAATGAGTCACAATTGATTTATTCGATGTCAATACTCCGATTTTTCTCAGTGTATTATTATATAAAGTCTATGTTATATGTTGATTCGTATAATATATACTAACTAACTTGCTCGGTTTATGAGTATTTGTGTTTATTATATTTATATGTATGGTTGTACATATGTGTGCATGCATTTTCCCATAAGTTCTATCGAACTGACAACTTTTTTATAGAATTAAGATAAAACACTTAATTAGGCAGACCCCGAGCATGGGCTACGGGTATGGGATTTAACTACGGGCCTGGGGTATCAAACATCTGTTGCTTTCCTTCTCCAGCTCTATCTCTGTCTCTGTCCTTATCTCTGTCCTTCTGTCCCTTTGTTTGTTATTGTTGTTATTGTTGTTGGTAATGATATTGTTTGTGTTACAGCGATGCGCTGCCAAATGAGTTTCAGCTCCCCAAATGTTATCAGCAACAACGAAACCCGCATAGAAATTGCTAACTAAGTGTGTGTGTGTGTGTGAGTGTAAGAGTTGCGCATTTTGCACATTAATTAGAGTCAAATGTATTGTACATATTTTATTAAAGTACTCGTTTATATGTATGTATGCATGTATATGCATATGTGTGGATGTAAGCGTATGTGTTAACATGGGCTCATATAATCGAAAATGTTCTACACGCAAACTGCATTAGCATTGAGCAAAACGCCAGCCCCTAGCTAAAAGCGCGAAAAAAAAGAAGCTAAAGCTGAAGATGAAGTTGACGGACAAAAAAGCGTTGCCTACATTTTGGGGCTGGTATTTTTGGTATTTTCTTTTGATAGTTTCTGCCGTCACAGCTGTGTGTTATGCTTTGAGCAAAAGGTCAGCGCACATTCTTCGCATTCTCAACAATCCGGTCCAATGGAGCGTTAGCTAGTTTCGAATTGATTAAATCGCAAGCATCCCACGCATATTTTCCACTGCGTTTTCATATTAATTCCCATGTTCGTTTACATTGCATTTCGCATTGAGCATTTTGATTACTTACTGGGCTCAATAAGAAAATCAATCTGCTTCGCTTTCAGTGTCACATTTTTCATACTCTCTCTCTCTCTCTATCTCTCTCTCTCTCTTTGTATGTATGTGTGTTTGTGTGGGCGAGCTGCTACAAATTCAATTGCAGCGAGAACTTTGTTAAATCTGTCATGAGATTTGTTGTGCAA
Organism: Drosophila recens; assembly: GCA_037043495.1. Lineage (NCBI taxonomy): Eukaryota > Metazoa > Arthropoda > Insecta > Diptera > Drosophilidae > Drosophila > Drosophila recens. Next base: position 106,998 of record JBAMBJ010000201.1, read on the forward strand.
CATTCTGTGCAGCTGCATGGGATTAAGCTTGAATAAACTCTAAACTGGTAAGTCCCAGAAATGGAAGCGCGTGCAAGACTTGATCCTACCTTTTAATTTAATGGACACGACAGCGGAATTTATTGTTTGCTCGTTGCTTATTGAAGTTCATAGGTCACACAGTTTACTAGTAGTTTCAGTTCAACGGAAATTTGTTGTGCAATTAGAAGAGCGTGCAACAGCAAACACTCTGATAACAATTTCGATTGTATTGCGAGTTTGCGTTGGCGAATTGCAATCTTAATTGCAGAGGTACAAATTGGCATTCCAATTTGAGCTAAAAATAAGTCATGATTCCAGCTGGATTGAAACATTTTATTTTTAAAATGGCTAAAAATATATAACAAAAATTTCAAAAATAAATAATTTAACAGACAAAATGTTTTCTCTATCTTAGAATTTAGTCGTTTTTGACAAACATTTTTAAAGAAAATTTGAGATAAAAATCTTTTTTTTTGCACTGTATCATATTGATAACATTTGCGCCTTAAAGCAAACTCATTGAACAGCAAAAACTTTATTTCACTTAGATTTTGATATTGTCCAATGCTTCCCATTCACCGCTCTGCAGGAACTTGACAGAAAATGTCTAAAATGCTTGAAATGGCATAAAGAAAAAAGGTTCTGACTGTCTTTCCCTAAGAGACTGTTTGCTTTTATCATACCCTGCAACCATAAAATGCTTGCCGAGGCTAATGGAAAGTTGTGTGTCAATTCGAGAGCTCTCGTGGAGACATGCATACATACATACACACATACATATAATCTTTTATTAGCCTGAACAGTCTCGTCCATAAATATTCGTTAGATAAACTCACTGATATAAAGAGTCTCATCATTTTCGATAACTTGGAGTTCATGCAGGGTATCTCTAAGTCGCGTAGTTTGTTACGTTGCTGTCGGATAAGCGTTAAATTAATGATGCCCAGACGGTACGTTTTTTTGTTGTTGTTGTTGTTCTTGATAGTTTTAAATGGCTTGAAGCTTAAGTATGTCTTTATTTGAAATGTCATCAGGACTGGAGATGATGTGCGAGGACACGTCAGTTTGACACGCATACTCCGAAGCTCTTTATGGATGGTTAGACGCACACACGCAGTCAAAAACGTGCCAAAGTCTGAAAATCCTTTGCACTCGCCTCAAAGTATGCAATGCGTATGTTTACGACGCACGCATTAGCCTTTATCTTCCTCTCTGTCTGTCTTTCTAAAATGTTGCGTGGATACACAGCAAGGGGCTAAACTCAAGTGTATTCGTCTTAGCCATATGTGCTGGCTCCACAGAAAGTAAAACGCCATACTAAATTAAGTTCAAATAACCTCGAATTAAGAATTTGCGATTGTCAAATCACAACTTGATATACTATGTTACTGTGGGCAAAAAGTACCGGGAAATTTAAATTTAAAAAAATTTGGGACTCCGATTGGAACAAATGTTTGTACTTTTAGATTGACACTACTATCATTAACATCTGTGCAAAATTATACGTTAAAATATTCGTTAGTGATTCAGCTACGATTAGTTTTGTACGACGTCAAATGTGCATTTGGCGATTTTTGTTGAATCTCCTCAATCGACTTGAAACGCGTTCCCCGGAGTGGTCTTTTAAGCTTAGAAAATAGCCAGAAGTCACACGGAGATAAATCAGGCGAAAAAGGTAGCTGCGGGACAATTTTGGTCGAGTTTTTGGCAAAATGATCACGAAGAACAGGGCGGCATAAGAGGGCGCATTATCGTGTTGCAAGAACCATGAGTTGTCAGCCAAATCTCTCAAATAATATTCCTTGTTGACAGTTTGGTCGGTCAGAAGGAATTCATAATGAACTACAACACGAAAATCGAAAAAAACTGTCAACATCACCTTGATTTTTGAGCGAATTTGACGCGATTTTTCGGTCTCGGCTCACCTTTAGTCGATATTCGCTCGATTGATCGGTAGTTTCCATATCGTTAGCGTAGATCCAAGTCTCATCGCCCGGAATAATGCGTTTTAGCTTATCCTGATAGTCAGAAAACATTGCTTCACACACTTCCACGCGGTGCTTTTTTCCATGAAATTGAAATTGTTTTTGGCACCAAAATCGCCAAATGCACATTTGGCGTCGTACAATTCTAATCGTAACTTCAACACTAATGAATATTTTAACGTATAATTTTACACAGATGTTAATGATATGTTAGTAGTGCCAACCTAAAAGAACAAACATTTGTTTCAATCGGAATCCCAAAAGTTTTTAAATATAAATTTCCCGGTACTTTTTGCCCACAGTAGTATGTAAAAAAAATTATATAAATGAATCTCGATTCAAGTAAAACTCTAGACTGACTCTACATGAAATATGAGTGTAAAAATTGTTTGTGTTGCCGTCACGCTGATTTAGAAAATATTGTTAGGTTTAGTACTTATTTTAAGAACATTTTTTAATTTTACAGTATGCATAGATTTTATTTTAAGATGTTAGTTTACTCAGTGACAGAGTTTGAAAAGTTTTGATTAAGATTAAATTGTACTTACAAATGACTTAGTTAAAGTATGTTTTATTCTTACTTTTCATCGTATTTGAAAATTTTAAATATGTTAAAATCGTATTTGAAATAAGATTAAGATTGCCGATATTAGTAATTTCACTCTGAATGAGAAATAAAGTTTGAAACATGAGGTTTAAAGAATCAAAACTCTTGAAATGTTCGCTCTGTGCGTGTATTCATGCGGCACACCACTGTGCAATGCCGTGGGGCAACCATTAAGTGCCTGCGTGTGTTATTTTGTCATTGTACTATTGACAGGGACAAAGAGATGTCAATTTTTCGGGGAGGGCAAAACATTTATGTGTGCAAATACCTCAAGACGTTCGCGTAATTGAAATGGAGTACCCCCTGCCAGGATCCACTGCAACATTGTAGCGGCATTGTTTTGTGCGGCAGCCGCAGCCAGCTTCGGCTTCTTGACGCTCTTGTGGCAACGCCCACGAGTAGCCAGTGGCGGGCTGTGAGTTGCGAGCTGAGAGATGCGAGTTGCCAGTTTAGGGGCAACATAAACAAACGCCCACACATGCAATATTTTCATCGTATTTTCGCTCACAATTGGCTTTTCATTCATAAAAGTTTTACGTGCTTAGGATTTACACTCGCCAACTTTTCTTTTATAGTTTATATTCCACGTAATCAAGTTAGCTGTTATCTGGTCTAGTCACAAATACTTTTATCAATTCTAAGGACCGGGATAACAACTGTCCAGGCGCCCAAAGCGACATTAAAGTGCAACTGTAACATCAGCTGAGTTCAGGCTTAAGTCCAGAAAAAGCCTTTCATTGTGCGTCACAAAAATCTAAATGTATTTTTTCACACACAGCCCACAGCACAGTGGTGTCCAATTAGTTGTTACTGCTAGCCTTGCGCTGCAAGCTGTGGCTGCTGGCTACTGCAACCATGACTTATATTAAAGACGCGACTGTGCTGAGCTTATATTAGCTCAAATGCACACAAACACAACAATCAAGTTTTAAGCTGCTTTCGCTGCAGCTGTTTCTCTTAATTTTACTGCTGCTGTTATAGTTACAGCTGTTGTTGTTGTTGTTGGTTAAGCTGAAAGCAAATCAAAAATAACGTTGCATACTTTCAGGCATTGGCATTGAATTTCCGAAGAGAATTTAATTGGCTTCTTTTGCTGCTAGCAATTTGCATGGATTGAAACAATTGCCAATTACTTAGGAAATAAGGCAGAATTGCACAGCTTGTGATGAGATTTCCTGTTTTAAATGCCAATGACGAAAAAAAAGACAGGTTGCATGCAACTACTATAGTTTAATGCGATTAGCTTTTATGATGAACGACTGTACCATAATTACTTAACATAGTACATGCGAGGGCTGCAACCCGCTTATTCTACTCTGGCGGAAATGAGCTTATGCCAATCATTTTTTTCGCAGAAAAATTATATCAAGTCATTTTCTTCGAATCTCTAACAAGCAAAAACAACGCAAAAGTTATTGTTGGTGCTCCTGAAATTTCAGAGATGTCATATTTTGAACGTATTTTCGTTGTCAAATCTTTTTTAATGGCTTGAATTATACAATGAATAAATTCATTTTAAAAGTATTTTATGCAACTTATTCAAATTAATTTTGAATTGTGTTTGATTTAATTAATTTTGAACTTGATTTCTGGGTTATTTGTGATTTAGATAATACGCATGGTGAATTTTTCCAAGTTTGTTTTAAATTAAATAGATGTAATACTATATAATATATTCACATAAATATATGCCAGTAATAAAAAAATGTAAGTGAAATAAATTGATGGTGCTGATTTTGTCAGTCGATTGTCGTTAATCCGAAAATTAAATCCTACGTATTTTAGGCACACTCAAGTTTCGTCGGATTGCTCTCAAATGCAAGATCCGTAGAGTTTTGAGGAAATACCTGATTGATTGGCAAGTCCTTAAATTTAGCTCTACTTAAATATACATACCAATAATATAAGATAACATGCTTGAAATGCAAATAGAAAATTGGCGAACCAGAAACTGCTTTCACGGATGATAAGAGTTTCCAAAACAAGATACAAACTCAAGAGTTAAAATACGTTCAAGTTATTAAAAGGCAAATGAACCCCCATCTGCATTCTTGCCAGATTTTAGGCTTCAATGAATACTTGGAAACATAGTTAGATGTAAATATGAATATGAATAGTATGTATGAATATGAGTTACTCGGTAAAATACCTGCTGTTGTTTGCACCATTTTGTCGGCCTCAAAGCTGTGCAGCTTTTATCGTTTAAGCAAGCGCGCGTAAAATATATATAAGTATGTGAATATGTTTATCTGTGTGTGTGTGCGTGTGTGTATACAAAGTGTGTACTTTATAATCTGTCTGATTTGGTTGCTTTTGTTGTTGTTGTTCTTGCGTTTATTTCCGCATACTACGCTGCGTATGAGTAATTTTTGTAGCGTTCTTTGTCGTGTTTACAAAAAAAAAAACAAAACCAACAACACAAAAAAAAATAAAATACAAATAACACGAATCCTTGCTATCACTTTCACTTAGCCAAGCTCGCCTGGTCTTACAGGCGTACTAGCTTATTTACTAGTTGCTGGCTGACTGCGTTTTATAAATAATTTGTCATGATGCCGCTGGGGAGCAACGTTCGCTGTCGTTGTTGTAATTGCTGTTGCTCTCTGTTTTGCTGTTGCTGTTGTCGTTGTCGTTTTCGTTTTCGTTGTTGCCATTGCCAGTGACAGTGGCCCAGTGCAAAGAGCAGCAAGATTTCGGGCACAGACGAGCACGCAGAGCAGGCGAAAGTGACGGCAATTGTATGATGAAAATGCCTAAAGTGCTTGTGTGTGTTAGTGTGTGAGTCTGTGTGAGTTATGTACGTCTGTCTTTGTGTATGTGTAACAGTTTTATTTTTTTTTAAATATATTTTTCTTATTATTGTTAAAATTTCCTTGTGTTTTGTTTTTTTTTTTATTGGGTTGCTAGCGAAACGCGTAACGTCCGCACGCGAGCAGCTCAAAAGTAAAACTGAAAGCGACTAACGAAGTTCAGAAACGACAAAGCTGTTGCTGCTGCTGCTGCTGCTGGCTGGTGTGGCAGTTGTCTGCTGCCTGCTGCTTGCACCTCCATATCGCCATAACATGCCGCACCAGCCCCGTTTGTGGCCCTTCTGCCTATCTGCTTTGTGTCACTTTCAACATTCAACGCTTTTCCGAAGCTTTTCGCTATCGCTGCCCTTTGGCCATTGCCGTCTCGCTCTCACGTTTGTGTATGTGTGTGTATATATACGGCTATTTTTGTAAGCATGTGTGTGTGTGTGCGTGTGCGTGTGTTGCTGACGTCGAACGCCACAAGCAACAGGACAAAGCTACCCGGCTCCGGCTCCGGCCCCCGGACGCTCTGCCAGCCCCAAATTCGGCAGCTGCCGCTGCTGTTGTTTCGAATCTGTGAGTTTGCGCGCCACAGCCCGTTATTCCACCACCCACCCCCAAACAGGGACCACCCCTCCTTACCCCACCCTCAAGATTTATATGTATGGAGCTTCTGGCGTCACTCGCCCCGGTTGCCTAACCTGCACACTTGGAATTTGTGTGTACCAAAAAGATTGTGTTTGAGGCTTCCAAAGACTATCCAAAGTTGTCAGCATCATCGACATCATCATCGTTTGCATCATCGGCATCTAAGCTGTCACTTTAAGAAGCAAGCAGACAAGCGATTTGATTCTTGGAAAAATCTATGTTTTTAAATCCAACAGCAAGTTCCTAGAAGTACATTGGACGAGTGTGCTCAACTTAAATATACCATTTTACTTAGGTCGATGCAAGAACAATATTTATTGGACAATTTTTGTATCCTGACTTAAATAGAACTTTATTCTTAAATATTCATTTTCTCTGCTCTACATTCAACTTGTGAAAAATTTCAACACAAATTAAAAAATAAAAGTTTTTGAAGCGTCAAGAAATCGACTGAAATTGTCAAGATCTTAGAATTAGTATCAAAAAATGTTTGCTCTCAAAAACTCTTAATTTTTGTGAAGAAACTAAAAAAAAAAAACAAAAATACCTAGATTCAATAAATTTTTTCCATTTATACAAATTGGCTATACAAATGTGAGTGAAAAATACATATTTTGATTTATAATTCAATCAAAGAAAATTGAAATTACTAAATTATTATATTTTATCAAGACATATTCTTAACTTTTTTAAAAGCTTAAATGTAAATGATACCAACTTTGTTCAGTGTCAATTCGTTTTTAATTTTGTTTAAATTTTAAATATAATTATGCGATTCAAAAAATATGTCCGAAATTGAAGTCTTTGACAGTTCAGGAACATCGATATTTTTCTTTTAATGCCATTATCATCATTGTTATCAAAATCTTAAAAGATTTATTGAACACGAGAGTCGCTAATCTTCAAAATTATGAAAACAATAGGAGGTTCACTTTAAATCAGTGATCGGCACGCAGACACTCAAACGTTTTGCAATGCGCTTGTGTGTGTAGCAAACGTTTTCGCTTTGCTGAAAAAGCGAGACAACAAGAGCCGAAGTCGAAGCATTTTCGAAGAAACACGAAGGCTCGCTGTTCTTTTCTACTGTACGTGAGCGGCAGCGCAGTCGCCACGAAAATTTGCTATGCGCACGGGATAGGGCCGTGCCGATAGCTGCTTTAAATCAATGTATCAAACCGGAACGAAAAAATGAATCAGTTACAGTTTCGGATAAATTAGAATTTTGATTTTTCATATATTAGACGCGCAAAATCTTAGGATATCGGTTTCTTAACGGTTTCCGGTTATTTATTTGTATGATTTTTTGGTTCAAAAAATGTAACTGTAACAACAATTTTTTAAAATAAAAACCAAAATTTTTAAAGATTTTCATATTCACTGGGATTTTTATCCAAATTATATAAAAGTCCAAAATTATTTTTAACAACGATGATGAGAAATTATCGACAAAATATAACTTAATAATAGATTGAACCGAAATGAGCCGTTATGCATGAATTGGTTACTTAACGGTTATATCGGCATGAATAATTTCGACTTTTACGGTTCCAGTTTCAGTCAAGGTTACTAATTTCATTCGATTAATACCGATTATCGGTTTCAGTTTCGGTTTCGGTCACGGTCTTAATTCCTGCTCTAAATGAATAAATGAGAAATTGGAAAGTACATATATTTCATTCATCTGTTTTTCAGAATTCTATCTGAAAGGAAAAGCCAGAGAGACAGAGTATTAAGCAAATTTCTTGGAAATTCAGCAAACAAAAAAAAAAAAAAAATTTTGAACGTTAACGAATTTGTAAGCACTTAGGGACTTTACTTACCCACTTACTTACTTACTAATAGCTTGCAAGCCGACTTGGCTCAGGTAAATAGTTTATTACTGTTATTATATAGTATGCAACTCACTCAGTTTTCAAATGAACTCATTGATTTTGGTTTTGTGGTGTTTGTAAACAATTTTGCATATTTCACATTTATTTAAATCTTTTTTTCTTTTAAATATATATACTTATGTATGTATGTGTATTTATGTATATATATGTGTGTGTATATATGGATGCATTTATGTATACATTTTATGTATTCACATGCATTTCACGCCAGTAATAATGGCTAATGCAACTACCTTGTATGTTTGTATAGAGTACACATGCACACACGCATACACGCATATGTTTCTGTATTTACGAGTAAATGCTCAGCTTTAAGTTCCGTATTCCAATTTCGCCTCGAAACCTCAAAAAAACACATAGCATACCTTTTGGCGTAGCTTAACATTTTTGAGACGAAAGCGAATGACGGAGCTCGCCATCATATTTTTGCCTTTAGAAGCATTTGCTTTAAGTGTATATATGTATGTAGTTCTTGTATTTGTCCATTAACAATCTACTATACATAATATGTTCGTATGCATATAGCTGGCATTATTGTTCCTCCTTCGACTTTACAATAAATTCCACAGAATTACGAAAAGCATTCTTTTCAAAGTTATTTAAAGTTAAGAAACTTTTGGTTTTGTACTTTAACTTAAATGTCATTTGATTTTGAAAATATATAAACTCTACGTAAGTCTGTGAAATGCAAGGGAATGTGTGAAATTTGGAACAATATTCAAAGATCAATCTCGTTGCAACGTGTTTATCAACAAATTACACTTTTAAATGTATATGTTTGTGTATATATAATCTGTGTATATCGTTTCATCGCCTTATACACAATTTCTTTAGCTCTTACAAAAATATCAATATTCAAAGAAGCAACAAGAAATCACATTAATTTTATGGTTTTTTTTTTTGGTTTTCCTTGGGGTGTTTCTATACACAAAAAGCGTGCTACTCGCATTTATTTATTTATTTTATTTTTTTTATGTATATATTTATTTGTATGTATATGTATACGTATGCTTTACATATGTATGTGTGTAAACAACAAACCTTTAGCCCAGTGGAGGGATTTTTTGGTGCGCCTGCACTTACCAAAAAAACCAATAATATCAACAAAATCAACAAATCAGTGTACTCTAGTCGAGTTTGCTCGACCACCAGATACCCGGTACCAAATATCAGAGCTACATACAAATACTCTTTGTTATTAACTGCGATAGTCAGACAAACAACAAAATCAAGTATTCCTTGTCTTTTCAATGCATTATTCATTTTTTCATTTGTTGGGTAAAGGATATCAAAATGCCTGAGAGTATTTCCATCGAAATTGGCGGAAAGAATTTTGAGTTTTTTGATTTTTTTTTTTTTTTTCTTTTTTCCTTGGTTATAACAATACAAATACACATGCAAATACATATATGTATGGTATGGTATATAGTATATATCTATATGTATATATAATATATTGTATATTATGACAGGCATTTGATCGATCGATCAAACGACCGAACGATCCATCATCATTCGATTTTGTAACTAGCAAACAACATTGTATCATTTTCATAACATTTTATATAGAACTTATGCTTATGTATATATAAATATATATTCTAATAATCTGGTTCGATCTACACAGTGCTGGAACTATCTGATCTGGTCATTATCTCAGGATCTTTTGATCAAAGTTAATTTGCGGCCCGCAAAATCCGTTGTCAAGTACAAAAGTTCAGCACCAAACAAATTAATTGCTTTGCCACAAAAAAAAAAAAAAAAACAATTGCAATATTTAGTACTCGTTGTTCTTATGTATGTGTAGGTGAAGCTGTATATCTGTATTACTCTGTCTGTGTGTGTGTGTGTGTGTGTGTGTGTGTGTATGTATGTATGTATGTATGTATGTGTATGTGTATGTGTATGGCATAACATAAAATTAACAATTATGGAAACAGTTGCTGTTTCATCTAAAATTTCCCCCATTAAAACCCACACAGCACAGCATTGCATTTAGTGCATATATGTATATATATGTATGTATATGTGTGTATATATATGTATATGTAAATGTATATATGTATGTATATAATACAATATTCTCATCTCTGAATATACAAAAAGTATAAATATCATGCATCTGCATTGGTAACTTCCTCTAAATAGGTATATAGTATATATGTATGTATATGTTTTTTTTTATGTATGTATAAATACTATAATTAGTTTTTCTTGTCTATGTATTTCAGTGTTTTTATAGTGTGTTTTATGGATTTGTTTGATTTTTTTTTTTTTTTTTGCTTTTCAGGTCACTACATTTCTTTACGGCTTAGTTTCATTTTAAACTTAATCGGATAATTTTTTCTCATTTTCGTAAAATTTTCCTCTGATTTTTATTTTCTTATTGTTAACAAGTTAACGTGCCAAGTTAATGCGCTTCTAAAACGCTTCCCAGCCGCTTATTCCAAAATTGCAAAATAGCCCTTTGAGTGGGCAATACTTTAAGACGATAACTCGATAAATCGATAACCGATAAGCGATAACTAACTAACAACAGCTCTAACGGTGCTTTCTATTTAGTTTATTGACTGCTTCTTCAAGAAATACACAAGTGTGTATGTATGTTTGTATGTATGTGTTGTTTCTAACATATTTCCAATACTGATTAGGAAGTACGGATGCTACTTATTGCTTGTGAACTGACTCCTTTAAGTTAGCTCAGCCTACTAAGTGCTAATTAATAACTGCTCTACACACTACTCTCTCACACACACAGATTCAACAACTACACACACATACGCGCACAAATTATAGACACAGATGTATATGCAACCAAAATGAGTTTCAGTTCCATTTCCGCTTCCACTTCTAGTGCCATTTCCAGTTTCACTTGCATTCCGTTCAGATTATTACTGAAACTTATTTGTTCTCAATTATTGTCTGCAATTGCAGGACGAGACTGCGAGACAGCTGCAGGATCGACTGGGCATTGTGTCGCTCGGCCATTTCTGGAAGGGATTAGCATGAGTATATTATCAACTTGAACGAATAATTACAATTAATCCTACCATTAAAGAACTTAATGACATCGGTGAAGTCCATGCTGTTGGACAAGATGATGTCGCGGTAGGTTTCGAGCAGCGCCAGCGCCAGGAAGAGCACGAAATGGCCGGAGGCAATGTGCTTGGCCGCCCAGATGACTTCCCAGGTGGCAAAGACATCGTCGTAGACGAGCTCGCGCTTGAAGTCCAAGAGGAACCAGCGATAGCAGAAGTAGAAGTGCGTGTAGTCCCCATTCGAGTCCATCAGATCGTACATCTCCGAGTCGAGTATTTGAATAAGCGAACTGTCGATCACAAAGAGGAATTTAAATTAGAACTAGGTTATATGTGACTGGGAATACACTATTTAAATTTGATTTGTCACATCAATTAAAATTACTCAAGTTAAGAATCTTTAATCTTATTTCAAGTACGATTTCTGAAGACCAAATGCGTAAGTAACGTGAAAATAGCTTTGTATTGTAAGTATAAAAAACATTTGAAATGTGTAGATTATTTAATTAAATAGAGATTTAAGAAATCAAAAAACGAATGGAAATTTGATAATTTTGAATCTTGATTTTACGCATTTATTCTGTGAGTTTTTGCTGTGAAAACCGTTTCGAGCATGAATTTCAAACTAGAGGTGGAAAACTATCGATAGCACTATCGACATTATCGATGGTAAGGCGCTATCGAGCTACCCGAAAACTATCGATAATTTATAAATAGCTTAAAATTTCTATTTTAACCCCTTTTTCATCCATTTCATACAAAAATGAGCTATTTTTAAAAAATCATTAAAGATACTAGCGAAGCGATTTTTGAAAATTTCTTGGTATAGTCACTTTTAGAATTGTTTGAAGAATTTTTTTTAATCAAAAAACTTTTGATTTAGACAGAGGAAACAAGTTTAATGGGTACCTAATGAGTTAAGGAAAGCTTTGCATAATTCAAACGGAATTTAAATGACCTCTACAAATATATATAAAAAGCTATTTTTGGCAAACTGTATGTGTTTTTAGTGCCCGGGACTATCGACGACTATCGATAGCACTATCGTCGACTATTGTCGACTATCGATGGTTTTGAAATTTCTATCGTCGACTATCGATGGCGCCGACAATATTTCAAACCTTCGATAATCATATTCAGACTAATTTTAATTTTGAAAAAATTAAAAACAGATTTGGACTATTTTTGAACTTTGATAGACGAAAACCCTCTTTATTCGAAAAACCACACTGGGCAATAACTTATAACGCTTCAGTATTTATTTCTCTAAAGAAATATATATGGTTTTATACCTGCCCGGATCAGCCTAAGAAGGTTAAATAAAAAAAAACTAATCCAACCTCGCAATAAAAACACGCGGCATAATTGCATAGTTCGACCGATTGTTGCTATGGCAGCTATATAATATATTGGTCCGATTTTAAACAAATTTTGTCTACTATATCATAAAGAGCCATAGGAATTAGGTAGATATATGCAATTCTAATAATTCACACTGAAAAATACAAAATAATATTGTACAAAAAATTATTTAAAAAAAACAAAATTAAAAATTTAATAAATATTATTTTTTAGGTGCCATATAATTTATTTTATTCACAAATTTTCAAAATTTCATAGGTTCATAGTTATCTATCATATGGCATTAAAATTATTCAATTATCTTATTTGGTTCAAAAGTTATGATTTTTGCAAAGTAAAATAAGCAACAACCTTACTCTGCGTCGTATCAAAAAAAAAAAAACTACAAAAAAAAGACTAGTAAACCCATGGTTGATCCAAGATTTTTTTATCATATTTTAAGGTTCTTGGTTTATGAAATTTTGTGTTAATTTTCTATGAAACGATCCTAGTATATCAAGTATGCAATTTACTCTTTTGGAAGTAATTTGTAATTGTAATTTTTCTCAGTGTATCATACTCACCGCATGTTGGCAAAGTGCATGTCCATGGCACCGCCGCTGGGAAAGTTCTCGATCATGCGCTCCATGAGCTTGCAGAAGCAGCTGTAGCTGAGCGACTCGTCGTCGAAGATGACCAGGAGCGGAGCCACGAGGTCGCACATGCCCTGCATGTAGCCAACGTCGAGGTGCTCCCACACATACGTGGATATCACATTGCGCAGCTTGTCCAGATTCTCGTTGGCAAAGTACCAATAGTTGCGATCGCAGCGCTGCACATCCTTCTCGATCCGATGCAGATTCAAGCCAAACTGTTCCAGCAGTTCGACGCTGTAGACGCCGCCATTGGAGCTGGCTGGTGAGACGCAGGCGGATTTAGGCTCTTGCAGGGCATCCAGGGAGGCCACCACAGTGATGTCCTCGTTAAGGGGCGACATGAGACTGGTCTTGCGTGAGGTAAACTCCTCGGTGGGCTCGTCGTCGTTGCATTGTATATCGAGATCGTCCAGCGAAGCTGCCTCCGTGATGATGACCGCCGTGGCAGGATGTTCCTCATCATGACGCACATCGTCAGCGCTGTGAAATTTGCTCAGCTGACCAAAAAGCTCCGCTTCTCCCTCTTCCTCTCCATCTTGCTCGCCGCCTTCGTGTTCGTCCTCTGCTTCTGCGTCATCGGGAACCTTGGCCTCTGCAAGATCGGCAAACTCATTGCCCACAGTCTCGTAGCTGCTGGTGGAAGGAGAGCTCTTGATGCTTAGCATTAATATATTGCCACTACCGTCGAGGGTTAAGCCCAGATCGCCTTCGGTTTCCGAGTCGGCAAAGCAATTCTCCTGCAAACGCAGCGGCTCCATGTCGTCGATGTTCTGGAACTCCAGGACAACCTGCTCGCTAAGCTGAGGCGTCACTTGAGCCAACGGTGTCGCCTCTGCCCGCTCTTCCTCCTCGTTTGCCTCCTCTGCCTCGTTTTGAAGTTCCTGCTCCTCTGCGACTGGCGCGGCCATGGGCTGTTCATCGAACTCATCACCCGGATCGGACATGTCCGAGAAATCATTGTCGTCGAACACATCGTTCTCTCCCTCGACAAAGTCATCATTCGGCTCAACATGATCCGACTGCCTGTTGCCATTGGAAAACCGCTGCTGAGAGCTGCTCGCATTTGCCTTGGCAGTGAGTCTTGCCTGCTCCGCGCCCAGTTTGGCCACAGCCAGTGCCGTCTTCTCCTTCTCCCGCTGCCGAACAATCGCCTCCACTGCGAGCCACTCGCTCATCGTCGTCTCGTAGTAATGCTTGCAGGTCTCGTCCTGCTTTTGACGCTCCTCCGGCGTCGAGCCGAACGCATAGTGCCCTAGCAGATATGGCCAGACCTCCTTGCGCAGCTCGTGCTCCACGCCACCAAAATAGACCAGCCGATAGAGATCCAGTTCGCCGGAAACAACGCCATCTACATGCATGGCCTCCCATTTTTGCCTGGATAAACCCTCTTCATCGGCAGCCACTGTGAGAGATAGAGAAAGATATTTGAATCAGGGACCGGAATCATATTGAGTTATATTATAAAAATTACATAGCAATGATTATTTAAAGATTTTTAAGGATTTTCTTCAATGATAATGATTATTCTTGAGCGAAATATTATAATAAAATTTACAAATAATCATCATTTGGGATTTTTTTTTTTTGCTCGAAATAAAACTCACCTTTAAAAATATTTACATAATCATTATAAAGATTTGTTTTTGCGTTTAGGGATATGCAAAAATTCTGGGTGCAAATCCTACACAAAAGGCAAGTACTTAAAGTAAGTTTTATTTTGAGCGAAATAAATAAAAATTGTAAATAATGATTATTTGTGAGTTATATTTTTTCGCACAAATTAAATCATTATCATTATTTTTTGTATATGTATTCTAGTCATTGATTTTTTGATGTGAAACAATTTTAATAATCAATAATTGCGGTACCTGATTTGATCCTATTAATTAAGCCTGATACTTACAATCTGGTGTAATTCGACCATTGACTAGGCCGGAGAGATGAGTTCGCACCGTGGAGAGATGGCGACAGTAGGCCAACCAGCCGTAGAAAGCCCTCGAGATAATCTGGCGACGCATCGTGGAGCAGACCAGCTCAATGCTGGCCGTTTGACTGGCCTGTATCAAGGGCGGATCCGGATTGCTGCTCTGATCGATGGACAGACTCTTGCTGGAGCAATCACTGCTGCCGGTGGTCGAGCAGCTGCCCAGATGCTTGCGACGCGGACTCGAACGTCCCAGCTCCAAGATAGGATGTGTGGCCACTAAAACATAATAATCAAGAAAGTTTTAATCGAGGTTCTGACGAACATGATTGATTTTAATGATTTATTGTTCAACTCGTTGGCCTTGAGAACATTTGACGCGACGCGTCTTTCATACAAACATATATTTTTTTTTATATGTAAGTATGTACATTAGAGTGGGTCAATTTGTATGGATAATTTTCTTAAAAAATTGTTAAGTGAAACAATATACTTTTTATGGACTCGCTTAGGTATCTGAGAGTGTTTAAAATGACAAAAAATATGCAAAGTTTCTTGTTAAAAATCGGAAGCTCGAAAATGATTTTAGAATTCACTGTATTTTAAGATTTTGATACCCGCATTGGGACGAAATAAATTGACACACCCTAGTGTACATGCATAAGACAATAAAATGCAGATAATTTTTGTATCTTGCTTCTATCTGTTTTTTTTTTGGATATATGAAAACCGATATAAGCCCCTATAAATGATCCGGTTACTAAACGGTTATTTCGGCTTACAAAGTTTTGGTTTTAAGGTTTCGGTCAAATGAAAATGTTTTTTTTCAGTTACGGTTTTCAATTTCAATCGGTTTTTACCGGTTAAAGGTTAAGTTACGGTTTCGGTTAGGCTTTTAGTGCCTGAATATAACTATTAAAATATTATTATTATAATTGAAATGATTATCTACTCTGTTTTTTACCCGATCAAGATAAAATTTACAGCAAAACTTCGCCAAGTATCAGACATTTTGTGACACCTCTCATGGCTGTAGCTTAAATATTGGTGTTGTAATTGGTTTTTCGAATTGTGTCAAAAAGGGTAGTGGCATTCAAAATTTAAAATACATTTATTTAAAATTTTACGTTTTGACGCTTAATTAACTTATGGTATCGAAACTATAATAATACAGCTCTTAAAATTGTATTCATTTCATTTTAAACGCGGTTTGATCTCAAATTGGATTCTTGGTGAAAAATTACTTGTATAGTAATTAAAAAACAAATTTTTTTTTTGAAATTTTTGATTGAAAATTTTTTTTTTTTTTTTAATGTTACTCTAGATTTGTGTACGTTGATTAGCCCCTGGTACCAAGTTTGAAGTCTTTAGCTCGTATAGTCTCTGAGATAGACGCGGATGTACTTACAGAATTCCTCGTGCTGGCTCTTGCTGACCACACGAAAGACATAGTCGATGGGCGTCTCATCGCTGGATGACTCCATGACCGAGGGCAGGATGTGTCGGCGCACACTCTTGGGCCAGGGGAAGAGTTTGCCGATGCCACGCTGTGACCAGAGCGGCGGATCCAGCTGTCCATGTGGCAAGAGACCCGTTTCTAGGCAGCTGAGAAATGCTTGTAGATGTCCACCCTCCGGAAAGTGAATGGGCGGACGCTGGACACCATCCTGACCGACAAGAATAATAATGCCACCCGTGTCACCGCCACGATTCTGATGGCAATGCACATAGACAATCTCATCGACATTGATGTTGAGTGCATAGCCCCAATAGAAGTTTTTGTCGGTGCCATCCGTATCGCTGTAGCCGTTCATCAATTGATTTGGCGTCCATTTGATGGTCAGGGATTGAACACTCTGATGCAGACTGAGGTAACCAGGCATTGGTTCAGCCACATCCTTGGGCAGGACGAGCACATTGTTCTTGCCATAGAGGAGAGTGGTGCGCGAATTCTGATGCAGTGACTCCACATAATCCTTGGCCACGCTCGCCGGCGAGCAGGCCTTGAAGCTGCCGCTGCTCGTGTCCTCCGAGCTCGTGTGCAGGCTGCGTTTGAAGTTGATAATGGGCCGATGACAGGTGGGCGGTGTCCGATTGCCAGAGCTGATGCGATGACGCTGCACCTGCAAACCACAACGGATTTAATCGAATCTGAGCTAAGTAGGAGACTGGAGTAGGAGTTCAGCTGGGAATACTGATTAACTTTTTAAAGCATCACCTCTTTACTAAAAAATATATATATTTAATTTATGGTATAATATTTAATTTTATATTTTGCTGTACAAAGTCCAAATAATTTTTAATAAATTTTAAAATATGTTTTGATTTTATTTCAACTACTTTTTGAATCAATTGTAATTTTCAGGAACTGTTTTCAATATTAGTTTTATTAAAAAAATTATGAAATAATGATCATTTTGAGTTATACTTTACTTCTGAACCAATAATCAGTATTTTTGAGCACAAAAATACTTAAGAGAATACTCATTATTTCATCAATTTTATTTTTTGCTCAAAATTATGATTAATGGTTGAGTATGGTTAAAGTATTATCCAAAATTAATGATTATTTTGTAAGCAAATCTATAAAACATACAGTGAACCACTTATGTCTTCAAACAGCATAAATTTGTCAAATTTGCGTATAATAAAGATGTTTTGATGCAGGTTTCTTATATTAATCTTTTATTCAATTAAATCCCGTTCTAATGATGCAAAAATTTCTTTAACCCATTAAGTATCCATCGAAAATTTTGAATTTAAAAAAAAGTCAATTTTTCAACTTTTTTACTTGATTTTTTCCAAAAAATATTTTGATGCAGAAAAATGTTTCAAACAATTCTAAGAGTGACTGCAAAAAAAAAAATTTTCAAAAATATTTTTGCTAGTATTTTTTATAATCAGTATTCCCAGATCAGAGTAGGAGGGATTGGAAGTAGGACTTACCAGCTCATCGGCACAGGGATCTGACCAATAGTGGTCGGCAGTCTTGGCGCGCGTAAACTCCAGAGCACATGGACCTACAAGCAAGGAGCTGAGTATGGAACCATAATCGGGATCGGCGACCAGCGCCTCGCGATCGTAATAGTTCTGGGCATTGCACACCAGATGCTCAATAATCTTGGCCAGACGTTTCTCATAAAGAGCCAGACGTATCCACAGATACTTGCCCAGCGGGGCAGCGACTCCATTCGCTCCCGACGAGGAGGACACAACTGAATTAATGGCGGTCACGGAGTTGCTGCTGCCGTTGCCCTTAATCAAGAGCTTTGGTTTGATGATGCTGTCGCTGCTGGAGGAGGAACGCTTACCGCTAACCGCATGACTTTCCTGCGACAACTCCAGCTCCAAGAGACGTCGACTCACATAGTCCGCCTCGGGACAAATCTTGGCTATCTTCTGTATCAGCGCTGTGGTCGACGATGTTTTGAACAGACCCAGAGCCCGTCGTCGCAGTCCATGACTGAGACAAGCCTCGACGGCGCCACAAAGCGAGGTCACCGAGCTACTCTCCTCGTGCACGTACTTCTTAGTGACCGCCTCCTCCATTAGCTGTTTCACCTCCTTCTTAACGCTCGCAATAAGCCGTTCCTTTAGCTCGGTATCTGTATGTGAACAAAGAAACCATTTGAAGTGATTGTGCAACTATGTATATCAAAGACGATACCATTAAATTCCTAATGCCACTCAGCAAAATACAGGACGCTGATGATCTACAAAAAGAGCTCTTAATTTCATACCTATTTGTTAAACAATTTTTTTTGAAGGCATAAACGACCGCTTATCTTTTAAAATAAGAGCAAAATTTGTTAATCAAGAACAATGTATACATATAGTAAAATGTAGACGCATTCGTTCTTAAATATAAACAGTAGGTAGTGTAAGGTATTGCATAAGAATCATAATACTTATTACAAATACAAATACCTTACGAAATTAAATCAACTAAGCTTAGATCTTATTTTGATGTAAAGAATTTGTCACCCGCTCTTAAATTTAGAATTTTGTGCTTGGATCAAGAACTTTGAGGATAATTGAACATTTCACACCGGAAATACTTGATTTAAGTCCGAACGTACTTGATTTACTCTCCGTGTACACAATCTCCCATCCTCTATCTTATATGATAATGACTGACATGACAGGCAGCAAAGTCCTTATACATATCCAGCTTCTGCTACGCCTCAGACCCGCCCCTGGTCAGGCTTGATTGATGACAAAGCGCCTTCCTTTCAACTGGGATTGCGATTGCTCTAGAGTCCACATCGACCTCAATCATTTTGTACCCACTGTCAATTGCGCTATCTCTCTCTCTCTCGCTTTCTTTCTCTTAGCACAAATCGTCCTTATCAACGAGCACTTATGTATGCTATACGTATATTCATAGGCAACACATACATGAGGGTATGTACATAAATATACATATGTATATGTACATATATTCACAAATATGCTAATATCATAAAAAAAAGGCTCAGCGAAAGGCGCGCGCGCTTCTAATTAGAATGGTAATAGGGTGGAAGGGATTTTAGATAGCGACTACGTGACAACGCAACCCAATCGAGAGCTCGATTTATTCGCAAATCTCAACAATTCTTTTACCCCAAAGCTGCAACAAACATAAGGAATGTTACTTTAACATAACAACAACTTAGCCATTGCTATCATTTTTTATTTTCCAACTCTGAACTTGAATTGATTTATAAAATTAAAATATTAAAAGTTTGCTCGTTGAGATAATGGAATATATTATATCATTAAACATAACATCATTACTTTCCATCACCTTGATTTATAAGCATATAAATTACCCAAAGTATTTAATGTTTTTATGTAAATAGAAATATAAATAAAATGAATCTAAAATGAATCTATAATAAACTATGCAAGGGTGATCAAAGGTCTTCAAAATGCGAATTTTACACAGCAAATTTCAATGATTGAAATACAAGAAGGTACAGAGCTAAAATCTTCAAGCGCATTTTTCAAAAGTTTTGAAACTCATCGTGTCCTTAGACTTATGACAGTCTTCAAAGAAATGAATGATACGTTTCCTGAAGTCAATTAAATACAGTAAAAAAAAGTAACCCCAAATTGTCTTTTATTTGCAGAACTATAAATTTAGCAATTAAGGTCTTTCCTTCTGCCGTCAATAAGTGTAAAAATCAATGATAATAAATTTTAAATAATTTGCAAACACTCTTTCCATCTATCTCTCATTCAAAGAAGCAAGTTCGACCAAAATGAAACGTCTGCTCTTTCCAAAAATAATAAGTTGGGTAAACATTTTATTTTTAAGGTAGGTAAAATGGTACCGCACTTACCATAAAGCACCACATTGTCTGTTACTTTATACTTTGTTTCCGCCTTTTAAAAACAAATTTTAGATGTATAATTTAAAGGTAGGTGGACGAAAACATATAAAATTGCGCTTTGAATTATCCTATCAGTTTATATTTATAGAGCTCTGAAAAAATTTCAAATTTCAAATAAAAAAGCAGTTTGGCTAGTCCTGCGTGTCGCACGTAACATTCGTACCTTTTTGTAGATAAAAATATAAAATATTTTTGGGATTTTGAAAAATGAATCGTTAACTTTTGAATGGTGCTTAGAGGGATTTAAGTGTACTTTCGAATGACATAAAATATAATTTTGTTTCGGTTAGTTTTTGCGATATAGTTGTTCATAATGTGGTGTACGTATAGAAGTTACTTTTAATTTTCCATTTCAACAAATCCAATATTTAAAAAAAAACTGTGAATAATAGAATGCAGAAAAGACTTACAGTCGAACTTCCCTAACTCGAACTTCCCTAACTCGAAGTCTCTCTAACTCGAACAAAATCGAGTGGCAATACTAGGCAAATTTCATACAATTCTACTTCCCTAACTCGAAGTCTCCCTAACTCGAACCTTTTTTCGTGGATAATGGTGATTCGAGTTAGGGAAGTTCGACTGTATTTGAAATCAAAAAAGGTCATGGTCTTTTAGCAAACGACGTGGACACAAGTGTCGCACGGAACGGATCGCACGCAACATTTTTTTCTGTTTCTCTTTTTTTGGACCCCGTACTTTAAAAAAGTATAGGGGTCTATTAACTTTGTCACAAAAAAAAAGTGCGCAACAGGCAGAAGGAGGTGTGGCAGACCCCATAAAGTATATATATTCTTAATCAGCATCAACAGCCGAGTCGATATAGCCATGTCCGTCTGTCCGTCCGTCCGTCTGTCCGTCTGTATTGACGCCTAGATCTCAGAGACTATAAGAGCTAGAGGTTCCAAACTTGGTATGTAGGTTCGTCTATACTGCACGCAGATGGTATTTGTTTTAGATTTTGGGTCGGACTACTATATCATATAGCTCCCATAGGAACAATCAGTTGAAAATCAAGTCTTAGTATGGATAACTTTTTTGCTGTTTGAGATATTTCAACCAAACTCGCGGAATATGCATATAAGATGGTCCCATATATACTGACCAAATTTGATTGAAATCGGATTACTTAATCATATAGCTGCCATAGGAACGATCAGTCGAAAATCAAGTCTTAGTATGAAAATCTTTTTGTTGTTTAAAATAACTGAATTAAACTGACAGAATATGCATATGGGATGGTCCTATACATACTGACCAAATTTGGTTGGAATCGAACTACTATATCATATAGCTCCCATAGGAACAATCAATTGAAAATCAAGTCTTAGTATGAAAATCTTTTTTGTTGTTTGAGATATTTGAGCTTAACCAACAGAATTTGCATATGAGATGGTTCCATATATCCTGACCAAATTTGTTTGAAATCTGACTACTATATCATATAGCTGCCATAGGAACGATCAGTCCAAAATAAAGTCTTAGTATGAAAATCTTTTTTGTTGTTTGATATATCTATACCAAACTGACAGAATATGCATATGGCATGGTACTATACATCCTGATTAAATTTGGTTAACATCGGACCACTATATCATATAGTTGCCATAGGAACGATTGATCGAAAATATACAGGCCTGTTCCGGTTTTCACTTTCGGTAAGATTTTGCGGAAGTGAATTTCTTTAACCTGCTCTAATATCATTTCGGCGAAGTTCTACGGATTTATTTCACTTTGAGGAAATGAGTTTAAGTCCGATAAAGTGAAAAACGAGAATTTTTAAATACTTTGCCTTAATGAAAAGTGAATAAATGCATTTCACTAAATGCTATAAAATAAAAAGTGAAAACCGGAACAGGTCTGAATGACTTAGTATGTAATTTTTTTTATTTTCTCAACCGAATTCATAGATTGGGAATATTCTACGTTTTTAACGTTTTGATCGCACACTCGACTGTAGCCGACTGGAGCCCCGTTGTTGGGCGAAAAGTACTTTTAGTACATAACTATGTATATTAATATTTGCCGCGAGTATGCTCGACTGTAGCACCGTCGACTAGTTTAATTATGTATCGAAAGCAGCTTGAAAAACTTGTTTTAAAATACCCTCACAATATTTTTATTTGTATTAAAATGGTTCATGTTACAATCTTACTGTCCTCCTTAGTATAATCATTAAAATATAATTGGTTTATTTTGGAAGTCAATCTCAAGAAAATGAACAAAAATATATAGAACAAAATTAATTTATTCCAATGTAAAATCGATATAAATACATAACTTGAATACATTTCTGGAAGAAAATTTCACATTATGTGAATTAGACAATATGAAAATAAATAAAATAGTTCAGTTTTATTTAGAGATAATGATTCAACGATCATTTTGGCATTAAGTGTAAAGTTTTATTATTTAATGTTTTTTCTTTATCTAAATCTTAAATCCGTTCAATAGTCAATTAAGTAAATGCTAGGCTTAATAAAACAAGTTAAGGAAAGCATTCAAGAAATGCCAAGATTTTAATGTTCTTCGCTTTATCAAAAGGGATTAATCACTTTAATGTTGCCCGTTTAAACCCATTTAAAGAATGCTAAAACAGTTCAATTAACAAGAATGCAAGACGCAACCGCTCGATGGGGTAACCAACCCCTGAGGGGGGTGTTTCTTGTAACCTTGACTCACCGATGGCGATGGCTTTGCGAAAAATAAAAAATGGGAAAATAAAAGAAAAAAGAAAAGCAAAAGAAAAAGAAAAAGCTTTCCTGAATCGTAAACTAGACAATGTGTGTACCTAGCGTAAGGTGTGTGAGTTGAAAGAGGGGAGCTTGGGTTCCGGGTGGTGCGGTGGTGCGATGGTACGATGTTGCGGTAAGACGGAATGTGAGGTTGCGTGGTGTTAGTTACACCTGCGACGCACACTCTTGACCCTGAACAACATAAAACAGCTGATGACAGGCAGACGCAGTGAGAGTTGCCTGTGCGAGCGAGACGGCGACTCTTCACACTAGCGGCAGCCCGAGGCGTAAGAGCAAGACAAAGCGAGTCATGAAAAGGAAGAGAGAGCGAGCGAGCGAGAGAAGTGAGATTGAAAAGTATGAAAACTATGAACAGTGTTGCTTGCTTCGCTCGTTTTGCTTTAATTTGCTGTCAGTTCCATTCTCACGTCCCCGATACCGTTTCCGTACAACCCCCCCCCCCCCTTTTTCCCCCTCACCTACGGCTTCTCATTCCGCTTGACAGCACCATATTGTAGATGGAAGCTGGACCCAAACATATGTTTGCCACCCACCCAATACACACAGCAGCTTGTGTTTGGCTTGCACCTTGGCCATGGCCAGCGAAAATGCGACTTCGATTACTTAAATTGCTATTCAATTTAAAAACCATGAAAAAAATAAATAAATAAATAAGAGTGCAGCTGAGCGACATTGATTGCAAATAATAATAAAAATAAAAGAAAAATTAAAATGAAAACATTTTCAAGCCTGCCAGCGCCGCGCACATAAAATGCAATTACCGGTCCGGGGACTTGTCATTAAAAACCGATATAAGCTCAATTAGCCTAACAAAGGCACGCAGCCGGGACTACACAGGACAACGGACCGACGGATAAACAGGCAAGAGGCCACGAGCCACAAACGTGGGAACGTGAAAATGATGAATGCAAATTTCCCTGACTGGCCCTGAACTTTTGCATTTCCTGGTGCGCAACAAGCTGTACGTCAGGTCGTATGTGTAATTTAATTGGCTGCAACTCTTAGTGGCCCGATAAAAGTAAGCTACTTTTGCTCAAAGGACATACACAAGTAATCGATGTCAATTAGTGGCATACGTATGCGGACACATGGCAGATTGGCAAATTTCAAGGGCACTACAAGTTAGCAAACAACCATAACAAACAAGTTAAGGGTATCAATTATATTGGTATTATCCCTATTGCATTTTTAACGATGTCTTAAACGAATTGGAAAATGCTTTTAAGAACTTTGGAACTTAAGCTAGAAATATATTATCTGGTCTGCTACCAAAATTTGTTTCTATTTTAGAAGAAATTATACTCTGTTAATGTATTTTTTTCAATAACTACACTTATATATATGGACATATTATCAAAAATATATTGTATAACAAATACACACATATACATACATATGTACATACCCGATTTAATCTGGTTCAGAGCTCTCAATAGTCACTTTGTTGATTAATTAACATTTTAAATCATTTTTATAAAATATGAAACTCGGATCGATCATATTTAATTTGAACTACTTATAGTCGGTACAATACCATGAAAACTTCATCTGAGTTTGAGTTACAGTCGAACTTCCCCCTATTAAATAATTTAATATTTCACTTATAATAATAAAGACTTCATGTTTATTCAAAAAAAGCTGCTATTAGTTTTTCAAGAAATGCTGCAAATTTCAACTTCTGAAACTTATCATCTTCAATATCATAACAATCGTAAAATTGGACATTATATTGGGAAAACTGTGGGCAACAAATATGTATTTGTAAAATTCGATCAATTTAAATAAATTTTTCAAAGTTATTTGCTAAATTATCATAACAGTAATGAAGTTCGCATGTCATATACAATAAATTTTTCAATTTATCTGAAAAGTATGCTACAAAAAAGTTACCGGTAATAATTTGGCATCAACATTGGACTGTAGATACACACGGGTATACACATTTCCCATATTATCGAAGCACACAACATACCATACCCCAACAAACACACACATACATACATAAATTACAAAAGTTGCGTTCCGAAAGTTTCGATATATGTTACTCGCATTTGTTTTTCAGAACGCAAAATCATTTCATTTTCTCACTTTCAGCTGTGACGCTTTCTAATCAACAACACACATAAACGAACACACACAGAGATACAGAGATATATAATATAGCACATACATATACATATGTACAGTTGCGGTCAAAAAAATAGTAGTGCGTGCAATGAATTTACAAAAACTCAAAATTTAATGACTTTTCATTTATTCAAATTTTTTATATCATTTTTTTAAGATACGTTAATATATTGTTAATCTATCTGAGAAATCAAAGATAGTGAACAGTTATAATTTTTCGACTTAGGAATTTTTTTCTTGCAATAGCCTGAAAAATGGGCGGTCAAAATAATAGTAGTGATGAACATATTCAAATATTTTAATGATGAAAACGATCCAAAAACCACCTTTTTTTTATTTAAAAGGTTAGATATGTGAAATGCACTTAATAATTAACAAATTTAATAATTTGTTGTGAAGCCTTATCTTGAATTACCGCCTTACAACGACGGATCATGGCTTTTACATCGTTCTGTTTGTATTGAGCTCCAGGCGCTCCTAGCGATCTTCCAAAGATGAATATTATTTGTTGGTTGATGCTTGGCAATATCCTTCTTCATATCGGACCACAAATTTTCAATGGGATTCAGATCGGGGGACCGTGGTGACCACTCCACTACATTAACTTTTTTCTATGCGAACCATTCTTTCGAAGATTTGCTGATATGCTTTGGGTCTATGTCCTGTTGGAACCTCCAAATTATCGGCATATCATCTGAAAAATACGGTAGCATAGTGTCCTGCAGAATTTTCCGTTGTTCGTGTCTTTCCATTATGGTTATGATCCATTATATGGGTTGGACCCAATAATGCGAAAATGCGCCCAGGTTATTATTCTCATACCACAATGTTTGATGGTCCTGCAGGTGAATCTGGGCTGATATTCGGACTTTAAAGGATACCTTACATGTTGTCGAGATCCTCGACCAGCAATAAAAATAATTTTGGACACAACCGACCACTAGAGGTTTCTTTATTTCTCTAGGGTCAATTCAGATGATCCTTAGCAAATCGAAATCGCTTTTTTGGGCAGGTATTTTTTTTAATAACGGAATTTTTCACGGGCTTCTTTCTGCCAGATTATTATTTCGCAAACATCTAAGAATGTTTTACACACTTTGGTCCATACCAAAGTCCTTTTTTCTAAGTGCTGCAGGAGCAAAAGGGTCGCGTTTCAAAAACCTCACTACTTTTGTCACTAGTCTTTTGGACATGGATCGAGGTCTTCCACATTTATCCTATTTTTGCGACTACTTAAGGGCGTTTCTGATTATGGTTGGCAATCATCTAAACAAATTTTTCCACTTCCTTAAACGTTATCCTTTTTGAAATAAATTTTTTATAGGAGCACTCTTTTCCGGAGTGCAATGCTTGCCACGCCCCATTGTAACAACTCTAAGCAAAATATTTTTTATACAATTTATAGAAAATTATCAAATTACAATTATAAATATCAAATCAAGTGCCTTTCCTGCTTAATATCCTTTTTTCCACTTTTAATGCATTCACTACTATTATTTTGACCGCCCATTATTCAGACTTATTACAAGATAAAATTGCTAAGTCGAAAAATAATAAATTTTCACTATCTTTGATTTCTCAGATTGATTAACAATATAATAGCGTATCTTAAAAAAATTAAATAAAAAATTTAGATAAATTAAAAGTCTTTAAATTTTGAGCTTTTGTAAGTTCATTGCAGGCACTACTATTTTTGACCGCAGCTGTACATGAGTATGTATATGTATCTCTCTTGTTGTCATTGTTGCTGTTCGACAAAAGCAAAATGCAAAAACAAAAAAGACTCTGGTGAAAAAAATCTTACACTTCTACGAGCTCGATTGTAAGAGACCCTGTACGAACAAAATCGCAGTTTCAGTATGCTCTTCTTCTTTCATGGACTAAAATTGATTCATGAAAAATTGTGTAAAACCTTCATATTTATATCTTGTGTACTCTTCTAGTTTACTCTCTTTATTAGCATTGATTTATGATGAACTTTCGATATTATGAACCTATTTTCTGAACATACCCGGACAACAATTTACATCAGATATGCTACAATTCAAGGCTATAACTTGGAATATGCACGTGTGATTTTATTTCTTCGATTTTATAGTGGCGGCTTAGGATTTTTAATTGATCTTATAGACTCTTATGCAAATTTCTTTTTTTCACAAATTTAATAGGTCCGTTGTACAATGTAAGTACAGGGCCTAAAAACGTGAAAAAGTTTTTCTAACTCACCGCTGGTGGCATCGCCTGCGGCGTTGGAAGCGCCACCGCTGCTGAAACTGTGCAGCATATTCATTTTTGTTGGTCGTGGTCGTGGGTACGTGCCAGGCTCCCAATTGCTCCTTACGTCTTGTGCTTCTTCGTCTTTCTTGTTCTCTTCTTCGTTTTGCGCTTTGCTTTTTTGGGTATAATGTAATTCTTTGGGCAAATATTTTCAGTTTCGGTTTTGTTTATGCGTCGTCGTTGTTAGTGTTCTCTCTCCCCCTCTCAAACTCTCTCTCTCTCTCTCTTTGCTGGTATCGCTCTTTCACACTATGTTTGCTCTTTTGCCTTCTCTCTCTCACTCTCTTTCCCTTTCGTTTGCTTTTTTCCGTTGTCCACAGCTGCTGTTGGCTTTTTCTTTATTATTGTTGTACTTTGCTAGATTTAGTAACCCTTTTTGAAATTGTTTTTTTTTTCTTTATTTCGTATGCAGAAAATAAATTGTATAAAAATTTATATTCGTTGTATTCGTTGACGACAATTAGTTTTTCTGTCGTTTATTGTATGTATGTATGTATGTGTACTGCACACACACACACTGGCACACGCACACACACACGTGTGTCACTGTTGCTGCTGCTGTTGTTGTTATTGTTGTAATTGTTGTTGATTTAAAAGTTTTGTTTTAAAAAAAATAGTAACGTATTTTTGGCAAATGTATGTGTAAGCGCTTAAATAACAACAATACACACACATATGTATGTATGTAACAAGGTTTCAATCTGATGTTTCACATTTTCGCTGCTTGTTGTTGTTATTGTTGTTGTTGCTCAATTGATTGTTGCCAAATAGAGGGACGAATGATATTTGGACGTCTCTCCCTTTATGCTCTGTTCTTTGTTTTGCATACTTTCATGGGCTCTCTCAAACCATTTTGCTTCCACAATGTGTGTGCGTGTGTGTGTGTGTTCGTGTCCGCTTGCTTAGCCGTCCTTGTCGTCGTCGTTGTTCGTCCGTTCGCCAGCAGCGTCGTTTGTTAACTAACGGCTCTTTACTCACAGGCACTGCTTTAAGGCGCCGCAACTTTCGCTGCCGGAGACATCACAATATGCCCACCTCACAGACAGGCTCGCTTATCGATAATTATCGATAGGTTTATTTAAATTGGCGGGCAATCGTCTACTATTGTGCCTATCCCACACAAGGCTTCAGAAGGGCAAACTCGCTGTGGGAGACTTTTTACTTACTGATTTAAAAAAGAAAAAATCCCATAAATAGAACAATTAGGGTGTTTACTTGACCCATGCAGCATTGCAGTTTGTAAGCTTGCAATACACACTGCTTTCAAACAGTCAGCTGTTTTTTGTTTACATTTTGTTTGATTGTGTTGGCTGGATTTAGAAAGATAAAAATGCCATTTCAAAGCATCAGAAATATGCTCTGTGACAAAAAAACAAATAAACTCATTCGTGGAAATTAGGAAATTGAAGGTGTCTACAGCTCGTTTTTTAAATTGGTTGCACAATTACGCTCATGCTTTTTACATTTGTGGATGTATCTTGACTAGACGAAGCTGATTCGCAAACTGATGAGATTATGGATGACTTTGTTGTGAAGATATCATTTTATCAAACAAAACCCGTTTTGACTTTTGATTTCAGCGGCTATTAATAAGCTGTTTTTATATCTTTAACACTAAAATAAACCAAATATACTCAAAAAGAAGTAAGTTTTAGTTAACTTCAGGTCTAGTAATGTCTATAAGACACCATGCATTGTCGCAGTCAATTTTTCAGTGCAAGTTGTTGTTGCGACACATTGCACGTTTGCAATCTGCAATGCTGCAAGGGTCAAGTGAACATCCTTAATATTTTTTGCATTGCATATCTGCAACCTTCCGATTATACTCATTGTCACTGTGCGAAAGGCAACTAGCAATATAAATATAAAGGAAGAATTAAATATTTGCTATGACAGTTATACACCGAAAAGTATAGTTTTAACTAAGAAAAGTGTATTCTAAGGCCGTTTTTTCAATGTCTCAATAAAGTTAAAAACGGTAGTAGTTAGTTCACATAGGGCCGTTTTTTCAATGTACATACATATACTGGGGTGCCACAGAAATCTCTTTCACCTGAAAAATGACGTAAATTTCATACAAATGTACGTCAAATTCAAGTGAAAGAGATTTCTGTGGCACCCCAGATAAAGTCTATTTAACATACAGTGGCGGCAGAAATAATAGGGACAAAAAAACTTGGTTGCTTCTTTTCAATATTATTCTCATCCTTGCAAGATCCAATGCATATAAACTCTTAGACTTAATACATAATCGCTATTTCTATTTAAATTTAACAAAAATTTGGCCCATATTATCATACAAGAAGAAAAAAACAGAAAAAAACAAAAATTTCCGAAATTCATACTGGCAGTCGGACCATAATCGACCGTTTTTAAGTAACCGAAATATTCAGCATAGGCTTAAACTTGCTAATACGCACCTGCTACTTGAAAATTTGAAAAATATGCTCTAGTTGGACGTAACGTAGATCAACTTCATTGGATCCGATGGAAAAAGTCAGGTTAGACGACGTTAAGGAAAAGCTTTTGACCCCAAGTACTCAGTTAAGACTGTTAAGCACGGCGGCGGTTCGATTATGGTCCGGCATGGTCTGATAAATGCTTACCAGAACCTGCTGTCGACCAAATCTATTGCAATATATTATCTAGAGATCCTCCGGACTACGATTCAGCCATTTGCTGAAGAGGAAATGTCTTTACTCCCACTTTACAGGAAGATAACGACCAAAAGCACCCTTCGAATTTGGTCAGGGAATGGATTGGTCTCGAAAATACTGGCGACATGGAACCACCTGCACATTCCACGGACTTAATTCCCATAGAGGACCTCTGGGAAGATCAAAAGCCGGCATTAAGTTTAGGCATTAGGGTCTGACATGTCCAAAAATCAGCGGGTGCTCTCTGAACAGGTGCAATAGGCTTGGTATGGCATTCCTGAGGAAACCTGTGCCAAGCTTGTGGGCTCTATGCATCCAAGATGCTCTAGAATATTAAAAATGATAAATGCTACCACAAAATTTTAAATTTAATTTAAATTTTATGCTTAATGCTCCTTGTCCCTATTTTTTCTGCCAGTATGAATTTCGGAAATTTTTGTTTTTTTCTGTTTTTTTCTTCTTGTA
Organism: Drosophila recens; assembly: GCA_037043495.1. Lineage (NCBI taxonomy): Eukaryota > Metazoa > Arthropoda > Insecta > Diptera > Drosophilidae > Drosophila > Drosophila recens. Next base: position 137,556 of record JBAMBJ010000201.1, read on the forward strand.
TGATAATATGGGCAAAATTTTTGTTAAATTTAAATAGAAATAGCGATTATGTATTAAGTCTAAGAGTTTATATGCATTGGATCTTGCAAGGATGAGAATAATATTGAAAAGAAGCAACCAAGTTTTTTTGTCCCTATTATTTCTGCCGCCACTGTATACATAGTAACAAATTTGACATTAATTTCTATACATTTTACGTCAAATTTTATTTTTAATAGTTATCAATTTCCATATTTAGAGCATATATTCAAATTATATGTTCCATAAGAAATTTGGGTTTTTCAAAAAATTGATAAAATTAAGGTGTGTTCTCACTGCTTCACAAACGCTGCACAAAACAGTTCACAACGTCACAAGGCAAAGTTAACACTAAATTCATTGTCACAAAATTGTGAAGTCACAAAAATGTGACACTCCAATGCAAACACCATTTCCACATTCTGCTAAACATTTTTTGTGAAGGAAATTGACACAATTTTGATAAAAAACTATGTTAACAGCTGTTAAAGTTGAAGCAGCTCAAATAAACCCAATCCCATTGTGAAAAGCACATCGAGCAAGTTGGTTTTCCTTCACATAGTGAAAACATAAACTTGAAAGAAAAAAATGTAGTTGTTGTTTTTATGTACTTAAGCATTGTTTTTTATTTTAAAAAAAATGGATTCACAAAATGAAGCTGCGCTTGCTGCATTGACGGTCATTGGGTTGAGGCTTCTAGAAGACGATGATGATGAGCCCAAAGCAAATCGCAGCTGCTGGGTCTACGAATTAAATTTGACTTTTGGAAAAGAGGGGATGTATGCGAAGTTGAGTGGAGAGCAGCGAAGTCTTCCGTTTAAATTCAAAAACTATTGGCTTTTGAACGGAGCAACATTCGACCAGCTCACTTTTTGGGTCGCTCCACTTATTAAAAAGAAGACAACAAATTTTCGCGAACCAAACTAAGAGCAATGGTGCTCCAACAGGCATCTTTGGCATCACGGTTTTTGTAGTCTCCACTATACACATTCCAAAGGCATTTTGACTTCTCCACAGCTTCAATTAGTTTGTGGATGGAATCAGAATGCCACTGAATGGTATCACGACGTCCATGGTTAGTTAATTGATTGATTATCCATTACAAATTTGTTCAATGAAATTAAATCTGTTCAATTAGAGGACAATTGCAGTGACATTTCGTTTTTATTCTTTTTTGTGGAACTTGTTATTGTTCAATTGCGACTTTTTGCGAACATTTTGATTCCTTGTGATTTTTTGCGATGCTCTGTCACATTGATTGGTAGTGTTTACATTGAAGACTTCCACAAGGCTTTTCAAAATTGTGTGAAGCACAATTTCTGTGTTGCCAATGTGAACAGTTTGACGTATTTCGCAAATCATCACAAAGCATGTCAAAATATTTTATTAAATTAATGAACTTATCCATGTCATAAAAATATATAACTATTAACTATATAGCACAAAACTTAAACGTTCCGAAGCTGCGATGCAAATCCGCGTTTTTTTTTTTGAGTGTTGTAAAAAACTATCTACCACTATAGAAAGCTATAGAAAGCTTCTCTTTTTAATCACCTGCGGTTAAATCTCTGATCTCTGATCAGAGATCTTCCTAGAGGTTTTTAATTTTACTATTTTTCATTGATCTGATTGGGATTTTCTGGGTTTTCCCCAACAACAAATGCAACAAATGTTGGTTCAATTATAATTCTTTGCCTACCCCAGACTTAACTTAATTAACTTAATTTATTTTCTTTTCAGTGTACAATTAAAATTTACATTTATTTATTTACATTTATTTATTTATTGAAAAAGTGTCGGTGAAAAACGGCTCGTGGGAACTGCCTTTAAGAGATTTGCGTGTTCATGCAACCACAAAAAAAACACAAGTGCGATGGGCTACTTCGAACAAAAAAATAAAACAGATCGCGAAGAATTAGACGACCTGCTAAAAATCTGTTAAGTTAAACACATAAATAAAGACCAAAAAACGTGTTTTTGCGTTTTTTTCAGAATATTTTTAGCTTTTTTTGTCCTTCTCTCCAGTTAAAAACAGCTTTTTTTGATAAAAAGTTGGCAGCACTGGAGACTGTGCCCATCACTACTATAGATCAGTGCTGCCAACGCCTCTACACAAAAATAAGGCCGGTTTAGCCAAAAAATCTGGACAGGCAATGCTTTCTTATTAGTATGTACATATAAAAATAATTCAAAAAATAATATCATAGCTCTAAAAATTACTACAATATTGAAAGTATTAGCTCTTTATTAGCCAGTAAAATATTTTCCACAGGAAATGCATTAATTGTTTTTTTAAATTTCAAAGATATTCGACGATCCGAAAATGAATATATTAGATGACGCTTAGATGTATTTAATAAATTCTATGAGCGACTTAGAACAATGAAAAAAACGATAACTAATGGATAAAGTAAAACAAAATAAAATAAGCCTTTTTCCGGATAGGGGACGATTTAAAATTTTTCCGGAAGTCGCAGTTCCAAAACGGACAAATCTGTCCGCAAAAAGGACAAAGTGGCAACACTTCTTTAGAGGTGGAGAGCTATCGATAGTCGGCACCATCGATAGTCAGCGATATTATTTTTGTAATTTTTTTTTTTGTTATTAATGATGAACTGTTAAATAAAATAAAATAAATTTTGATAAGTAATGTAAATATTACAGCTACAAAAAAACAAACCACTTAAAATCATAAACAAAAAATGAACTTAACATTTTTTTTTTAAATCGATTTTTTTTCTTAGAAAATCGAATTGAATCGATTTTTAAAAAAATCGTAAAGTCCCAGCTACCATCATTCCCATGCGTTCCCCGTAGATGTGCTCAGTGTAATTAGCCTAATAGATGGCGGCTCGATAGCGCTTGACAATCGATAGTGCCACCGATAGCTCTCCACCTCTAATTGCATATGATCTGCAGCTAACTTCACTCCTCAGAAAAAGCCGGCGATAAACGCAATTCACGATTTGATTTTCTTTGATTGGAAAGGAGCACGCGTTTTGTTTACTCAATCATCCTAATTACCTGAATTTTGAATAGAGCATTATATAAATTTAAAGATTAAAAAAAATGAATAAATTGGAATACTTTGGTAAAACATCGCACGCAATTAATAAGATATGCTACACATGGACAGTCGAAAACTTTAATTTGTTAAGAAAAATGAAATTAGACAAAGCCCTCAAGTCACCAAAGTTTCCAAACGACGAAAGTGGTTTCCAATTTTGTTTGGAGCCTTTTCCCGAGGGATACTCGTATGGAAATACTCTGAATGTTTGTTTGAATAGTATCTCGAACAATTCAAAAAACAGCTGTGTAAAAATGTATTTGCCAGGACGTGCGGCAGATTTTGAATTCCACGATTTCATATTAGGTCAACCTAAGACATTATCTTTCAATAATTTGTTCAACGAAGGCGATGCTTTTTTAAACGACGAGAGCCTAATATTGCACTGTGAAGTCGTTTTGATAGCTAACCCAAACCGAATCGAAACAAGTGGAATAGGCAATTTCATCAATATTCCAAACTGTAAATTGGCTGAAGATCTTGGCGATATTCTGAACACACAGGAATTTGCAGATGTGACAATCGTCACAGCCGACGGCCATAAAATCCCAGTTCATAAGATCATACTATCGGGTAAGAAAAATTCATATTTTGGGTATTTAATCATTAGATGTAATTTTACTTTTTATTATATTTTCTTTTTAATTTTATGTGTGTAGCTCGAAGCAAAGTGTTTGCGGCCATGTTCAAACATCCAATGAAGGAAAACACTGAGAATTGTGTTGTCATCAACGATTTTAATTCCAATGTTGTTTCAGAACTGATTCGATTCATGTATACGGGGGAAGCCCCTAACTTGCAAAAGATGAGTGCAGATCTCTTTGCGGCTGCTGACAAGTATGAACTCGACAGGCTGAAGGCGATGTGTGCCAAGTCCATGTGCGACAATCTATCCATAGAAAATGCACTTACAGTGCATAAGACAGCTGAACTGTACGACCTTAAAGATGTTGAAGACAAGACAATTCAATTTGTCAAAAGTTATATTCGCGATGTATCTGATACATTGATGTGGAAAAGTTTAATCACTCTGATCGAAGGAAAGGTCAATGAAAAAAAACCGGATGATGATTCAACGAGTAGCCTTAAAATTGATAAATAATCGAGCAAATATTCAATCAGATACACAATCAAGATGCTCGTAGTTACTATACAAAAATTGTGTTAAGCCCAATTTACACGATCGGTTTCCGACCGACACTTTAAGTTAATAAATCGTCGGTCTCGTGTGAACACGCAAAATTTTAGAGCGTCGGTTTGTCATCGAAGCAAACTTTACATGTGAGAATGACATTTTTTGGTATATTTTGGTATTTTTTGGTGCTTGTTGAATGGCAACATTTTCCATCGGTCAAAAAGTGTCGGTCGGAAACCGACCGTGTAAATTGGGCTTTAGGAAATACATAAATCTTGGAATTTTTCAACTAATTTCTTTAATTGATCCAAATACTTAATCTTCTGATGAATTTTGATTTAACTTGTTTTCATTATTATGTTTACCTAATCCTTTACGTTTTTTCATCAGTTATGATTATTATTATTATCACATCATCGGTTCCAAATGCAACCAGCATAAATGGTAAATTGGTATTTTTTTCTACAGAAGCAGCATTTTTCTTAGAGCTCCTTTCGTTGATGCGCAATTTACAGGGGTGGTGAAAAATATTTACACAACACTTAAAGTAAAATCTACTCATAATTTTAACTTACTTCATGTTAATTTTGATATCAATGGAAAGTTCATTAAAATTCCGGTTAATTAATACAAAAATTTCCTTAACCCACTAAGTACCAATTGAAAATTTAAAATTTTTGTATAAGTCTACTTTTTTGACTTTTCCTCAATATATAAGTTCACTTTCCAAATGTCACCCACAAATATATACAAAAGAGCTTTGCCATAATTTGAGACATTGAAAAAACGGCCCTTATAAGATTTATATGGACGGCCCTAAGACTTTAAAACTCACATGATTAGTAAGGTGTAAGTTTAAGGTGTATAATTTTAATGATTGCAGCGGATGGGGCCGTTTGAGCCTTTTGGTAAAACTTTTTTTTAATTTTTTACTATTTTTGATCAAAAATACGCGTCGACACGTCGATCATGAAAACCCTACCCCTAATAAAAATAACGAAAATTTAAATCTCCTTTCGAAAATGAGATGATAAGTCAAATTAGTGACAGGTTTGTTAACTTTTCGTAGAATCTAGTAATCTAGAAGTATTTCTTAACATTAATATGGCGGTCGGGTTGCGAAATAATTTTCCTAATAATGCAAGTCACTTGTAAACAAACAACATTTGCGATAAGAGTCGATGTCATTGTGTTTTTTATTTTGTGGAGCACATGGTTTGGTTTACATGATGCTGGCAAGTACTCAAAAGGCACACAGTTTTGAATTCTACTAAACTAAACAAATCTGAATGATTTGTATGTATATAAGCATATACATATATACAGACTTTTGCTCGAATGTCATGCGATATACATATGTAAATAGATAATTTCTATTTTAGAAAAATAATATTTGTATGACTAACTAATTGTGATGGCATCGCCACATGACAAATGTGGTTGCCGCTGCTGTTTGTCTGTCGTTTCTTCTTGAAGACGGGAGACATAAATCCCGAATCGCATCTTACCGCTCTGCATGCGGGCAATGGTTGTCAGAGTCTCTGGAGAACGTTGTCCGGTGCGCTGATTGATGCAGATCATGTCACAGCGCTGGCAGGGACCATCCACCTGAAACTGGACATCGCCAATGCGCAGCCGAGTGTAGGACAGCTCCTCGAAGGGCACGTCTGTTTCAATAATGATGTTGGCCCGAAAACGATCGACGGTCTCGTCCAGCGGCTCCTCGAAATCCAGGGAACGCACTGAGGTGCGATTGACAAGTAGAAACTGCGCCTGATTGACCAGACTCAGCTGCTGCTGCTGAGCACCTGGTGCACTGCGTTGTGCGGATTGACGTAGCAGACGCAATCCCTCCATTCCGAGTTGCTGGCTCAGCCAAATGGCGACATCATCGCCACAGTCATAGCCTTCAATCGGCTGGCGACACACTTTACTGCGACAACGGGCCGAGTTTGCAGCTTGAGCACTAAGCGAGAGTGGCACACAGACAAAGGATGAAGTGTCCGTGCCATTGAAATGCAGCTGCAGTTGATCATCAACGATGATTGGCTGCAGTAGACAGAGATCCGTACAGCGTTTCTGTGTGAGAGCCATGCCGTTCATATCAACAATCATCCACTCGCGATCGTACTGCAGACCCTGATCCGTCAACGGCCAACTTGTTCCGGCGTGCTTTGTAATCTTGAAGGCGGCACAAGACTTGACCGGATAGATGGCCAACTGAAGCAATCGTGGACGCAATCGCTGAGCTCGTTGCTGCAGCGCCTGGGGCAGCTGCTCTGCCTGATCCTCAATGAATCTGAGACGCTGCTGTGGCTTGACATTCAGATAGCTGGCACGAAGCATTTGGAGCAATCGTTCAATATCTTCTATGCGCGTCATATATCCAAAGGAAACACGTACTGCGCCCGTGGGCTGGCCATCCAACAAATCATAGTAATCGCCACAAATGCGTCCAGCGCGCTTGTAAATGGCATCCATGGTGTCGTCAGACAGTTTCAAGTGGCGCTGACAAGCGCCAATATTGCAGAAGCAACCAGTGCGCAACAGAATCCGATGCAGTGCAGCGACACAGGCGACCTCACCAAATCCCACATAGCCGCCAGAATCGGTCAGCAGATTAAAGGCCACAACGCCGCCCTGTTTGGAACGATCTGCGTAGCCGGCATTGTTGTACAGCGTGACGAGCGGTGCTCCATTGGCATGCTTGAGTTGCAGCAACTGCTGCTCACAGTAGCGTGCCAGGCCATGGACATGCCGTGATATGCGCTCCATGCTGCGGCCAGGCACGAGTCGTGCCATCGTCCGAAATCCTTCCAGCAGCTCGACAATGGATAGAAATGGCAGTGTGCCATCCTCGAAGCGTTGATGGAATACATCTCGCAACTGATGATCCATGGTGTGCGGATAAGCATAGTTGATGGTGCCGCCGCCATAGAAACGCTTCCTTAACACTTCCGCTCCCCGCCGGCTCACCAGCAGTGCACCCACTCCGGTGGGATAGCCAAAGATCTTGTAGAAACTGATGCACACATAGTCAGGGCGATAGCGTTTCAAATCCAATGGACTGCTGGCTGCAAATGAAGCCGCATCCAAGCACACATAATAATTGTTGTTGTTGTAGGCGAGATTCTCGCCCTGCCTCGTATCCTTACTCCATACGCATTTGCCGGGTTGCTGCAAGCCATGTTCATGCATCTGCTCAATGACAGACAGCGGCAACTTGTAGCCACTGAAGTTACACTGGGCGGAGAATGCTATCAGGGAGTTACCAGGAGATGAAGTTGAATCTGCAGTTCCATTTGCAGTTTTAGGGGAATGGGAGTTCATGTCGACATCGTTAAGCTGAATCTCCTCCTGGGTGAGCATGTAAATGCCATTGGCCTTCACCAGCTCACGCATGCCCAGCACCGAGGTGTGATTCTCCTGGCTGTAATGGAAGTTGCCCTCATCCTCGAACTGAAAGTGCTCGGCAACGAGACGCAGTGCAGCCGATGCATTGGCCGTAAACACAACGTGATAGTCATCGGCATTCGTATTGAAGAACTCCAAGATTCTGGAAATATATGTAGATATTAAAATTTTAGTTCAATTTGTTGAAGCATTTTACCACAATTAATTCGAATTATTATTTTAAATTATATTCCTAATTGCAAATTTAATTTAATTAAAAATTTAGTAATAATAACGCATATAATTAAGGCAACAAAAAATATTACAAGTGAAGAATTGAAGTACAACGGTGGCCAAAATTATTTGGGATAATTACAATCAAATTTTGAACTTAGTTCATGTAAAGTTTGGCATAAATGGAAAGGTCTTTTCCAAAGGTTCGATTCCAACCAAATTTGACCAGTATGTATGGGTCCATCCCATATGCATATTCTGTCAGTTTAATTTAGTTATCTCAAACAACAAAAAAGATTTTCATACTAAGACTTGATTTTCGACTGATTGTTCCTATAGCAGCTATATGATATAGTAATCCGATCTCAATTAAATTTGGTCAGTATGTATGGGACCATCTTTTATGCATATTCTGTCAGTTTGGTTGAAATATCTCAAACAGCAAAAAAGTTTTCCATACCAAGACTTGATTTTCAACTGATTGTTCCTATGGGAGCTATATGATATAGTGGTCCGATCCAAAATCTAAAACAAACTCGATCTGCTCCCAATATAGACGAACCTACATACCAAGTTTGAAGTCTCTAGCTCTTATAGTCTCTGAGATCTAGGCGCTCTTACAGACGGACAGACGGACATAGCTATATCGACTCGGCTGTTGATGCTGATTAACCCTCTAGTGCCCAGGCAAAAAACGAAATTTGAGCATTCACTAATTTTCAGACATAGGAAATTCGTAGTAAATCTCATCGTAGAGCGGTAAAAGAAAAACTGGCTGATGGAATATTTAGTTATTCATAAAGTTTTGTAGCAATATACTTTTAATTATAAATCTAATATAATTTTATTAATTTTTAAAGTTTTAACTAAGATTTTTTTTTACCCCGCCTAAAGGCGGTCTTGGGCACTAGAGGGTTAAGAATATATATACTTTATGGGGTCTGCCACGCCTTCTTCTGCCTGTTACGCACATTTTGTTTTTTGTGACAAAGTTAATAGACCCCTTTACTTTTTTAAAGTGCGGGGTCTAAAAATTACAATTTGAAAATTCCAGTAAATTTATAGGTATCTTAACGACGTAAAAAGTGTGGCTATAACTACATAATTAACCGAATAACCTATTAGCTATTTCTAGCTACCTTGTTAAATTCTGACATCAATGTCGTGAATTAAATAAATAGCTTTGTTCAGTGGCTAATTTCAAGTACTTTATATCAAGATATTGTTGAGTGGTAATAATAAAATAAATAACAAATAAAATACTATAGCATTTGAACTTAATCTGAACGAAACGACGTAACTCAAATTTGTAGATATTTATACACTCAGCGCAACATTTTTTCGTACACTCATTTTGACACTAACGGCTATAGTCAGGTTTCGGACACCACAGCTTTAAATGGAAGAGATTAAATAACTGTAAACTAATATTTATTAGTTAAAGCTTAAGATTAAATGAATAAGTTTTTTTTTCATATTTCTGAAGCAAACAATAAAAACCAAACACACTCAAAAATGTATAATGGGCCAATAAAAGCTGTGAGCCACTGTATGTATATGAAGGCAAGTACTTCCAAATTATAGGTTTACGAATGAATGTTGTGCTGAGTGTACATATGTATGTACCCATTAACTAGAAACATTTGACATTTTGTTCCCACAATTAACTCACTTGTAGCGCACCTGATCCACGTAGTCGCCGGTGGCGCGACATGTGTGTGGATTGCAGATGACGTCGCGTTGCAGCTGCCGTGCAGCGGCTGCTACTTGACTTTCGGCGTAGAGCGTTGTGCCCGCATGATCAAGGTAGGTGCTATCTGGATCAGTGTATGTATCAAAAGTATTTAGATTCTTATCAGTAGTTACAAATTACCACTCACTATTTCGCCACTGCAAAAACACGGCGTCTTCTCTTACCCGCAAGTCTAGAAAATTCTTTATCGATAAGCGCTTGCTCCGCAGCACTGAACTCCGCCGTATACTCGCTCATTATTGCGCATTGGCAAACACATCAGCCTTATTTATACTCGCAACTTACAAATCTACCGGCAATTAAAATTGTTGTAATTCGAGTTACCTTGTCTCAATTAATCGATAGATCGATACAAGCACGATATAGCCGAGACTGGGCGTATCGATATAAATGGATGATTTCTTTGATACATATTTTCGCATATATGTATCTATATCGATTTCTGTTATATTTTATAATTTAAGCATTTCTTACAGTTATAATAATGCAAATACTCGCTGATATATAAAATGATGTTTTTGTATAAAAATTAAAAATAGTCAAATTAACAATAAGAACGGTAATTGTACCTATGCGAATGTTAACTTTATTGAACAGTTTAGATAAAATATTAAAATATCAAGTTTCATGAAATATAATAATAATTTTTAATTTCGATATCTCGCTACAACAAAACTTAAGGTGGGTTCTCACTGCTGCACAATGTGAAATCACATTTTGTCATGCTTTGTGATGATTTGCAGAATACGTCAAGGTGTTTACATTGGCAACACAAAATTTGTACTTCACAAAATTGTGGAAAGCCTTGTGAAAAGACTTGTGAAAGCTTTCAATGTAAACACTGCCAGTCAATGTGACAGAGCATCGCAAAAAATCAAATGGAATCAAAATGTTCACAAAATGCTCGCAATTGAACAATAACAAGTTCCACAAAAGAATAAAAACAAAGAAATGTCACTTTGCACATGTCCTTTAATTACAAAGGTTGCATTTTTTTAAAAATAATTAATATGGAGAAGATAAACAGCCATGGACGTCGGGTTACAATCCAGTGGCATTCTGATTCAATCCTCAAGCTAATTGAAGCTGTGGAGGAGTGAGAATGCCTCTGGAATGTATGTAGTGAAAACTACAAGAAACTGGGAGGCCAAGGAAGCAAGTTGGAGCAAGCTCTGTTTCATCTTGGTAATCCATGTCATTCAGAAAAATTAAAAACAATGCTAAAGGCCCGAAAAAACAACAATAAAATATTAGCTTTGACGTTTATGTTTTCACAAATGTGAAAGAAAACCAACTTGCTCGATGTGCTTTCACAATGGGATTGGGCTCATTTGAGCTGCTTCAACTTTAACAGGAGCTAACATAATTTGTATCAAAATTGTGTCAGCCTTCTTCGCAAAAATTTTTTAACAGAATGTGAAAGTGGTGTTTACATTGGATTGTCACATTTTTGTGACTTCACAATTTTGTGACTATGCATTTAGTGTTCACATTGCCTTGTGACGTTGTGAACAGCTTTGTGCAGCGTTTGTGAAGCGTTTGTGACGCAGTGAGAACCCACCTTTAGAAAGTGTCATACCCGCAATGTTTGGGTCTTGCAACTATCGATTACAAGCAGCTGTTTGCGATTGATTGTTATCGGACATTTCGTTTCACATTTATCTGGCATTGTTTTATTTTCTGCAAACGTTTAAAAGTTGTTACTAAAATGCCTAAGGAGAAATCACGACGCCGCAGTCGCAGTCGGAGTCGCAGTCGGGACAAAAAGAGCTCAAGGACGGATAGCTCCGATCGCAGGCACAAACACGACAAGCGTCGAGACACAACGGATCAGGAGCGACAGCGAGAACGAGAACGAGAAAGGGAAAGGGAACGAGAAAGGGAGAGGGAACGAGGTCGCGATAAACATCATCACAAGCGGAGGGAGGAGCGCAGCAAAAGCCGCGATCGGCAGCGGGAGAAGGATAAGCCACACCGCAAGGAGCATCGTGGTCGCTCTTCATCATCCTCCAGCTCATCATCTTCGTCATCATCGTCGTCGTCGTCGTCGTCGCCACCAGCGCAGGGGCGCAGCACAAAGGGGGCACAGGGAAATAAGCGCAGTCCCGAAATGAGCTCGATTAAACTGCTGCAAACGCTGGAGGAGCGACGTTTGAAGGAACAGCAGGAGCGCCAGCGCATAAAGGATCAGCTCAAAGCCAAGGAGACGCCCGAGGAGAAGCGTGCCCGACGGCTGCGCGAGAAGCAGGCCAAGGAGCAAAGGAGACGCCAACGCATGGGCTGGGACAACGAGTACCAAACGTATTCCAACGAGGACAATCCCTTTGGTGACTCCAATCTGACCTCCACCTTCCACTGGGGCAAGAAGCTCCAGGTGGAGGGACTTGCCAATCTGTCCAGCAAGACGGTCGAGGTGCTGTCCCTGCAAAAGCAGCTGGAGAATCGTCGCGAGCTGGAGAAGGTCAAGAAACGTCGGCAGGAGCGTGAGCTGGAGCGTCAGGCACGCGAGGATGACGCGATGCAGCAGCAGCGCGCCAAGGAAGCTGTCCAGTTCCGCGAGTGGCAACGCCAGGAGGACCAGTTTCACTTGGAGCAGGCTCGTCTGCGCAGCGAGATTCGCATACGCGATGGACGCGCGAAGCCGATTGATCTTCTTGCCCAGTACGTGTCCGCTGGCAGCTCGGAGACGGCGCTGGAGGATGCGCTGGAGATGCAAATGCATGAGCCGTACATGCTGCTCCATGGCCTGCATATGGACGAGCTGGAGGATCTGCTGGTGGACATTAAAGTGTACGAGGAGCTGGAGCAGGGCAAGCATATGGATTTCTGGAATGACATGATCACCATTGTGCAGGACGAGCTGCAGAAGCAGCTGAAGCTGCAACAGAACGAGGCGAACGCGTTGAACCAGCGTCGCGATGGCATCCACCAGAGCGTGGTCAAGGATGTGGCCGACATCTTTCGCGGCAAGAACGCCAAGCAGCTAGAGGAGATGCGCGCCCGCATCGAGGCGAAGATCAGCGGCCGTGCCGATGGCGTCGACATCAGCTACTGGGAAAGTCTGCTCTCCCAGCTCAAAGCACACATGGCAAGAGCTCGCCTCCGCGATCGCCACCAGGCGCTGCTCCGCGAGAAGCTCCTGCTGCTGAAGCGTGAGAACGACAATGAGAATGAGGATGCGAATGAGAATGAAGCGGCCAGCTCCGCATCCCCAATTGCTGTAAAGCAGGAGGATGAGGCACAGCTGGATGAGGAGCAACAGGCGGAACAGGCGTCAGCGTCAGCGACAGCGACCGAGGAGCCGGACGAGGACAGTCCACTGAGGGAACTACAGAATGCCGTGCGCATGTATCAACAGGGCAACTACAGTCCCACTTATATCAGGGAGGAGGATTTCAACGGACGCCGCCTGACCGTTGCCGACGAGGACAACGTGGATGGTGGCCTCTACAGCGACAGCGATGACGAGCGTCGCGTGCGGCGCCAACGGCTGCAGCTGATGCATCCGGAGCGCGTGGAGACGGCACAGCTGACGCCGCAGGAGCAGCGGATGCGGGGCGAGGCGCGCAAGGGCATGCAGGGCGACGAGGCCGAGTTTAGCGTGGAGACGACCCTGGAGGCAGTGCCGCAGCTGGCCACGGACAAGTATCGGCCGCGCAAGCCGCGCTACTTCAATCGCGTGCACACGGGATTCGAGTGGAACAAGTACAACCAGACGCATTACGACATGGACAATCCGCCGCCCAAGATTGTCCAGGGCTACAAGTTCAACATATTCTATCCGGACCTCATGGACAAGTCCCAGACGCCGCAATACTTTCTCACGCCCTGCGCGGACAACGGCGACTTTGCCGTGCTCCGATTCCACACGGGCCCGCCCTACGAGGACATCGCCTTCAAGATCGTCAACCGCGAGTGGGAGTTCAGCTACAAGCGCGGATTCCGCTGTCAGTTCCACAACAACATCTTCCAGCTCTGGTTCCACTTCAAGCGCTATCGCTACAGGCGCTAATATCTCGCACTCACTGTACTTCTGTCACATTTGTTGTTTAACGTAAATAAATACAACTACATATACATAGTTTACTAGCTATTTTGACTAAATAAAAAATTACTTTTTTTTGTAATAAAAAAAATAGATTTTCTTTTGTTTTTCATCATCAGCTTAGTTAGCAAATCATCGATTTCATCATTTTCTTTCTCGATTAAATATTCATCTATTTTTTAACAAGACTAACATATTTTTGTGGCAAGTTGTAGGCATAAAATTCAAATAAATATTTAATTAAAAAAGAAATAAGTATGATTTAAAAAAACCAAATGGATCATTATTCCCTGCGTCTTTATAGCGGCAAGCACCTCTGACCGAAATCTGAGAGTGTCATTAATCTGTTCCCATTTGAAAAGTCAAATTTGATCAATTTTTGATTTCAAATAATTAATGATTCATTAATAATGAAATCATCGTGAGCCATTTGAAACCTATAAAATATTTATTTATGCTATATTAACTTTAAACTATGCTAGATTTACGGCTATGAGCTATTTGCAAATGTTGTAATCTATTCCATTTTCAAATATGCTAGATCTAACTATTTTGACTAAAACAATAATCCACATAATTTGTATGTAACATACAGTGGCTCACAGCTTATTTCGAGCAAGGGTAGGGTCAAACTTTAAGATCCAATAACTCCTAAGCTATTAAAGATATCAACAAAATTTAAATGCAGTTCTTTTTAGAAGACTGTCTTCATTAGTTTACATATTTTACTGTTCTTCGAATTTTGTAAATAGCCCTTAAAATGAAAAAAAGCTTAAAGGGCGCTTTAGACGAGCACTTTTTCACCGACACTTTTTGTTAAAAAGAAATTTGTTCGTGTCCATTTCGCTCACTATCGCTCACCAATGGAATATACGTGTTCTATTTCCATCGGTGAGCGTCGGTTTTTCACCGACGCTTTGAAATTTTGTGTGGTTACACGACACGGACAGCTTTTTGATAAAAAGTGTCGGTGAAAAAGTGCTCGTCTGACCCGGCCTTTAGCTACTGCCTTTTTTCATTTCACAGCTTATTTCGTACTTGGAGTAACTCTAAACCTGTAATTGTGGTTATAATGTCCCAGTTTCTTCTTCTATTATTTAGGACACTTCATTAGCTAATGTTATTTAACTTTAAATGGGTTAATTCACGTTAAAAACTTTAGTTTTGAGGTGAATTCCAAAATGAGCACTGGTACATCTACTGTTTCTTTAGAACATTTGTTGGGTATTTCATTCTCAGCATCCGAGATCAGTTTTGTAACCGATAACTTTGCATTAGCTTTGATAATCCGGCCGATAAGTTTCATATCGGTATCAGTGAAAACTTAGTTGGGATAATCTTGGACCTTTTCTGCCACTTGGTTGGCTCAATGAAAACATTGGATGACGGAATGTTCTACACTGGGGCCTAATTTAATCATTTCAACAATATTCCGCTAAGTCAAACCTTATTATAAGTCTCGTTGGGACCGATTTCTACTATTTGATATTTGTACTAGGGCTCATTTTGGAATTCACCTCAAAACTAAAGTTTTTAACGTGAATTAACCCATTTAAAGTTAAATAATATTAGCTTAATATTTGTCCTGAAGTATAGAAGAAGAAATTGCGACATTATATCAATTACAGATTTAGAGTTACTCCAAGTGCCTGCACGAAATCTTTAATAGTTTGCTTAGGAGCTATTCGATCTTAAAGTTTGACCCCACCCTTGCACGAAATAAGCTGTGAGCCACTGTATCTTTCTTTCCTACTTTATTATAGTTCTTAGAACAAGTTAAAAAGTAAACAAACAATTTTTGCAAGGTCTAACTAATTCTTAAAATATAAAACACGTACTTTTTTGTTTTGTTTTGCTATGTCAAAAAAGTTACTCGACTGTATATGCAATTTGCCTGCTTTCTCTTTTCCTCACATCACGCTGCAATCCTTGATGGGCGCTTCTTTGACGGGCTCCAAGGGCTCACCCCGCTCTGCCCGCCGCACTTGGGTGAGCACGCTTTCGTGCTGCGGGAACGCCAGGCAGGCGAGCTTTGAATGCACCAACTGTTCGTCAATCTTCACCTCGAACGATCCGCGGCGTCCCTGGTGACAAGACACCTGCACATCCGGCGCCGCGTCCTGCAGAAATTGACGCAGCAGGTGACACTGCAGGGCGAAATTGCAGACACCGCTGTGGGGAAGTTGAGATCACAGATTGTCGTGTCAGTTGTGGTGAATAGATGACTTAAACTTACCAGAACTCTACGTCCACATTGACCATTGCATAAACAATAACAAAATCGATTAGTAAGGGTATTCCCTTAACCGAATCTTATTAAAAAAATAACAAAAATTCAAAAACGGTAGTTTGAATTTTGCGCTACTGTCAACTTTTGATTTGCAATCATACCACAAAAATGAACGATTGTAACAATATTTTTAAAGACATGTAAATTTACGATAATTTTATTTTCAGTCGCAGCCAACTTAGCGTTATTCAATAAGTTGAGACATGTTGCCAGATAGCTAAATTTAGTTAACATATAACGGATTTAAATCTAACCGACCACAACAAAGACTTCCAATCAGACATCAGTGCTGGCATTTAATACAATATCTCAATTTCGATAACACTTATCGATATATTAATGGGGGAATGCGATTCTTAAACAGATTTCAAATTGGAAAATGTTTAAGCAAAACAAATAATTTAGAATGTGAATAGTTTTCAATTCAAAGTAATTGTCAGCCTTTGTTGGCACGTGAACGCAGAAGCGTCTTGCAGGCGGCATTGTGGGTCTTCAGCGGCAGCTCATCTGCAAGGAAATCAGCGTTAAATGCAGTTGAATTGTTTATCATGAAGGGAAATAAATACTTACAGATCTTGTGCTCGCCTTGAACGGGCAGCAGCAGTGGCAACTGCTCTGGCTTGGTGCACACGAACACGTACGGACTGTCGGACTCACCCTGCGGATAAAGATCGCGGTACTCCTCCTGGGGCAGACAGTTGTCCACGTGCACGCAGCCCAACAGACTGCTGGTCGGATAATGTGTCGGGAATTCAATGTCGTCATCTGCAAGTTGCGATCAGTAATCAGTCATTAGCAAGGCGGGGGCAAACTTACCGCCGTAGAGCGTTCGATAGAACTGCTCCATGTGGGCAATATCATCGGCATGCGGCTCCTTGGAAGTCGCGGCAATCCACAGACGTCCACGATGATCACTGTACCACACACGGCCTTCATGCCTATGAAGTATTAATAATAATATTATCATTAGTATTAGCATTAACATTGAAATTATCATTAATATTAACATTATCATTAATATTAACATTATCATTAATATTACAAACATTATCATCATTAACATTAACATTATCATTATTATTACTAACATTATCATCGTTATCATTAACATTATCACTATCATTTTCATTATCATTGTCATTATTATTATTATTATTATTTTAACATGTTTTAATTTGACAATCTAATTAAACTCATTAGATCTCATGAATTATTGGTTATTTGTTTCACTTTTCCTAAGAACCATAAGAAATAAAATACCTATCGAAACTTTTTCTTGCTTCCAACTTGACTCTTAAGCCCAAATAGTTTTTTTTCTTCTGTACTCATTTTATTTTAATCAAATAATCTTCCACATCAATCTGTGATATTTCGAACGTAAGATTTTTTCTATATTTACTTTATGTATAAATCTTTATATATATATCGTTTTGGAGCCCAAATCTGTAAGAGCTAGAAGGAATAAATCTGAGTCTACTTTTTGTACCCGTTACTTAAAAAAATAAGTAAAAGGGTATATTGTATTCGTTGAAATGTATGTAACAGGAAGAAGGAAGCATCTCCGACCCTATAAAGTATATAAATTCTTGATCAGCATCAACAGCCGAGTCGATATAGCCATGTCCGTCTGTCCGTCTGTGTGAGCGTCTCGATCTCAGAGACTATAAGGGCTAGAGCAACCAAATTTGGCACAAAGACTTCTCTAAGCCCCACGCAGATGAAGTTTGTTTCAAATTTTTGACACGCCTCTTTTTGCCCACGTAAACCGCGAAAAGCCATCACACGCACAGTTTTCAAGATATTAGGATTTTTTTTTACTAATTAACGTTAACTACAATTATTACCTATCATCCTACCAAATCGTGAAAAGATTGGACAAATAGAAAGGTGGTAATGGCTGATGAAAGTTTTTAAGCAATCTAAGTGCCGAAAAGCATGCTATAAAAAATATTTTAAATTTATTTAAATAAGTAACGGGTATCCTATAGTCGGGAGTTCGACTCCAGCCTTTCAAGAAGATTTTGAAAAGCTGCCTGATAAAAGAAATTCGTGCGTAAACTGGTAACAAATGTTTCCGAGAGAAATGGGAGTTTCTAATTAGTTTTGAATATTTGTGGAAATGTGAAAATATTGAATACTTAATGATTTGCTGAAACTGAAATGACCACTCACTTCTTAATGCCGGCCACAAGCAAGGACGCCCACGGCTGGTGCATGGAGAGGCACTGGCGCATGTCCTGCATTTCGAGCAGCTCCTTGTCCTGCACCCGATTGTAGACGCGCTCGAGGCCGTCGTGCGCGGGCTGTGCCGGCCACTGCTTCTGATCCTTGTCCGGCCGGAAGACGGGCGGCTTGGCGACATCCAGATTGGGCGCCAGCCCCATTGCCGAGTGACCAATGAGGGCGACGGGCAAAGTGGCGCCTCCCGCAGCTGCTGCTGCCTTGCTGACGGCGGCCAGTTGGCGAATCACTTGCTGCTCGTACTCCTTGCTAATCACCGACTCATCGGGCAGCTCGCGGCCGGCAAAGTCCACCTTGATCTTGCGCTTGAGGCGACTGCCGTGCTTCAGATCGTGCATCTCGCTCTTGAGCTGCTCGTACTTTTCGCGCTCGACGTCCGTTAGCCAAACGGAGTTCTCCTGAAAGTAGTCCAGCTCATCGTCAATGACCGTCGTGCGCTTCTCGCTGTTCTTGTCGTACTCGAGCAGACGATCCCGCTGAGCCAGCGCCTCCTTCAATGCGGCGGATTCCTTTTGCTTTTGGCCAACTTTGGCCGTTGCCGGCTGCGGCTGCTGTTGTGGCTGCTTCTTGCCCTTCGTTTGGGCCTTGTTTGCGTTGGATGCGGCCTTGGCCAGCTGCAGCTCCTCCTCGGGTGTATACACTGGCTCCTGGCAGTAGAGACACGGACCGCTTCCCTCCTGCTCGCAGACAATGCGGCCGCAGCCGAGGCAATTGTTGATCAACTGGTGCTCGGCCGCCTGGCAGTCGCAGCTGCGTCGTCCTTTCAGCAGCACGGTGTCGCCCAGGAGTTTGCCATCCTTGGCATACATGCTCACATACTTCGTCGGCTTTTTGGCCGCGCCTCCGCTGGATTTCTGGGCGGGGGGCTGCGGGGGCGTCTTGGACTTGGCTTGGTTGTTGCTCCGCTTCTGCTTGCCGCTGAGCAGCATGCGGCGACAGTTCAGCAGAAACATGCGATGCTCCTCCACATCCTTATTCAACAGATTCCCGAAATAATTGTCGAACTCGTTGTCATCGCTTATCGCCAGAATGGTGCTAACAAAATAAATAAATTGATGAATGTTAGAAGTGCAAAACAATTGCAAGTAACGCTGAGGCACACCCACGACATCATTTGATCGGTGACCACACAGTCCAGGCACTTGGATAACGTATCGCCCAGCCACTTTTCCATTTTATCAGGTTGTATTTAACAATTGTATGAAATAACGTCAGCTCCAAAATGTTTGAGAACAACAGCTGGCAAAAGTTATTTATCGATATACATGACTTATCGCAAATGAGTTGTTTGCACAAAAAGTGCTGCCGTACTTTGTAATTTTGGAAATATGACTACACCAAACTTGCCAAGATTTAAAAATATAACGAGCTTATTCTTGATCCAATTAATTATTAGCTGTCTTGTGAATGCAACAGCTTAAAACTTAAATATGGAATTTAAAAAATATATTCGATAACCAGGGTTAATGAAGAGGCTGTGACGTCACAAAATGAAGAGACTGCAAGTTGCATGCCTTAAAAAAATCAGTGCTGGAAAGCGCGTAAGCATTCCATCGCACAGCACAGACTCTGGCAACGCTATGACAACAAAAATATGCGAAATGCAAGTATAAAACAAAATACAATAAATATTCGTGCACAATGAAAGCAATGGAAACATTTTAAACGCTCTACCGCTCCCGTTCGTGTTGTTGCTGCTCCGACTGTGATCTTACGTATAATAAATTAAAAACCGTGCGAGTGTGCGTTCCAATTGTAATTGAAGACCGAAACGCGCTGTGTTTATTTAATTGGTGTGTGTTCAATTTGTTGTAAATAACATAACATTATGAGCGGCAGGCTCCATCCTAACCAAAATTTGAAGCATTTTTTTTCTCGATTTTTTTTTTGATTTTTGTACTGCTGTCCAAATAGAAAGTGCTACCTGCCGACAGACAGACAACAATAGCTACAACAACAATAGGACCAGCGCAGCGACGAAAGTCATTGGCAAAAAAAAAAAAAATCAAAGCAGACGTCAGCGCTGACTGCGACAGAGGCGGAGACGCCTCAGCCTTAGTCTGCGTCCAGTCATGACAGTTTCAGCAGCGGCAGCAGAGCAGCGGCAGAGCGGCAACAGCAGCCACCCCCATTCGCAATCACAGACGCACAGCTGTATCGTTGTATCGTCTCCTACACACACGCCCCGTTGCTTAGGCAAACTCTCCATCGCCTTGTCCAGGCTTAGTTTATACGACAGCTAATGTCGGTTTATTTTAAATCAAATTGATTTACAGCGCATTTCGAAGCCGATATATCCGATAGCCGAAAACCAAAATTCGAACTTAAGCGAAACTGTAACTGATACCGATATTCGTTTCGCTTTGATAACTTGACTTAAATCTTCTGTCATATATTGCATAGAAATGGATTGTCAATTATCGATTAGAAATCAGGATACACGGTATAAATGGGACAGGTAATAATTGAAAAGCGACAGCAAAACAAAAAGTGTTTAAAGTCAAACCGAATTTATTGAATTCAAGCTAAGCTGCCGTATAAACTTGGTGAGCAGTGCCACTTTGGCGCTAGCTTTCTGTATAAACTGGAGCCGCTATTGTTTTTGGTTGCTGATTGCAAATTGCGTGTGTCGCTCTATATGTTTGTCGGTCCGTCTTTCTTCTGTCCGTCTGCCAACCTGTCTCTTTTGCTTTGTCTCTTCACTACTCACACAATTTCTCGCTCTCGCTCTCTCTCTTTTTCTCTCTGATGTTGCTTCTCCGCACACTCATACGCCACGCTGCTGCTGCTGCTGTCGTTGACGTTGACGCTGTCGCTGTCGTCCGGCTGAAGTTGCCGTTGCCATCGCAGTTTATAAACGACGGCAGTGTGTTTAAATTTGAAACGCTGCTCGATTTGCTCGTCATTAACTTTGATTTGTTTTTCGCTTTGTTTTTTTTTTTTTTTTCTGTTTTTAGTAGTTTCTCGTCTTCGCTTACGTGTTATAGTAAATTGCCAAAAATAGCCAAGTAATAAGAATAAGAATATCGAACAACAACAAACAATGAAACGTTCGCAGCTACTGCACTAAATTGCATGCGTCTGCGTCAGTGTCTGTCAATGTGTGAGTGCATGCCTATGTTTTTGTTTGCGTGCATGCGTGTGTTTTAAAGCCGGCATAACGTCAGCTGAGAGAGACGCAGCAACAGCAACGAGCAGTCGAATCGCCTCCCCCAGTTACAGTTACGCACTAGCAATAACAACAACAACAACAACAACATAAAATACACAACAACAAACAACAACAAACAAAAGCGAATATGTATCGAATTGGTCCAATTGGACGCAAATCAAACTTCCATTCGCGCGAGAAATGTCTGATTGGACTCGTGCTAGTGACATTGTGCTTCCTATGCTTTGGCGGCATTTTCCTGCTGCCCGACAATTTCGGCAGCGAGCGTGTCTTACGCGTCTACAAGCACTTCCAAAAGGCCGGTCCCGAAATCTTCATTCCCGCTCCCCCATTGGCCGCCCATGCGCCCCGTGACGAGGATCCCCATTTTATGGGCGATCGACAGCGTCTGCAGCAAAAGATCATCGCCGAGCTGGGCGATATACTTGATGAGCCAGCAGCCGGCAGTGCGAATGTAGCTGCTGTCGCCGATGCCCAGGATGCCCAGGCGCCGGCTCCGGTGCCGGCAGCGCAACAGGAGCAGCCCGTCCAGCAGGAGACGGCGGGGGATGCGGCGGTGGCGGCAGCTCATCGGGTCTCGGTAGCGGGACTGGCTGACGATACAACTCACAATCAAAATAACAATCCGTCCAATTCTGGACAACATCTGAAACTGCCCATGGGCTTGGCTAAGGAGTCGGCGGATCATGCGGACTCCAGCATGGAGGAGAAGCGCCAGAAAGTCAAAGAGGTGAGTTTATTCCCATAATTATCCACTTAATCTTAGGTTCACATAAGTATTGTTTATTATTTGTTTTTAGACAGTTGCTTATGGTACTAAGAACAAGTTAACTATCTACTACAAATCAAATAACCAATGTCAATCCTTTTTTTCAAGTCAATTTCTTGACACACTGTTTAGTCTAGTTCTCTCTCTCACTCCCACCCGTTCAGACACTTAACAACGCTGATAAGCTGTAAACCTTAATCTGACAAATCACGCAGCCTTCTCTTTCGCTCTAATACGATCGTCGTTGTCCCCACAAATACATACAGTCCCCGGCATAAGTATTTTGGCACCATTTAAAGCTAATTCTACTCATAGTTTGAACTTCATTCATGCAAAGTTTGGCATCAATGGAAAGGTCATTCGAATATCTTTTGAATGACATAAAATTTTTCTAACCCATTGTGTACCCATTGAAATTTTCGAATTTTTGTAAACGTCTAATTTTTCAACTTTTTTCCTCGATTTTTAAAAACAAATGTTTTGATGCAAAAGTTTCTCTAAACAATTCAAATAGTGACTGCAAAAAGAAATTTTCAAATATCTCTTCGCTAGTATTTTTAATAATTTTTTGAAAATGGCAAAAAAGGCGCTTTTTCCTCATTTTCACACAAAAAGGGCCTTTTTTGCCATTTTCAAAAAATTATTAAAAATACTAGCGAAGAGATATTTAAAAATTTCTTTTTGCAGTCACTTTTTAAATTGTTTAGAGAAACTTTTTGCATCTAAACATTGTTTTTCAAAAATCGAGGAAAAAAGTTAAAAATTGGACGTTTACAAAAATTCGAAAATTTCATGGGTACACAATGGGTTAAGAAAAATTGTATGTCATTCAAAAGTATTCGAATGACCTTTCCATTGATGCCAACTTTGCATAAATGAAGTTCAAACTTTGAGTAGAATTAACTTTAAATGGTGCCAAAATACTTATGCCGGGGACTGTATGTATATAATTGTGTGCTTGTGTCGTTCTATCAGCAACTTAAGCTTCTTCCTCTTCTTCATCTGTGTGCACTTCCGCGCCAGCATTCAAGTATTTGGCGACAGCGACGTCGACGACGACAGTGACGTCGACGACGACAGTGACGTTGACGGATGCTCTGACGCTGACATCTCGTTGGCTCGTTGCGAATTTTGCTTGCTCTTCTACTGCGTGGGCAGCAGTGTTGTAATTTTTGGCTTCGTCGACGACATTAGCTGCTAAACTGTCGGCTGACTTCGTAGTTAGCCGAACACTGATTATGGCACACGACAATAGGAAACCGAAAGAGATTCAGAACGAAATTTCAAATGCAAATTAGCAAATGCAATTAAAAGGAACGACAAATTTGTACTAATGATCGCGGATACATTCATAACCTAATTAGTCGTCACATTACCCTTTTCCACTTTTTTCGTATCTGCTCTAAAATATCAAGAACAAGTAAACAATCATGTCACAATAATTTATGCGGGGCTGATAAAAGTAATTGATTTGTTGTGTTTACTCTACATACATGTGCTGTTATTTTGGGACACATGTATTTTTTATGCAGCTTGAAAGTATTTTATGTTCTCGAAAACTGTGCAACATGTGTCCAAATGTTTTTGTTGGACGGTTAAGCATTTACCTTGAATGATACTTATTTGAAAAATTGTAAATTTATTTTACAAGCTTTGACAAAAAATTTTTTTATATTGAAAATAAGCTTGGTTCTGATTTTTTAGAGTATGTTTCCTTGGAATGATAAGTCAAAGAAATAAAAAAATTAGATTTTTTGGGTTTTACTACATATTTTTAAAAATACAAAAAATTAAATATGGGCATTTCCAAAAATGTAAGATTGATCAAAAATTTAAATCTTTTGAAATTTTCTTCCAGATATTTATTCATTTAAGAAATATACGCTAGAAAAGATTCACTAAGATGAGCATACCGATATAACATTGAAATAAATTGAAATTTTCTATATTTTTGCCCATTTTCTTAAAAATTTAGTTAGAAAATGGACCGTTTGTATTCTAACGATTACACTAAGTGAGATTGTAAGATTGTAAGATGAACCATTTTAATGCACAGAAATATATTTAAAGTTTAATTTAAAACAAACTTTTCAAGCCAGAAACATCATTAATATGTTATGAAACAATATGTCGCGTTCCACACTGATTAAAATTGAATAAAATATAAACAAATTAATATTAATAAGAAGCATTTTTAAGATAAATTAATGCATTACATTTTAAAATTAGTCGCATTCAAATATTTCGCCGATATCAGTGTTAGAACTGGTGGCTCAGACTTCTGTCTGAGTCGCGTACGAATGCCTTGGTTTTTTTGTAATTATCTTGAAAACGAACCATTGCCCAAAATCAACCTTAGCACCAACTATAATGCTAATCAAGAGATATAAGATTCACCCTTTGTCAAAATAAAATAATGTTTTGGCGTAGGTTTTTCCCACTTTGAATGTCGCATTCGACATTGGAAAAATGCCCGTATGAGATTGTTTTTTTTTTTTCTTAAATAGATTCTTCACTAACTATATGTATAACATCATTACCTTCTGAGTAAATACATATTTCATGCATACATATGCATGGACATGTGTTGTAAAGTGTTTTATTGATTATAAGTTATACTTGGGATTAACACTTGCACCAATGTTTGTGAATCTGCCATATTCGGTGTCATGTTTCGTTGGAAATAGTTTGAAAGATTTAATTTCTATAGCAAACCTTGTATTCAAGCATTTCTAACGATATTGAAATTATCAACTTATGTTGTCTTATATTTAAGGAAAACATAACTTTGTCAGTTTAGTTTGAATAGTTAACTTTTAATTCATGCTTCCAAGTGTGTTGATTTATTTAGTTATTTCCCGTACCAACTTCTTGCGGCATGATCAGTTTCCTTCTTCCGCTTGTACTCGTTTTTATTTTTTCCAGTTGGTATTTTTTCCCCTAACTGTTTGTTATTTGCCAAGTCACCAAGTACAATAATTTTGATGTGCTTTCACTTTGTTAGTCATATTTGTTGTTGTTTGTCCCCTTGCTTCATACCTTTTTTTATATTTTTTTTTTATTTATTTCTGTTATGTATTCTACTGACCCAGAATTCTATTAGGCGCTAAACGATATTAAGTAAGAAAGAGAAGAGGAAAAAGTCTTAATAATTAAGTATAAAAAAAACACAACACAGCAATCAAAGTAACAACAATAATACATAGTAGCAGCAACCGCAAAGATCGCGAACATAGCAACAAAACAAATGACTTGACGTTGACGACTACGCTGACGCTGACGTTGCCGTTGACGTTGACGTTGCCGCTGGCGTCGAGGTTCTTTGTTTTGGTTTAGCATTTGCCTTTGTGGCTCCGCTCGACACTTTTGTAGAATATGAATGTTGTTGTGATGTTCCAAAGATATTAATTAAATGCGCTACTGTTTGTCTTTCCCAATAGATCTCAATGGGAAACATTGGACACAGAAAACATACGTAATTGAAACACCTGCTGATATTCTATACATTAAGATATTTCAACTGTCGATTGAGCTTCGGCTTCGCTTTCTCATAAACGTGGTGCGAACAATGCCATTAAATGGCCTTGCTCTAGGCAATTCTTTGCGTGTCGCGTGTAGAGTCTATCTGTCGCATTGTGGGTGAAATAACAAATCGAAATATCGAACAAAAAATTAACACGATATTTAACCAAGTCGTTTATCTTTTTAATTGCATCCTAAAGAGACTTGTTTAATTACCAGATGAAACAGACATCTAACATTTCTTGCAAATGCCGCAGTTTGTCACACTGTGAGAAAAACTAACTTCATTTGCATTAGTCAACTTATTTGCCACTTTCAGATTGAAGTTGTTTTGGTTGCGGTCTGGACACGTCACAATTTTCAAGATACAAATGCGAGTAGCAATAATAGACTCTAAATTGGATTAATTTATTTCAAACAACTCTCTACTCTAACTCTTTAATTTAAATGCCAAATGTGAGCGAGTTGACGATAAACCCGTTTTATTGCTCACATTTAAATAATAACAATCTGAAAGTTTTCTGTAAGCAATTGAATAACAATTTCATTTTCATCATCTCATTACTGGCGTTTCTATGAATAAGTAGAGTCCCAGATACCGAGTACTCTTATGTAAATAAGTTAATTAACTTATTACCCAAGTCGGTGCTGTGGGTCTCACAAAACCCTTAACTTGTAAAATAAAAACGAATATGTACTTACATAGGCGCGACCGGCAAATATCAATATGAGGGTTGGGACGACTTCTTAGAGCAACGCTAACTCAAAATCCACGTTTATTGTATCCTTTATTACAACTATTCAAAGTATGGAGCGATTATCGCATGAGCTTAAACAATTTACGAATTCAAATTCAAATAATTCTATTTTTTTTAGAGATTAGAGATTAATCAACTATCGGTATGGATAACAATTCAATTGTATCGATACATATCAAATTAAATAATTATTTGAATTAGAAGGTGCAGTCTCATATGGTATAGATTTGTACAACAGAATAAATCAATATAAGGTCTGATATTAATTTTCAATATGCAAGGTTGTTTAATATAAAAAACTTTTGTTTAAATAGTTGCATACGCTCTTGAGATTTGCTAGATAATCTCTATAAGTATGAAATAGGAAGGCCATTCCGAAAATTTTCAAACCAAGGGCAATAACTTAAAGTTGTCGAAAAACTGCATGTTTTTAATAACAGTTGTTTTTTTTATAATATTATAAATTTTTAGGCTTCAAATTACAAAACCATAAAGGTTTTGCGGTGGTTTGGCTGTTCACGGCCGAGCCTAATCAATTAATTCCTCTTTTTGCCTCTAAATTTTTATAATTCTTGTAAAATAAAAGGGTTTTTTCAATGACCAAAAAAGTGGGAAAGACGGTCGTCATAGTGTTGAGCGCTTAACTCATCTTAAACTTTGTTTCATTTTATTTTATTGAAGATATAAACTGTATCGAAAAGATATTTAATATACATTAATAATTTGAAAAAAAGTGTTTGTGTAAAAAATGTAACGTCCGCAACGTAACGTCCGCGACAGACAAAAAAAAGACTACTTATCTTTATTTTGGATGCTGGATTAATATTGTCATAAGTATGTTATATTCCATATAAATTTCTTTATATTTGGGTATTTTTTGTTTATTATACAAATGTCGCTAATGTATGTACAAATGCACGTTAACCTCAAATCGACTTCCATTCTTTGTAACGGCCGAAACGAAACTTTCAGCAAGCCTAATTTATTGTCAAAAACAGTAAGGCTTTTATCTTAAAATAGGCTTAAGAGTACTCTCAATAAAATGAATTTTTCAGAAAATTGTATTAAAATACACCAATCTGAACGCAAGCTGTATCAGTTTAAACATGAAAATTTGCGTGCAAATATAACGTCCGCATCTCAGGATTAGACCATATCTATAAAATCCATTTATCTGATATTCTAAATCATTATCTAGCATGCAACTTTCTTGATAGTTACAATCTAAACACTTTCGCTTGGATTGGCTATTTTAACAAGCAAGATACAAGTACATATTTTTTCCCCAGCTGCAATATTTAAGATACAAGCATTAGCATTTATAAAGTTAATGATATCCATTGTTAAACATGCAACGTTGACAAAAGTTACACATGCAACAAATTATATGGTGGAATAACAAACCGAAAATTGAATAATGAAAATTACTTAACTACTATGTATAAATATGCCACAAGTAACATGAATCAGATACGTGTAGTAGAAAAGAACAATAATAGCAGTTTTTGTTGTTTAAATCTTTTTTTTTGTTTTAGCTTTCAAGTGTAAAATAGAGTTGAATTTCTCATAGTTGTGTTTTCTTCATATGCATTGCAAATTTTATGAAATGTGCTTTAATTTGCAAAATAAGTAAGACGTATTTGTTTGTGTCACATATTGGCATCTGCAAATGGGTTGACCTCGATCTAGTTAAATACCCAAATTAAACAAAAAAAATTATATATTATATATTTTCTTTTTATTTACTTTATGGATCAACGTATTGAGCTAATTTTCCATCTCATGAAACTTTTTTTTTTGCAAGGAATTTGGGATGCGTCATCTAACTTTTCAGTATATTTGATAGAATGCATACAACAATTCATAGAAAACTATTTAACTAATTAAAAATACCAATTGTATTCAATTGTAAGTTAGAATGCTTCAGCCAAGTGTAGCGACTAGTAGATATTCTGTAATGAGATCCACTCCAGTTACAATTGTCGTTGAGCATAACTCTTCCATCTAGATATAAATACTTTAAAGGGCAGAGGAACTTTATAGATCCAGCAATATTA
Source organism: Drosophila recens (assembly GCA_037043495.1). NCBI lineage: Eukaryota > Metazoa > Arthropoda > Insecta > Diptera > Drosophilidae > Drosophila > Drosophila recens. Next base: position 166,010 of record JBAMBJ010000201.1, read on the forward strand.
GATTTAATTCAATAGGCGCCTTTTAAGCAATTTTCCAAAATTTATAAAAAATATTAGAGAAAAGATTTTTGAAAATTTTTTTTTGCAGTCACTCCTAGAATTGTTTGAATAATGTTTTTGCATCAAAACATTTTTTTTTTAAAAATCGAGGCAAAAAGTTTCAAAAGTATACATTCAAATGGATACTTAATGGGTTTAGGAAAGTTTTGTATCATTCAAACAGAATTTGAATGACCTTTCCATTGATGTCAATATGCTAACGATACCGGCCTTAAATGTAAAAATTCTTGTTGTACCAATACTTTTGTGTGCTTCTGTTCAAAGTTTGCAATCTTTTTAGACCCCATGAAGTAAAAGCATTCTTAATGATAATTTCGAACTTGTATAATTAAGTCTCAAATTTATCTTTATTGCTTTGGTTACAAAATCGCAAGAATGTTGCAGTCTTTTAAAATATTTTCTTTTACATAAGATTTGTATTGTAATTTTGCTAACTATATATATAACATAATATAATATATTTTAATTTTTTTAAGTAATACAACTTAAAAAAAAAATTACGAAATACAGTAATGTTTGAGGTCTTACAATAAAGTGTTTTATTTACCATAAGATTTGTGTTGCTGAATAAAGTAATTGTGCAGACTGAGACAATAATTGTATATTCAGGAAATAGCTGTGGGGCAATGCCTTTTTTTCGCCCATTCATTGATTAAAAGCTGTGCAAACAATCAATTATTATGAATTTAAAGGCTAAACAATGCAAAAATTGCTTTCGTCGCCAGTTCGAAATCAAAATACCCTTGCAAAATTGCTGAGAAAGTGGTTTGGAATGTATTTGATATAAATTAAGTTATTTAATCGATTCTACTCATTTGTTTTAATTATTTATGTCTCATCATGTATAATATAAATCTAGCTATAGTTCGTGTTGTTATTTATAGATATCATAAACATGTACATATACGATACCCAGGAACCTACATACCGAGTTTGATGCCTTTACCTCTTATAGTATTTGAGATCTGCAGTCATGGACAAAAAATTGCTGAGCTATGGATTATGTGTAGTATTGATTATACTTTGATATTTTTTTGTTTTAATTTTAGTAAACGCTATTGCCACTCGATTTAGTTAGAGTAAGAATAAATTCGAGCTGTACAAGTTATGGAAGCTCGACTGTAACTGATAAATATTTTCTTATCTAAGCCAATTAATGTTATAAGGATAGTGTTAATGTATGATTGTAAATATTTTTGTAATTCCAAGAAGTCGTAACTTCATGGGGGCAAAAGTATTGTCATCGGTCAACATGAATTTGGTGTTTTATTGACCATTTTTGGTCAAAATGCAAATCTGCGAATTATACAAATACATAGAAATATGGTTATAAAGTACACCTGTTTGTATTTATTGGCTTTTTCTCAATATAAGCTTCCAAGAAATTTTGTGTCAAATTTAGAGCACTTAAACAAGGCTAATTCGATTAAAAATTAGTCGAATTATTGAAGAATGAATTAATAAATAGAATAGAACAATAGAAAGGAGACACAGACTATATCAGTCGTAAAAGAGAATTCTGAGATTCCGTTGAAGCATTTAAACCAGTCTTTATTCTCCGACAAGAGTAAGTTCATTGTTTTCTTCTCAAATGGCCGAATTTTGTTGTGTGGAAAAGGTTTAGCACATTTTGAAGTGACCCACTGTTTTTCACAGCAGGAACACTGTACACTAGGGTGTCCCTTATTTGGTCAAAGTCAATATTTTAAAACGCATACGGGCTAGTTCTGTTCATTAGGTCCTAAAGCACTCAGAAATAAATTTTTACCTCAATCGGAGTATTATAACCCGTGCCGACTTGGATCGGAAAATTTAAAGATTATATGGGACAAAAAAATTTTTTATTTTTTTAATTTTTATTTTTTTATTTTGTTTATTAGGTCCTAAAGAACTCAAAACCAAGTTTTCACCTTAATCGGAGTACGATAACCCATTCAAATTTGCATCGAAACATGAAAAAACAGTATTTTAGCACTGATTATACATTTTTCGATGGTTTTTCATGTTTTGATGTAAATTTGAATGGGTTATCGTACTCCGATTAAGGTGAAAACTGGTTTTGAGTTCTTTAGGACCTAATAAACAAAATAAAAAATAAAAAATTAAAAAAGAAATAAAAAAAATTTTTTTGTCCCATATAATCTTTAAATTTTCCGATCCAAGTCGGCACGGGTTATCTACTCCGATTGAGGTAAAAATTTATTTCTGAGTGCTTTAGGACCTAATGAACAGAACTAGCCCGTATGCATTTTAAAATATTGACTTTGATCAAATAGGGACACCCTACTGTACACGCATGGCGGAACTTATAGACTTTAGTAAAATAATTGGTACAAATTGACGATAAAGCCTCAAAGATAAGTGTATTCAATTTTACATGGAAATGCAGACAGACGGACATATCGATTGAAATTTTAACACTAATCAAGAATTTTAGTTCTTCATTTTCTTTATTAGGCGCATTAGCCACTTAAACAAATTTAATAAGTCCAAAATATCTCTATCTCTCTGTCTCTCCTTTTTAAATAGACTCAGAGGTACCTAACGAGCCATTTAAATATACATTAAAAACCAAATTGTATTCGAATTATAGCATGCAGCCATTTCGATTAGTAGATAGACCTGCGAGAAGTATCATCAGCCATCCATGACTGACCATACAAATTTTGATAAACATTTACAGGCCAAGTTAAGCATAACATTTGTGTGTCTGCTCATAAAAATTTTTGCTGTTTATGAGTATAACTAAAACGCTGAGTATAACTAAAAAATTTGTGTGCTGACATTTTCCGTCGCTAATTGTAATTTTTTCAGTGAGTTTTATCCAGTGATTTAATTTTGTCTAGATTTTTCATATATATAGGAAGCAGAGGTGACAAAAGTTTTTCACTCCCATTTTAAGGCTGTTCATATGTTAATTTAGTCATTGCGTACATTTACACTAACACAACACATTTGGGATCTGTGAAATTTGCTGTTCCTTTTTTGACTGTTGGTGACATTTAATTGGCCAAGTGCGCGGGCTTGGCTTTCACAAATAGCACACAACAATTTCGTGCATTGTTCGTGCTATGCATACAGATAAATAAAAACATAAAAAATGTAACCTAGAACAAAAAACAACAGCAACAAGAGTGCCGTACAGTGTAGCGATGTGTGTCAATAACCAACGGTAACAGAAGCAACATCATCGACATCAACTTGCCACAAACAATTTCACTGTATGTACAATGTTCATACATATTGGGAGAGTCTGTTTAGGAAGTTGAGGTACTCTTTGTTGGGTTCGTTAGCTTTACCTAAATAGACATCTAAAATACAGTTGGAGTCACTCCAACTTCAGATTGCATAACACTTTGAATGCTTTAAACTCAGCATTCGAATATTATATAAAAAATAAATTTAAGTATTTACTTGTGGAATTCTACCTATAATATTTTAAATCAATCATTTTCACAGTAACTTTTTGCATCGTTACTAATCTAATCTGGCTGTTCATACTCGTATTCCAAATTTATGAGCTCATCTACAAGTTTTTGAGTTTTACACTGACAAAAATATCAGTTTCCAATGACAAGCATGTTCGTCTCGAAAATAATGTTTTGTAAGTAAGGACTTGAAGAACCGAATATTTTTAAGAAGTTTTGGATGTCGACGCCATTTTAAAAAGGCTTTAAAATTAAGATTTCTATCGGAAATAAAAAATAATCGGTGGAACCAAAATTGATTTCTCATTCTAAGATTAAAATGTACACAGAAAAGATATCGGAGACTCCGGGATAAATTCAACTCAAACGGTTTCAGAAGTTCGGCAACACTGCACTATGGGCGAATAGTCGATTATTCTGGCATAAACTACAATTTTAAAGCTAGAGCTTTCAAATTTGGCATGAAGCTTAGTTGAACTAAAATACAATTTTGAATTTTTTTTTTTGTATTTGGACCACGCCTTAGCTTTCCCCTCCTCACCCGACTATGAGAAAAACATGTAAAATATTTATGTAAAATCCAAATATAAAGCTAAAGATCTGAAATTTGGCACGAATCTAAGATAAGATATAGTAGAATTTATGCAAATTTTTGTTTTTTAATTGGATCTTTTCTTCGCCCTCTTTTTCTAACTGACTCAGGAAAAAAGTACAATCTTTTTTTATTCGCTGAGATATTAAGTGAGATATTTTAAACTTCACATGTTTGCTAATTAGACTTTTATAAAATTTACTATTTTTTTGGAATCATAGTTTGACCATGTGTTCACCTCCATTTCCATCCGATTCCGGAAAATTCTGATTTTTCTACCATATTTTAGCATACTTTTAACCGATGTTGCACAAAAATGCGCAAAAGAAATTAATAGCACTATGTACTAGAGGCTTTAATTAATAACTTGCCATACTTAGTTGCTTGCGCCATCATGCACTTTATAAGTATGACTCCACGGAAAATAACTGCATTTCATATTTTTTTGCTAAAAATACATTTAACAAAACCGTCGACAAGAATAACTAGACACAAATTTTAATACATATTACATCAAATAATCATTTTATATACCGTGAGCCTCATATTCCATATTCAACTTGTATTCTTTATTAAAGCTTTGCTTTTTAAATTACGCTTGAAACACAATGAACTAACTGGCAAATTTTCAAAAGCATGTGCTTTTACAAAACAGCTGACTTTAAAGAGTTGCCACAAGAGAAGAGTTGTCGCATAGACCGAAAAAGAATGTGTTTTAATCTAACTGAAGTGTTAACATTCAATAAATAAAGTCACATTTTGAAAATACTACCATCAATTTTTCGACTTTATGCCAGAAAAATCGTCAAATCGCCCAATGTGCACT